>JAKLMK010000160.1:0-37111 GCA_022813445.1 Neophaeococcomyces aloes
CTAACCCTAACCCTAACCCTAACCCTAACCCTAACCCTAACCCTAACCCTAACCCTAACCCTAACCCTAACCCTAAATCTTCTAATATACGGTCACCTTATAGTCGTATATATTACTTACTTATAATAATACCCTTATATTACTATTTATACTTCTTATTACTAACTTACTACTACCTACTCCTGTAATTAACTCTACTTACCTTAGAGTTAGGAACTTATATAATATTAATAGATTCGGCTATAAAGACTATATAGAAAGTCTTAGGTTAATCGGTATCACAGGTCAAAGGTACAGTAGTGGTAAACGATATAATATTACGCAAAGGTACGATCAACTATAGAAGGCGCGAGCCGATATAAGTCGGCGAGCGCATACACGTGTAAACAGCGCAAACAACACGTGCGGATGCACGTCATAATTAGTACTGCAAACAGTGCAAACTGTGACAATCGGTTAAGGTTTATATTAGCTTAACCTATTTAAATATATTCTTAGTTAGGAATTAATTTTTATCGCTACGAATTTTTGATATATTTTACTATAGTGAAAAACTATACTTAAAAGCTTATTACTATCTAACGAGATTTATATATCTATAGGATAAGAGACGCTAAGTAATTAAAGATAGTAGGTTAATATAGCTAAGCTTCTCTAGATAGGACAATACGAATACTAAGGCGTAAAGGTAGACAGGGCCTAGCAGCTTTCTTAGTAGCTAAGAAGTATAAGGCGGCGATAGAACGAGAAGACTCTTATTTAGAATAAACGCTTCGCTTCGATCGTAGCTTATACCGCGTATTCGCTTAGGCCTACGATTACCCCCGTAATCGTAATATATCTAGCGTAATAAGATATAAGGGTTTTACCTAATCTAAATATACTTATATAGAACTAGAGTAAGCTTAATTATGCGAGCCTTCTAAGCGAATAAAATATAGTAAGCGGTATTTACTCTACGTAAATTACCAGCCTTCTAGCATTAATCGTATTAGTACTAATTATAATTTATAACTCTAGTAGTAATTACTTAGCTAGTTATAGCCCTAGACTAGAGCTAGTACTTAGCCGCTTATTAAGTAAAGAAAAGCTTAATAAGCTCGTAAGTCTTAGCGTAAAGCGTATCTTAGATATTTTAGTAAAAAATTAAGTGTACTAGAGAAACTTCGTAATTAGTTAGATATACGGAGCTAGTTAGCTCTATTTACCTAGGTATCTATATCCCTATTTACCTCCTCTAATACGGTATATATATAAGAACTCGTGAGTATAGGGCTTAGAAATATGGAGAAGCGGAAATGTTTTGTTATTGTTTAGGGGTAAGACTAAGAGGGGCTATATACCCGAAAGCGGTAGCTGATGCTACATATCAAGAAGGATGAGCAAGGGCGAGACACCACGAGTTATATTAGTTAGCTTTCGTTCGCTCCTAATCAGCAGGCTTGCCATCGACCCCACAAAGACAGTTGCAGACCAACTAATTCCCGCTTCCGTGTGTCGGGCTAATGGACGCTCAAACTACGAAAGCTCGGTTCGAATGAGTATGTCCCCTCGAAAGCTATACGTTTGGAGCTGTCAAAATTTTTGCACTTAGCGACCACAGGTATTCCAAGCCAATTGCTGTTAGTTCCACAAGGGTGCAGTGGCACTGTTTATCTGCTTTGCCTGATCGTGACGGGGCTGCCGCGTAGCTCTTGTCACGGCCTACATCCGTGACACAGACAGACCTGATCTAAAGCTAATCAATTTACAGCTGATCGATAGTAAAAGATTACTAAACAAGGATAAAGACAAGAGATTTCGCCAATTGACAACGGGCAGTGGCATCCAACACGAAGTAACCACTTAAACCCCGCTTTCCGCTTGACGCTAACCCAGGGCAGGAGGGTCGGAAACACCTCGATGGGGCAAGTTATTCCGAATAATTAGATTCTGGTTCTTCCACAAGATCCACGAGCCCGTTGGAGACGCGGATTGAGGAGTTGTAACTCGTATAACTCTCGTTGTTCGTCTACACTATACTACCGTCGAACTTGATATTGGCGCTAGATCTGTGCATTTCGGCTAATGTACAGAGTAGGACAAGCTACCTAAAGTAAACAGAAATAGCTGAGTTGAACGATCTACAGTATAAATAAAGGGCATCGTTTCTTAGAACATCGAGGCTCCACGTAGGCCTTAACCCACGTTAAATCTGATATCCAAAGTTTCGAATGGCTCGAATAATTCTCTTTCTCATACTCTTTACTATCGCAACCGTTGTTAGAGCTCAGGGTAACAGCGCCTGTGCACAATGGTGTACAGCGAACTTTCCCGACCCGGGTAGCTCTTGTACGTCGCTCGCGGCGAAAGGCGGCGGACCATGCTATATCTGTGGTCCGATGAAGTCCTCCAAAACGGAGCAGCTCTGTAGTGGTGTGTGCTCCGAGACCAACACCGATAACAAAAATTGTGGAAAGTGCGGTAACGTGGTGAGTCTCTATCGTGCTCCTGTCTAACTTAACAAGGTAACTAATTACACTATTTAGTGTTCCTCTGGATCGACTTGCTCGTCGGGCTCCTGTGTTTGCAGTGGCGGTTTGCCTTTATGTAACAACGCGTGCCCGAATCTGCAAACCGACAATAGCAATTGTGGGAAATGTGGTAATACCGTAAGCCTAATCAAGCCTTCGTTCTACCTGACTGCCTAACTAATTCTCTATTAGTGTCCTTCGGGATCGACTTGTTCATCGGGCTCCTGTGTCTGTAGCGGCGGCTTGCCACTTTGTAATAACGTGTGTCCTAACCTCCAAGCTGACAACAATAATTGCGGCGGATGTGGGAAGGTCGTAAGTTTAAGAAGCATTTAACTCATCTCGATCATAAGACTAACACTTTACTAAGTGTCCTTCTGGCTCAAGCTGCTCGTCGGGCGTCTGTGTCTGCAGCGACGGCTTCGCCCTTTGTGGTGGAGGTTGCCCCGACCTCCTGACCGATAGTAAGAATTGTGGGAAGTGTGGAAATGTGGTAAGTCTTTACTGAGCCTTTTTCTAACTTGTTGGTTTTACTAAAGCTCATTAGTGCCCTTCTGGTTCAACTTGCTCGTCGGGCTCCTGTTCATGCACTTCTCCTTCAGTACCTTGTTCTGAAAATTGTGTTAACCTCAATGTGGATCGGACCAACTGTGGTTCTTGCGGACATGCTTGCATCGGCTACCAGGTCTGCAAACAGGGAGTATGTGTCAACAACCCTGGTTTCACATGTGGCAATACCGGTCCTGTCTGCAACCCTGGTCTCGGCGGCGTAGCATGTATCAATGAGGCCTGTGCCTGCTACAGTCTCGCAGACGGAAACCCTATCTGTCTTCCTTCCAAACCTTCTTGCCCGACAGCAAACAGATGCCAATATAGTCAAGACTGTCCCACGGGCCAAGCGTGTCTGCTAGGCTGTTCTTTCGGTTGTGCGTACAACGTCTGCGGTGCGGATGTTAGTCGTACTTGCTATAATAGCAGTTAGGTAACGATACTATCCTACCCAAGAGGAGGCTCGGAAGTTCACCGGACTTCCACTATTTCGAGTTTGGCGTCGCTACTATACTAACTCGATATCGTAATTTAACGGTCGACTTCTCACGTAGACTTCCTTTTCTTGTACAGCTTGATTATCGCTCTGTTCATCTATCGCATTGTTTGTGTATCGAGTGCACCCTAAGACTCATTCACTCTACGTTTTTCAGACCATTTCATTCATAGATAGTGTCAGGGATATTCGGGGGAGACTGTACCATTGGGATGGTAACACTGCGACATAATGATTAATTTTGCTGGTGGGGCTGCTTGTGTCAGATAGTGCACCGCGAAACATGTGTCGGTGCTGACAAGTGTTTAGAAGGATGTGTTCTTCAACATGTTGGCAGCCATGAAGGTCTAGCCGCATTCGTTGGAACCTTGTTCAAGCCACTTGGCGTCATGCCGTCACTTGGCGAAAACCAACAGCCGCCCGTGCCAGTGTCTCAGCTTGACTTCCCACCAGTTCGAGGCCCTAAGCTTTCAGGAATACCTAAATGTGATAGCTTCACAGAGTGAAGGATCAGACCCAAGGACCATACGAAGGAAGCCCAGGCTGGTCTTGCTTCTAATAGTCCGTGATACATTCGCATCCGGTAACTTCGTACCATAAAGCCCAGATGACGAAACAGGCGTTGTAGAACTTCAAGGCTTCGGCTTCTGGATCGAACCGGAGACATCTTTAGGTCGTACTTGGTACCTACTTTTGGTGTCAAGAAGTGACGTCACGTATGAAACCAGGCAAAATATTTCCGGATGAGTTAAGGATTCGTGCTGCATATACTCCAAGTGTTATGTACACTATCTACTGCGCTGTATCTTCAAAGCTTGTAAGGTTCTGCTACATCTTGAACTGTCGGCCGGATAAACTGTCGGCTGCGAAATATAAGGTGTGCTATGTGCGATATTTAGTTCGAAAGGTCGGTTTGATGTAGAGAAATCTCTTTGATATCATGAGAAGATGATGTGGTGCACCGACCATTTCCTGAAGAGGTGCATGTGGTTTAGTTTTGGCTGACGTTGCATAGCCGATACAAGCATCGTCAGAAAAAGTTTACCTTTGACATTTGGCACTGACTTGAATATGACTCGATACCCAGACTACATTTAAAGCTTCTCATGAGCATGCTCATAACCACTTTCTCCGTGGTATGTCTCATTCGAAGGTGTGACAATCCCGTCGTCTGCGATAGCCTTTAGATCGTCCTCACCCATCATACCTTTCCAGCCATTTCTGACCAAATAGGCTCGGAACTTCTCGTCGTTGATAGCAAGATCTTCGCCGGTCACATTTGGTACAAAGAAGTACGTGACCAGAATACCACACAAGCCGCAAATAGCAGCAATAATGAAAGTCCACCTCTTTCCTAGGTGAGTTTCGATTGGGGTGAATACCTCAACACCGATCGCTGCGCCTGCTTTGCCGACGGCAGCCGAGAAGCCGTAACATGTGCCTCGGACGGCAGTAGCATATGACTCCGAGCTGAGCAGACCGAGCATGTCACCTGGACCGAAGTTACCGGAAGACAACATAAGACCATAGAAGACGATGAATAGTGGTGTTATCTTGACGATCTTGTCGTATGCACAACCAATGATAAGACCGAAGACAATGTAGCCGGAAAACCCAAGCATCATGACATTCTTCCTGCCTAATTTGTCGCACAATAGAGCACCCAAGAACACGCCAGGCAAGGCGAGTGCACCCAGCAATAATTGCCATTCAGCAGTCTTTTGGATGACATTGCCTGTGGTGCCGACGACATTGCTTAAGATCAGTCCGGAGAATACTCCGTTGGGGAAGGTAACAAAGTCATAGATGAACCTAGAAATCGCGTTAACGATGTTTTGAAACAGATAAGACGACCTTGCTGCTTACCATGCTCCTGCAGTACCAATCAGTGAGCGCCAATAGTACTTGAGAATCAACCCATATGGTGGTCTTTGCCTGATAGCACCTCGGCGATAGAGTGTGGAGTTGAGCATCTTCAATCGAAAATAGAACACCGTCAATGGGAAAATACAACCAATTCCGAAAGTTACACGCCATAGTGTGCTAAGGTGGTGTGTTCCGGTGCACTGCAGGACTATCAAAAAGATACTGACTGCGAGGGGTCCGCCAAAGGATAACGGGAGATTGGTGACGAGGATGAATATCGGACCTCTCCTCCTTAACGCATGTGCGTTCGCAGCTTCAGAAGCAGACGTGCTGGAAGCTGGACTAATCAACATTAGTCTCAGTGCTTTCACAGATTGAGCTTTGAGCATAATGCAGTAAAGCATAAAGAGAAGGGGATCCGACACGACATACTCGTGCATATAACATGCAAAGGAAGACTTACTACTCTCCACCTGTACCAAAACCAACGATTCCTCGACAAACGGTCATCATCCAGAACATTCCCGAAATGGTGGGACCATTCGAAGCTGTCGCCAGTATACCACCAATAACAATCATGAGCGTGGTAACAATGATCGCAAACTTCCGGCCAAGGTAATCACACGTCAGACCCACGATGATCTGACCGAGAATTTCACCAACAAGGAGAGCATTGCTGACTCGGGTTGATACTGCTGAGGTATACTGCTTCTTGTACTCAGTTCGAAATACAACGTTGGACATTGTCATGAGGTTGTTCTGGTACCCGTCGCTGATGAGTGCGAAGCCAGCGCAGAAGATTGTGAAATAGTCAGATAGCTTTTGACGAGTGCTTGAGACCCGCAGCGGGCGTTCGGTCGAGCTGATGGACTGCTCATGAAGGATGGGTGTGCTGGTTTGGGGTTGCTCATGGACATGCTTCTTGTCGATCGCGTCGGCTAGGACAGCGACGGCACCCGGTGGAGGTTCTAACGTTGACATGTTGCTGCTGGCAATGAAAGAAAAGCAGTGCAAGCACGGTAGATGAGCGCGCGTCCTCTGAGGCGACAGCCAGTACTTAAGTAAACCTCATACACAGCAAGCCTTTTCAAGCTTTGTCAAGCTTTTTCAAGCTCTTCAAGCTTTAACTAAGCTTTCAGAATCGCGGCATGGCATACCCAACAAGCTTCGTGGCGTCTGTAAGATATTCCCACTTGCAGCGGTCGAGAACCATTTTCGTACCACTTGCATCCTGCAGTTCATGAGAATTACTTTAGGCGCCACGAATTGGGGTGAATGAGGTTCACGAGAGGACACACGTGGGTATTGAGAACTGTAAAAGCTCCATCTTCAGGGACAGTAAGGTAACCTCAACAGGCAGCTTTCGGGGTAGAACTGCTGGTTGAGTTTTTATTCGTTACCCAATCAGAACACAACGACGAGCTCGTGTTCGATGATATCAGCTACGAGTTTTCGGTTTTCGGATTGTTTAAAACTGGCCTGTGATGCTTCGTTACTACAGTACACTACACAAGCCCGATTTGAACATACAGTAGTTACAAGCGTTCAAACATTTCTGGACTAGGTCCCACTTTTATGGACAACCGTAAGCAGATATTCTACGGTGATCGTAACGAGAACAATGCCTTGCTCTGTCTATAGAGTAAGACAGTCTTCTCAGCAATTTGATTAGAGTACAAGTAGGAAGATTTAACGTCCCGTACAGTCTATCCAATTGGACTCGAAAATGTGACGGCAAGCACAGAGCGTTGCGTTCCTTTGCGTTGTTCGAAAAGCGACATCGAGCATCTGGTGGCAGTAGAGGCAGACTCTTGTGCATGTCTTGCTCTTTATCACGAATTGATTGGCGCTGCACTTGCTCCACTCGTCGAGCTGCTGAATCGTTGTTGCCCATGGTTGTGGTTGGTGAAAAGGCAGAAACAGCCGCACAAGGAGGGCATTCAGCGACCTTGTGACGAGTTACAAAGCAAACATTATCGACACACAGACGGAACCGCTGGTGCGATGGTACAGAAGAGGAAGTGTTACAAAAGCTACGATTTTGAAAAAAGTGGAGGGTGGAAGGCCGAATTCGGCGTGTGGAGCCCCACATCATATCCGCCTTTCGAGGCATTCACCGTTATTGTTTTTCGAGTGCTCATAGTGCAACTTTTGTCAAACGATGTACTTGGAGAGGTATGAAAACATATTCTCGAAGAAATGTTTACCATTTCCTGAGATCATGTCGTTATACAACAGATACAACAGTCATACCACATAACGACATACTCAAGTATACCTCGGCTCCAGAGATAGCTTGGCGGTACTTGTCTCGACTTCACTGAAACTATTATAGGCACTCGAACACTGTATGATCTTCCTCATATAACACACACTAGTTGGTCAACATACGAGGGAACGACTCCGGAAAGCAAAAGAGTCACATCAACATTTCACGCCACGCCAAGAGAATGCCAGATTTCACGTTTGTGGAAAGCCTGGAGCTGAAACAGACAGCCCCGGTTCGTGCCAAGTCTGACCTTCCGCAGTCACAATCGGACCACAACTGACCTTCGTCTTAAGGATACTTTCCAGAACGTCCGTGAACCCTGGACATGGCCGAACAGCACTACCATTCCTGGCGGTGTCCTAATGTCGTTATGCGCAGCCGCAGCCTATCGTACTATTCCAACTGACTTCAACCTTGACAACTTGCAGGCACATTTTCTGGGCGGTCCCAAAACAACGATACCCATGGTACTCAAAGTAACGCGGCTCAGTAACGGGAGACGGTTTGTTGTAAGATTTGTGAGCCTCGAACAGGATGGTATTATGCTACTCACGGCGACCGTGACATTTGTGAATGCCTCGCCATGGACCGGGCCAGCAATGACGCATGCTGTAAATCGGCAGACGAACTACAAGGTGGATAGTATTACCATGGATGATCTGGGAGAGGCTCGAGGCAGACTAGGGTCGTTCATGAAATTCGAGAGGATGCCACTAGTCTTCCAAGGTAGGTGTCTGTAGAATACTCATTAAATTCTGCTAACGGCATGTTTCCTAAAGATTCATCCAAAGCAGTCACGTTGGGTATCGCGACCGCGGTAGCTCAGATCTCCCCGGCGATCGATGGTGTTGCAGATAATACAAAAACTCACATTCTCGGGGTTATCAATCTCTCAGACTACCACGTCATGGATACTCCGCTGCAGCTGAACAACATCTCTATGGGCCTGCCTACAATCGGTGATGTTCATGGGCCTCGAAAAGAGAGTCAAGTCAAAGTCGGCACGACTCTGAATCATTCGATCCATTTTCACGTCCATGATGGCTTTCGGGCTGACGATTTGACATACATTGAAGTCGAGACTTCGTGGGGCAAGGACGGAAGAGCAATGCTTAGCTCGAGAATATTTAGCAAGGACAATCTGTTAATTGCAACTTGTACACAAGAGGTAGGTGAACTGACGTACCTCTTTGTGTCAGCTGACTGATGCTTGCAGGCGTTCTACGTTCTGAAGCAAGGCGCAACGACTGGAGTGAGGCACAGGCTTTGAGAGTGATGGTGCCTCCGAGATTCTTGATACGGTCCCGATGTACCGCATGGATCATGTTTGGACCGAACCATTGATAGACGATTTATGATTCCATGGACAGTCGCGAAGACAATCCTGAACGAAGTATCAAATCCCTAGGGTTGTTTACTTAAGGACGACTATATCAAATTCTTGCATACGGTCTTCATACCTCACTACAATGTCAAGCTAGGTAGATGCTCGCTTTCTCTTCTGAGCCAATTGAGACTGATGCCGCTTTCCGGCACCACCGAGATGTACTTCAATTCGCATTTTTACGACCTCAAATTTCTCGATTTTCTTCAACCTTCTCTCTGCCGTCCCAAACTGACCACCATGGCGAAGTTCATCAATGTCATCAGGTACGTCAAGCAAGACTGAACCACGAAATATCAGCATGTGTTCGATAACCTCTAGAACTCGCCAGTCCTCCTAAGGGCAGCCAGCGGCGCTCTTCCTGTATCGACATCCCGCTTGTGTTCGGCACACATGATATCAAGAGCTTTCCTGATCTGTTCGTGAGCACAGAACAATACACCTTCTCGAACAAGCGCTACCATTTTTTTCAATCTGGACCGATTATATTTGAGAACAAGAAACACTACTGAACCACTCGGGCTGCAATCCGAATTGGTAACAGCTCCACCTTCGAGGATAGCTTGCAGCAGCCATTCTACTAACTCAAACCTTGCAGGCTCCCGAGCATAGCTTAGCATGCTCAATGCCCAGTGGTTCAGGAAAAGTGAAGAAGCGGAGAATTGAGCTGATTCTGGGCTTCTTGAACCGCACCGCCGATTATGAGAATTTAATCCCGAACTCTGAATGGCAATAGAAATCAGCTTGCGTGTTCTCTCGGTCCAAAACATAGAAACCAAAAACCCTTGTTCTAACCAATAACACAGCTATTTACTATTGAGGCCAAGGCCAGCTTGGATCAGGGAGTCCGCCACCATCTCGAAGTGTCCATTGGAGATGCATTGGAGTAAAACTGCACCAACGAAGTATTGTGGAGGGCTGGACTGCTGACTTTGCAGTACGTGAGTGGCGAGAAGCTCGGCCACCTGAAAGGCTTTGTGCTGCAAGGCTACAGCACGATTATGGTGTGAAATGACGGAGGATCCCAGGAGCTGTCGATGCTCGGGACCCAATCCATATTGAAGGCAGGGAGACAAGGCTCCCCTAATTCCACAATGATTCCACACACATAAGCAACTATGTAGAAGGTAAACAGGAGAACTCATGCTGTCTGTAACAATATCAACCACGTCTTGAGGCACTTTTATGTCTTTTAATAGTAGAGGTAATTCTTCGATCGCAAATGGGAGCAAGGGGCTCCATACCGGCCACTTTTGTGCTAAAGAAAGTACCTGCTGATCAGTTGTAGTCGAGACGGACCTAGCATCATCTCGCGAGACGAGCTGCTCCAGCATGGACATACCGCTCTCCGTGAATTGGACAAAATTGTAGTCCCGGACACATGTGCAAAGCTCTTGTGCATATATTCTGATTCAGAAGTAGTCGGAGTACGTATTACTGTATTCACATGGCAAGTTTGTGAGCAGCCATGGACTGCTGCGCAGAAACGTATGCAATGTCTTGTGGTGCAATTTGACTTTCGGCACACACTCTCTTGATAAAGTAATTTTGTCCTGCTCATATAGCAATCGTAACCGATCCGATCGATGCAAAACATGCTCCAGTGGGGCGAACCAGTTTCGATGTGGCTGCACAATATCTACGAGGCCGCCCAGGATCGCTAGCAGTCGTGACTGGTTGCACTCATTGAGGTCCAAATGTGTGATGCAATCTCCAATTCCAAGCTGGATGAGAGATGCTTGCATAGCGAAATAAAGCTTGCGCACCTCGGCGTGGTCCTCGGCGTCCAAAACAATTAATATCAAGATGGCAGCTTCGGTCTTAAATTTCTGTGGAAGCCGATCTAGCATCTCTTCATACATCTCTTCAACGTTTCTCGGCATCTTTTCGACGGCCGCCAGGAGTTGTTCAGCTGTAGAACCAGCGAGGTAGAGTTGGAGTGTCGCATCGACTGCCAATCTTGCCCAGAGGAAGACACCATGGGACACCTGTCTAATTTTGTCACTAAGAAGCTGTGGCAGAGTTGAACGTATATCAATACGCTTGCTGATCCATGTTGCGTCAGTGTATTGGCGTATACTTTCATCATCATGGTCTTGAACTGCTAGATGAGGGTACTTCAACAATTTCTCTTGAAAAATAGGTTCCGGTCGGCTAGCAAGACAGATCTTCATGTTGCAGCGATCTTCGAGACCGTAAATCATATGTATAAGTTCGCTTTTGGGGCCCTGAAACTCGTCCAACCCATCAATAAAGGCGCAGATTCTGTTATCAGTTGTTAATATTGCCTCGCACAAGATGTCCATACACTGGTAGGGACTAGCAATCTGTTTCATGTCCGGAAGTTGGACACCTTCAACCACATTTTCTACCTTCTTAACGAGCTCATGAAGTAATGTTCGTAACAGACCGTCCAAAGTATTTGGTAACTTATTTCCTGCACGAAATTCGAAGTAGAATTGGATGACCGTCCATACGTAGCCAGATCGTTGCAAGTGATTAAGTGTTCTCTTGCCGCCTGCAATGTGCTTCATCAAAGTCGACTTGCCGGAGCCTGGAAGGCCTGTGATCCAGTAGAAGCTCTCTGAGCTTTCAAGCCACTCAGGAAAATTGGTTGACCATATCCACTCAACAGATCCTGGCGAGCTCGCATTACTGTTAATATGGGACGGTCTGGCGTGCATGCCATTGTAGTACAAACTCCGCAACCACAAATTCTTTTGATCAGCTGGGTTCATATGGTCGAAGAATGCCTGATCGACACCATGAGCATCACCGAGAATGGCTTTCGCATTTCCAGAGATATGGACGACCGGGTAGTTATGGCCAGATTGTGTCGCCGCCATCTGTTACAAATGTTGTCGCAGAGCAAATGCCGATGTTCTGGCTCCAGCGATGTTAGGACTTGTCGATGTCAGTCGTTCAACCCACGGCCTGATCTTTGCGATTGTATGATCAATTTGTACATTATGTAGAGCTGTAGAGCCAAGATTCTGTTACCGGACGGTGTTCCACTCTCAGCTGGTGGGCAACGTATGTAAAATATGAAAGATGTGCCCGGTGACAGGCGATGCACTGAGGCAGCTGGAGAGAGAGCAGGAAGTCAAGTGAGGCTGAGCTGAGGACTGTGGTTGGGGTTCCATACGCCTTGCCATTACGGGTGGCTTGCGGAACGCTCCAGCTAGGGCAGTATTGACCGCCACTCTTCGACGATTTCTTGAATACTTAGCTTATTAAATGTCTCGTACAAATCTCTTTACTGAGCACGCTCCATGCTTCAGGATACACTTGGTCTCAGTGAGGCTCTGTGCTCTCGCGCCACGTGGCTTTGGACGATATGAGTTCATCTTCCATATTGCGCAGCCAGCAGTAGTCTAATCTTGTGCTCGAAAACAAAGAATTGGATGAGAACTTTTGTTCAATCAGAAGGAGAGCCCAACCTTCTATGTGTGGTGAGAGGTAGTCATAGCAGCCGCGGGAGTCGGTGACATCATGTAGAGGGTCGCGGTAAGTTATCATAAACCGCTGCGACGAAGCTCTCCTGGCGCGGTGAAGCCAGGTGACCTCTTGTAGCCTTACAGCTGATCTGAGCCATCGTGGGATTTGGTTGCTGGAAAATTTGATACAAGCTTTGTCTCCGTGCTCGCGAGCCGTTCATCAAGCAACAATGAGTTGGATTGAATGGACAAAAACCTGCGAGGGCACAATAACCACAACATTGTCAGCTGGCTCGAATGGTCAGGTCAATACCATATCGGAACTAGCGCGTTTGACGACGGTGACTTTGCTTTTTTATATGACGGTGACAATTGTGTGCCTCGAATCATAAGCCCCACCCCCTAGCCGATCTCAGAAAGCACAGTTCTGCTTCGAAGCATGCTCTCGCAAATAGTTTCAGTCGAGAGGGGAATATTTTACTAGACGACACAGCAACCCAACAGTTTCGAGAGTTCTCATCTTTCGATGTATCCTCGTGTGTTGCGACTCAGAGCCTTACCAGACTGCAAGTGAAATACTCAGCGGACAGACACATATGGGAAGCGTTTCCGAGGGCTATCCGCTTTTCCTATGTTTCATTCATGACAGACCATTAATCTACATCGTCCGCCCTCACCTCTTGTCTCGGGGGCGCCCCACTCAATCTGTTCTCGGCTTTCGACGTCTGACTTGGATAGAAATTTACCGTTCCGTCTGGCTTTATCATGCCAGTGCGATCATAAAGCGTCCTGGCTCTGATGTACGGGTCCAGCTGCCAATAGTTCTGCCGTAGCCGACCGGCCAACTCATCTCTCTGACCTTTCACGTTCTGCCCATGGATCCATTCGAAAGTCTTTTGCTCGTAATTTTGTACAACTCCTCGCCTTTGTGCTTCGAGCTGATCTCTCTGTCCTCTATCTTCCATCAATCTGTTCTCGCCTGATGTCGGTTCGACGTATTTGTACTCCCAGTTCTCTTGCCCTCCAAGCTCCTTTATGATTTGTGACTTGGGTATGAACTCCGACAAGTCCTCCACCCCGTTTGTGAAGTGCACTTTCTCAGCAACGACAGGATCTAACCAACCACGAATGATCTTCCAGATGCCCTGAAAAATCCAAGGTGCTTTATGCACGAGGACGCAACCGAGTGACTCCGGGTAATTTGCTTCGAAGACTTTAATCATGAACTTGACAGGCGTGTAGTCCATGTTCGCCATGGTAAAATTTGTCATGTCGAAAACGATTGTCTAGGCAAAGTCAGTATCGAGTCAGGCAGTAATATTCAGTTGATCACTTACCGCAGTCTCCACAGGAGGAATCAGGGCCAGTCTAGCAGTCTCTATCACGTAGACTGTGTACCGCTCCAGTGCATTCTCTGACTGCTCGCCAGACTTATGTAATCGGACTCGGACAAGACATATTGGCCGCCCGTCTTTATCCATACCATGCATGAAGGACTTTCCGATTCTTAATTGAGCCAGGAAATCAGCGCCTTCTCTTTTTACATTTGCATCACTGCTCTGTGAGTCCCTCAGTGCTCCGCCTTCGCCATTAATCATAATGTCATCGTCCACATGTACCTCATCCTTCCTCCAATGCATCGTGCTAATCAACATAGCAAGTGCCTTTTGTATGTCCCATTTTCTTGCACGGAGAAATCTGAGCATCAAGGTATCAGGGTGATCCTTCTTGACCATAGACCAAAATGCTTCCCTCAGCACTTCTGGTTTCGTGGTTGCAAGAATTTCTTGTAGCTCTTTCGTTTGTCCATACTTGTCATCCGGATCCCCCTTTCCTGGCGATCCAGGCGAGTCGGAGTTGGAGGAATCCTTGTTCTTTCTATGAAATAGACCGTGCCTTTCTTTCTTCTTCGACGAGGTGTCTTCGACCGACTTGATGGAAGCGCCACTGGGCGTTGCGGGCCGTGCCTCGAGGTTTGAGCCTGCGATGGGGTCTGGGACCTTAAAGGTGTTGAGCACAAGAGCCCAGAAGTCGCGGAGCCTTTGTTCTTGTTCAGTTGTGAGATTTCCAAGGAAACCTTGAGAAACAGGCATGGCTGCAAAGAACGAAGCGAGTGGGTTGTCCAGACTTAACAAAGATTCCTCGTCGAGAGTTGGCGCAGACTTGGCTTCCTCTTCTTTCGACGTGTCTGCGTTCTTTGTAGGTTCAAAAGGAAGATAGCCAAGAGCTAGAGCGGCGCTGACACTTATAGCAACAATGAGAGTATAGGGCGACGTAGACTTTTGATACAAAACTCGATGTGGATTTGAACCAGCCCTTGATTGCTGAGGTAGATTCCGAAACGATTTGTAATGTACAATTCGTAGGTTTGCTTGGACAGTACTCGAAAAGAGTTGTCGAACACCAGAATGTGGGTGCAAAGGGCGATCGTAGACTTTGCTATTTGAAAAACGAAGCTCGGCTCTGCGAGGAATGAGACGGCGCATGTATGAACAACAACGCAAATGGTCACAGCTTGAATTCGGGAAAAACGAACCGGCTATGGCAGATTGAAATGGACTCGTAATGCGTCAGTTGTACAGTAGCACAACAAGGGAGCTCCTGTATGCATGGTTGGTAGCCCAACGCTGCCGTCAATTCCGATAAACTTGCATGACAAACAGCCCACGTCCGTCGCGGGTGGATATCGTAAGGCCGACACCGAGCGCAGTACGATTTCATCATCGTTCTACACACGTAGATATTAGGTACAGTACAAGAGCCCTGAATCCATACCTAGACAATGTGGATATCATCACGCGACGACGCTCTTCGACTTCGGCAATCTTTGTGCGCGGAAAGGCTATTTGCTTATTGAACGACCGACTATCTACTGTAGCGAAATCGAGGAATGTCAACAACATCCAGCCTAACCAGCCGCGTGTCCAGAAGAAATTCATAACTCCTCTGTTGGGTCAATCAAATCCTTCTCAATCGTTCAAATCGTCCTTGATCGCATACTCTTTATCTGTTTCCGCTAACCCAGACTTATCACTAACTTGCTGTAGAAAATTCTGAGAGAACCTCTTCACCTGTTCGAAGACTGTATCGAACCCATTATCAGCACCATAATACGGATCAATCACCTCTTCCACGTTTGTCTTTCCACTGGTGTCCTTGCCCGCAAACTCTCCGAACAACATAACTTTCGCCCTCGTCGACTTGTCACTTCTCTGCAATCGTCGTTGCATCTTCTCAAGATCCCGCAAGTTCGATCTATCCATGGCAAACATGAAATCGAAGTGGCCGAAATCTTCTTTTGTAACTTGGCGAGCGCCATGATCATAGTCACGTATTCCATTCTTCTCTAAGGTTGACATTGTGCGGTAATCCGGTGGATCTAGCGTATGATATGCACCGGTGCCACAAGAGTCAATCTCACCTATGCGCGGATGTGACTTTGCTAGAGAACGAAAGACTCCTTCGGCCATTGTAGAGCGACCTGGGCTGGCGTCAGTACATCAGCTACAGGATAGCTGTGTTGTGTGGACAAACAGATATTGCCCAGACACACGAAGAGGACGTTAATCTTGTCTGACGAATCTGCCATTCTATCTGTTGTGGAAATACTCCAGGTTTGAATTTATGGAACGAGTGTTCAATTCAGGTTAAAGACAGTTGGGGAGCTGTGGGACAAAAAGTTCAAGTGACTTGCTGGTGAAGTTAAGGCAACAAGGCAAGAACTTCGGAACTAGGGTTTGGGAACAATCCGCCATTTCTCAGGTCAATCGACATATTCATCGATGCCAGGCTCGCTGACCACCAACCAGGTAGTTGATGCCACTAACTTTTGCAACGAATATCAGCGGCTTCGCATAGTGCCCTACTTAGATCCGACAAGAGAACGCAAAATTCTGGTTTGAGCACACCATATCATATAATGCATAGAACGTTGAGTCAAAGCCAACTGCTTAGCTGGCAACCGCAAACCAGTTGTTTGTTTTTGGACCGGTTACCCTCCGCCATCCTCCATTTCTTCGTCTTAATTGATGGCCCTGCTCGTCAATAATCTCAAGGTAGCGTCGGGGCATGGTCCCTGTCCAAAGAAGGATGACCTTGACCACTATGGGTGATGAGGGGCTGTTTTCAGCTTTCTCAATAGTTCCCCACTGCTTCTTCCTTCGTCGTCTAGGCTTTCTGCTGTGATGCTCCTCCTCTAGGGTGCCATCCTCCCACACTCCGTGTCCTATTCCAGATCTCCTGGCTTAAGCCTTCACCACCCGACCGAATACACTTGGCCTGGCCGAGCCCTGGCTTTGAATCTGCGTAACAGTTCCCACAGCAGCATGCACAACTCACGGAAGGTGAAATTTCGTAGATCATTCGACACAAGGTCTCGGTCCCATACCTCAAGACTCTTTCAAATATTCGCCCTGTATACAATTTCGTGCTCTTGCTTCGATGTTCCAAGTAGCATCTTCGGTATGCCCACGACAACAGTCCGTTTGCTGGGCTGTCATGTTCTCGTCGTAATGAGAGTGGCGCTGGATTCGAGAACCGGTCTTGAGCGGCATGAAGCGTCCCAGCTTGGGTTGTGGTCGAGATGCTAGACCGACATTTGTTCAAATTCTGGTCCTCACGAAGAAAACTGTGTGCAAGAGGTTACATGCAGCGGAAGGCGTCGAAACTGCCACAGGATTTGGATCAATCCAGGGCTTATACCATACTTGACTTGGACAACGGTCACAGATGTACGGTCGTTCATCGACGTTACCGGTATCTGTGGTAAGCGTTCACAGCATAGGCGTGGATGACTTCAAGGACTTGAGTGCAAATATCTTACCAAGCGGTTATCGCGGCTGGGATTCAGCTTTTCATCTCTTCGTGTAGCACCTATCAGAGCAGATGCTCAAACGAGGCAGCTCGTGAGGCAGACACTACAGGCAGAACAGTTTGACCACCATAAGCGAAGGATTACTGTATGTTGTGATCCAGGAACGAGGGAAAAAAGGCCGACGAAGAGGTCGTGATTGGGTTATCTCGAGGAAATTGTCATTGTGTTGCTGTTGCTGTTGATCTCATCACAGCAATGGAGTTGTGAGACCATCAAATGATACAAGGATCAAAATCTTCAGAAATATCTTCAGGGATATCATGGAGCTCAACTCCGCACACAGTCTTTGATACCACGGTTTCGGAACAAACACGAGAACATCTCAGTGGTGTTGAGAGGAGTCACCCACACGCGGTCTGACAAATACCAGCACATATTGCGAGAGCTTCCCCGGAGGATGTTTCGACGATGGCCAACATCATGAGTCGTACCCATCTTGGCTAATGTGAAGTAGATATTAGCTACCTTCAAACAATTCCTTTGCTAAACAGATCATCTCTGTCTGATTGTCCTGGTGGGAATCGTGGGTCATCTTGAGCACTTGGTGGCAGATCGTTGTAGCCGAAAGGATCATAAAATGCATCTGTAGGTATTTGGCCGACACCAGGCTTGAGATACAGCAGCAAGCGGTAAGCACTGTTCCCATTTAGATAGTATCTGTGCAATTTCTTGCTCCTGAGAAAGCCCAGGCTCTCGTACAACCTCATAGCAGCACCATTCGATTCTTCGGTTTCCAATGCAATTTCATCGGCATTCTTTGCGATCATCAAATCGATTGACTTGATCACTAACGCCTTTGCCAGACCTCTTCCTCGGTATACTTCTTGTGTAGCTAGCATAGCGATATAGCCTCGCATGGGCCCACCTCGATGTTTTTCGAGCTTGCTGATGACTACTGCAACAAGGGTTTGGGCTGAGGTAGAAGTGTCGACGGCAATGAAGCATAGCTCTGGCCATTGGTAGAGGAAATATCGGTAAACATAGATGCTGTATGGTTCGGAAAGATCCTTCGAGATCAAGGCTCGTATCTGAGGGAGATATTTTGGTTCCAATGAGATATCGTATTGGATGTACGAGATGTTTGGAACATTGCTTTGAATGAGCTTCACCTCACTGGAGGCAGGCTGGGCTGCCAGAGTCGAGTCTTGCGGCCGAGGCTGCACATGGCTCATGTCGAGTTCAATGAGAGCATTGGCATGAAGAGTCCAAGTGCTTCGAGAAGCGTGGAATTCGTGAAGCGATCCACTGTGATGGACACACAGCATGCAAACGCGCAAAAGCAGAGGGTCAGCCACGTTTTCAGGCTTAAAGACTGGTGCTGCTTTCACGGCTTGCATCTCGCTTGTGCGCCAAATTCTCCGACCCGCTGGTTCTAATCGGCGCCTTAACGATGCGAGCCTCAATCAACAATGACGACATGCAGCGATTTCAACTTTGAAAATGTGAAGTAACATTTCTTCAATGACATTTCCTCCGGCTGCGTGCGAGCAATGTAGATTTCGTGCTTATTTTTCCAGAACTACCTTCTACCTTTCCGCACCAGGTCATGCTGCCATTGGACTATGTCCGAGCTTCGTCGCCGTATAGGCTCGTTATTCCGCGACACTTCGTCACCATCCACAAGTCGAGAAAGCACACCAGATGCTGACAAGGGCGATGAGGTCAAACTCATGTCAAGAGACAAGTTCGACAAGGTCACTAAAAAGAAAAAGGGAACCAGGAAGAAGTCGACATTCTACTTTATATTCGGTGGCTTGTTCGGCTTGTTGGGTGCGCTTTACTTAGCACAATCGCAAGAGGTAATCAAACTTGAAGGCCTCCTCGATGTCAACCTCGACAGTCTTATGGATGTCATTCCAGCAGGAATAGTACGAGATGTCAAGGATTTGAGCAAAGCTGAGAGAGCTGCTGTCAACTATGATTCCTTCTCAGTCGGGCTACAACTTCAATCACAAGGCATCAAAGCGCATCATCCGGTTATTATGATCCCTGGCGTGATCTCTACCGGTTTGGAATCATGGTCAACAAGTGAACAATCAAGGCAATACTTTCGAAAGAGGTTATGGGGCTCGTGGTCGATGATGAGAGCTTTGGTGCTTGACCAGGCACAATGGAAAAGACACATTATGTTGGATAAGAAGACTGGTCTTGACCCGCCAGGGATCAAGTTGAGAGCCGCTCAGGGCTTTGATGCCACGGACTTCTTCATCACCGGCTACTGGATATGGAACAAGATTCTCGAGAACTTGGCCACCATTGGTTACGATCCTACGAATGCCTTCACCGCTGCCTATGATTGGCGCTTGACCTACCAAAACCTTGAAGTTAGGGATCAATACTTTACAAGATTGAAAAACTACATTGAAGTGGCAAAAAAGACGTCCGGCCTTAAACCTGTGCTTGTCACACACTCCATGGGTGGCCAGGTTCTTTTCTATTTCTTCAAATGGGTCGAACATAAAAGTCATGGCCAGGGCGGTCCTACCTGGGTAGACGATCATGTTGAAGCATGGATCAACATTTCGGGATCTATGCTTGGTGCACTGAAAGACGTCCCTGCTGTGCTCTCAGGAGAAATGAAGGACACAGCACAATTGAATGCTTTCGCCGTATACGGACTCGAGAAGTTTCTATCGAAGGATGAAAGAACAGAAATATTCCGTGCCATGCCCGGCATCTCATCCATGTTGCCCAAAGGTGGCGAAGCAGTCTGGGGCAATGCGACGTGGGCACCGGACGATATCACCGCGAACAACTTCACCTTTGGCCCTTTCATTTCCTTCCAGTCTCCACAGAATGGCACTTTGACACCACAGATGAACCTCACTGTTCCCGAGAGCATTGATTACTTGCTTGAGCATAGCGAGGAGTGGTATTCTGACATGATACGCACTTCTTACTCACATGGTGTAGCTCACACTAAAGCTCAAGTCGAGGCGAACGAAGATAAGCCAACGACGTGGCTCAATCCGCTCGAAGCACGGCTGCCAGTCGCACCAAACATGAAAATATATTGCTTCTATGGCATCGGCAAGCCAACAGAAAGAGCATATTTCTACAAAGAAGTACGCTTCCTCACTCAGTCTCCAAGAGACGCACAAACGAATATCACGATAGATACTGGCTTTACGACGGGTCCACCCCCTCTCGGCACACCTGAGGTTGACCACGGTGTTATTTTTGGCGAGGGTGATGGCACTGTGAGCTTGATGTCAACCGGTTACATGTGCTCGAAAGGTTGGAGGAATATTGAGCGTTACAATCCAGGGAATGTCAAGATTACCACCTATGAAATGCCACATGAACCTGACAGATTTAGCCCCCGTGGTGGCCCAAACACTGGAGACCATGTTGATATTCTTGGGCGCAGCAGTCTGAACGATCTCATTCTTCGTATCGCCGGCGGTCGGGGACATGAGATCGAAGACAGATATGAGAGTAAAATTTGGGAGATTGCTGATCGAATAAAGATTTACAATCGAGAAGATGGCAAGCCGGATTAAATTCGCATGATGTATTAATGGTTGGATGTAGGGCACAACATACGATAACGATTCTGGGAGGAATCATCTTTTTGTTTGAGCGTTTGATTATTGATATGAACAACACGATACCCCTATAGAATTTGTGGTGGAGACACACTGATAGTGGCAGTTGTCGATAAACCGGCATAGAAGCATTATATTCAAGACAAATCCGTCTGAAAAGAAGAACGACTTGGGATTCCTTACCAGTTCATCACAGACCTGTAGCTGTTCGTGGACGGTAGTCCTGCGAGCATGAAAGCAGCTGCCTGGTACATAGTCCTGTTGCAGAGTAAGTAAATGCGCGTGGGCTTGTTTGTTGTGATAGGTTCAAAACGAGGATGTCGGAGTTTGATTATGGTATCTCAAAAGTTTATTCCATCGATCACCAGTGTTGTTATTATCAATTCATACTCAGTAACAAGGCAAAAATCTTAACACTAAGTTTCACAATATTCACAGTCTCTTTTGACGTTCCTTTGAGAACACCCATTAGACTTGAGAGGCCTGTCAGACGTTGGCCATCGTTAACGTGGCAAATCTCAGCGCGTCGGCTCAACGAAGCAGAGATAGTAGCCTTGCGACATCCTTCGCTTCATGCTTACTACAGAAAGCTCCTGATAAGTTAGCTGAGCCGAAGTCTTGAGAGTTCAAGAATGAGTGGACGGTCACAAGCTGCTCACGCAATGCATTTGCTAATACAATTCCTGGTGCTCGCCACGGCATTGGTTTGTCGAAGCATTGCGCAAGACATCCAGTCCATACTTGAGACACCACGTCAAGACAGCGCAGGAGCACACCGAATAGCAATTGTTGGCGCCGGTGCTGCCGGGTCTTCGGCTGCATACCATCTTTCTCTGTTCGCACAGAATGCTAACCTCGACACACTACTGAATATCACGATTTTCGAGTCCGATGCCCGAGTTGGAGGCCGTGCATCCACCGTTAATGCTCTCAACGACCCACGATATCCTACCGAGCTCGGTGCGTCAATCTTCGTGGAAATCAACCGGATACTGTTCAATGCGTCACGCGACTTCAATCTCCCTACTCAATCAAAGATTTATGAGAGCACTGGATCGGACTATGATCTAGGTATCTGGGACGGCGAGTCCTTCGTCTTCACAACCACGAACAGCGATGATGACGGCAGTTTCAAAGACAGATGGGGCGGTTGGTGGGACATCGCGAAGCTCGTTTGGAAGTACGGCCTCAGTCCGTTTCGTCTCCGGACGCTGCAACGTGCCACAATCAGTCGCTTTCTGACAATGTATGAGGAGCTGTTCCCCTTTTCAGATCTTACGCAAGCTGCTAAAGCGGCAGATCTGCTTTCTGTCACTGGCACCACAGGCGAGAAGCTGTTAGCAGGAGCTGGCGTAAGCGAACAGTTCTCACGAGAGATCATCCAAGCGAGTACAAGAGTCAACTACGCACAGAACCTGCTCGACTTCCACGGCCTCGAAACACTGGTCTGCATGTCTACAGAGGGAGCCATGAGCATTGAAGGAGGCAATTGGCAAATTTTTGACAAGATGATCAACCGATCAGGAGGCAAGCTGAGACTCAACAGTACAGTAACTGCAGTCAACACTTCATCAGCTTTCTCCGAGCTCACGTTCATCGATGGAGAGGGAGCCTCAGGTAGCGAAACCTTCGACACAGTCATCGTAGCTCATCCCTACAACGCCTCAGTCTTGCACTTAACACCACGACCCGCGCACACACCACACAAAGGTGTCGAATATGTCTCGCTCTACGTCACACTCTTCACAACCCCATATCGCCCTTCGCCAGTCTACTTCAACCTCGACCCATCAGCCGACTCCTCAGTCCCAGACTCAATCCTCACCACCATCCCAGACTTTATCGACCCACACTTCCTCGGCCGCGGCATCGACGGTGTCGGCCCCGCTGCATTCTGGTCCCTAAGCACCCTTCGTGTCCTCAACCCTTCAACCGACGGCTACATCCCAGGCGTCATCTCATCCGGCTCAATCCCAGCCGAGAACCTCGCCATGTCTACAAAGCAATACCTCTACAAAATCTTCTCTCCCGCCCCAATCACAGCCGAAGACCTAACCGACCTATTCGGCTGGCAAAACGAACCCATCCTCCCATCCCATTTACGTAATACTTCACAGCATCAAACAGACACAAAAACGCCCATCTCCACTCTCCCAAAAGACCTCCTCTCCTGGTCCCACGAGAAAGTCTGGAACAGTTACCCATACCTCCCACCCCGCACGACGTTCGACTGCTTCGACATATACAATTGCCCTCCCTCACCTGTTCCCAATACAGACCCGAAAACAGGAAAATTATGGTACACCAGCGCCATGGAACCGTTCATCTCGGCTATGGAGACAGCGGCCCTCAGTGGCAAGAACATTGCACGACTGATCGTGGACGAGCTCGCGCGGAGTTGAGCAGTATGCGTGACTATACCAACTCACGAATCACGGTGTAAAGCATTGAGTATTGAGGAGCTTACGGTGTGTCGGCTACCAGCCAAGGCTACGCGTCTGTGTTGTTCGTACATCTCCTATTCTTAGTCTCCCGCAGCACCGGATGTGTCGATGTCAAGTTGAGCGCCCTTGTTCAATGTTGAACACGTGGGGGGCACAGGTTCGCAGAGGCGGTAGAGGCTTTGAAACTCAAAGTCTATCACACGTATTGCGGTCGGTGATACCTCCGGTGCGCTTTTAATGTTGATGTGCTTTAGTAAGTACTGCTCAAGTCAGGTTTTGAAATGCATGAGTAACTAAGATGGAGATTGTCGATAAGGGTGTGAACAATGGCGTGTGATATTTGATCAAGGTCGATTGGGCTCTTCATGTTTTGCCAATTACTACAAGAGATCGTCAACTGCGAGGCGATTTTGTACTGTGAGTGAATTTGGCACACCAAGTGTGTTTGGAGCAATAGTAGGTTGATGTGCTTTCATGTTTGTCTTCCGAACATACTCAACTGGTCGAGCTCTCTACATGGAAAAGGTTCGAAGACTTTCGTGAATAGCATTTCATTCTGCGTTATCAAATCCACGCTTAACCACACCAGCAACTGGAAGCAATGCTCGTTATATCTCGAGGCGTGACGAGATCTTTATCTCATTACCCTCCGCTCGTTAATTCCTGCACTACCGTCTCAAAGCAAATTCTGTCGATCATGTTCGTCTCTGCTTCCTTGAACATGGTTAGACCTGTCGAACATTTTGACCTTTGAAGCCAGCTTTTGCATGCCTGCCCATAGTTTCGTTTTCGGACTGAAATCACCACTGTCAAAGTCGTTTGAATTGAAGGTCGATGTATCAGAAGACACAATTGACAGTACGTCATGATGATCTTGCTTCTTCTTTTTTCCTGCAGCCTTCTAGGTGGCAGTGTTCGTCTGCTCTAACGGGTCCAACTCTCCCTCATACTCAACGTTCCTCATGATGCCTTCTAGCGGACCCAGCAAACGCTTGAAGCCATCACGACCAAGCTTAGCTATCTTACACTCGGTCTTCGCCACAACTGAGGCCGCTCGAGGTTTATCATGGAGCAAAGCAAGTTCGCCGAAGAAGTCGCCGCGCGTGTACTCCTTGACGGCATGATCGACACCAGACCTGTAGGCGGCAGCCTCTCCCTGCTCGAGCATGTAGAAATTGTGACCTGGCTCGCCCTCGGTAATGATGTTGTGTCCAGCAGGAACTATGATTGTCTCCAATGCATCGGCGATCTTTGCACGTTCGTAAGGTTTGAGACCCTCTAGCAATGGTACGTCTTCCAGGAAGCCTTCGTACAACTTTCTTCGTTCGGAGGCACTCGTCATAAGGATCTTTCGGAAAGTGATTCGGTCGAGTTGCCAGAGCATACCTCTCTCAGTCGATACAATGGTAGCGGCACGAGGTGCATTATACATTAAAGCGAGCTCACCGAAGCCTATGTCGTGGTTAGCCTGCAATGTGAAAATGCGGATAGAGCACTCACTTCCTCCAGGACCTATGGTAGCAACATTGTTGCCCATATCTGCACCAGAAGGGGCACCTGAACCATGGATGTACACGTCGAACTTGCCAGATTCTACGACGTAGAAATAGTCGCCCTCATCACCTTGGTTAATCACTCTGATATTAGCAGCAGGTATAGCCTTTTCTGAAAGAGCATCCAGCACAAGTCTAAAGTTGTCCGGGTCGAGGTTAGCGAACAAGAAGTTGTTTGACACAGCGGCCCTCAGCCTGTCCAACTGGTCTGTAGTCTTGTCGTGTTTGGGTGGCTTCCAGGAACCGGAATCAGCATCTGGTTGCATAGCTTCGGCGGAGACTGACGTCCTTCGACCTGCTCCAGGAAAGTTGGCTGGAGTGTGTTGAGCAGCATCGGCGTCATCTGTAGCACCTTGACCACCCATCCAGTTGCCGAAGAGAGAACCACCCGATCCACCTGTAGCAGCACCTCCACCACCAAAGCCGCCGAAGCCAGAGAACGGGGATGATTTCGATTGTGTTGGTGAGCCGAAAGAGTCACGTTCCTCGTCCTCCTCTTGTATAGTATTCGAAGCTCGGTTTCGTTCAAAAGGCCCTGGGCCCTCTGTGTCTGCCATATTTTGTCCTGCGGAAGCACCCGAAAGCTGTGTAGGTTTGTCGGTCGCGAGACGACGATTAAAATAGTCGGCGCAGTACTTGACAACGTCTTGCGGCTTGTTGATTGTAAGGTCTTTAATCAGAGCATCAATCTCTTGCTGGTAGGTAGGGTCAAGCAACGACGACATGATGAAAGCGGGAGATGTGGGGATGTGTCGAGTTGGCTAGTAAGCTGGATGACCTGCGGTTTGTTGCATGCAAATGCGTGACTGGTTCGCCTGTTGTGGAGGGAGGAGCATGGACCTCTCCAAGGGTGGGGCAGCTATGATCTGCAACTGAAGTTCACTTTGCTTCGGGAAGCAGGAACGCTCCCTGTACCAAAGAAGCTTCAGACCCAAATGCTGGCGTCAAGCAGCAGCAGGATCGAGATATGAGCTTCCTCAGACTATCAACACAACCTGTGAGTAACCGTGCCTCGTCCCTATCTGAGAAAGACAATCAAATGAGATGGGAAACTAACTTTACAAGTTGACCACGGCAGGAGCCCCCCTCGCATGTGCAATGTGCTTGCCTGATTCGTGTTGGAATGCGAGTGACGTAGCTACGGATCTGTGAAATGTCGCGTAATAAGGAGATAAGGCGCAACAAGAATAGCTCGAATTGGTTTCAGGGAGGCAGTTACTGACACCTAGAGCAATAGGTGGAGGAACAGATAGGATTGAGGAAAAGACAAAAGTCGACAGCGTCCGTTTTATCGACGACTGTAGAGTACACTGCAGACCTGCTTTCAGCGCACGAGCAGCTCAGGTGAGTGCATCGAAACAGGAACAAAACGGTCAATTCAAGCGGGGTTGAAAGCTTCTTGGATGGTTGCCCAGGTGGGCATCAACAACCCCTACCCTGCCCAGGTCACACGCCGCTAACTTCTCCGCGTCTTCTTCAACGCTTCTCGAAGCCTTCGCTCGGCTTTCTAGAAGCTCGCTTAGCAGCACTTGATGACTGCCACAACACTTGCTTTCTAATCGTCTAGTGCTCTGACTACATACATAGCAGGATCTCGTGGAATGTATGGTTTAAAAGAACGAGCTGTGCTCAGGTGACGCAGATGATATAGCACGTATGTAAGCAGGGAATCAATACTCAGGTCTGCATTATGATTATATACGCTATCCATCCATGCGCTCGAAACTCGAGTCAATAACATTTACAAAACGCAATCGTGGTATCACAAAAGCACATCCCACTCGTTCAAACCACCAAGCGGACTCAGCAGGCGCCCTGTCATGAATCCAGCTGAATCTGTGTCAATCAGCCTCCTAATCAAAAATCCTCTTAATCATGGCACTGAGCCTGTTTTTCTTCTTCTTTTTCTGCTCTCCGTTTGACGTAGCTGATGTCGTGCTTGTGCCGCTGGCGCTGCTAGCAGCAGTGGGCCTAGTCGAGTTCCTCTTGGAGCTTTCTGGGGCACCAGGCGCAAGATGTGATGTATCCCTTGGATCAACATCCGAGGATGCTGCCGAAGCCTTTTTTGGTGTTACCGTGGAAGCTGCTGTGGCAGTCGATGTTTCAGCAGCAGGGATTTCCGGCACTCTCGATGTCTCTGTCACGACAGGAGTTGCTTCGGCTCTTGGAGTTTCAATTGCGACAGGTGGCTCAACGGAAAACGAGGGTCCAGCAGAGGAAGCTTCGGTGACTTGTGAGAGGCCTGTTGTGGTGATCGGATCGTCGAACGCTCTCGACGTTTCTATTGCAGCAGGACTTCCCATGGTTTCATGCGTCTGCGTCACAACGGGCATGTCGATAGGTGTGGAGCTCTCAGCAAAGGAACTCTCCGCAACTCTCGGTGTCTCTGTTAGGAGAGGAGCCTCCATCGTTCTTGATATCCCGGTAGTAGCAGGTAATCCAGCAAGTGGAGACACTTCAGTAGTGCCTGTTCCACTAGCGGAGGATGCAGGAAGTGTGATCGAGTCATAAAATGTAGTCTCACGAGTGTGGGTGGGAAGATCAACTTCATGGGGAGCATAGGACGCATAGGGAGTGGTGTCGCGAACAGGCATAGGTGTGTACTCCTCATGTTGTGTCGTTCTCTGGAAAGCTGGCTCCTCGTCCTCCTCCATCAATGTCGGATCCTCAGTGCCATCAGCTAGCGCAGCAGCGGCAGTCGAAGAGGCGCCCGGCATAATGCCTACGCTTCGTGGCGGTGCATATTCAGTCGCAGTTGCTTCCGACACCTCAACTGGGGCTCGAATTATTGGCGCTTCTGGTTCATCTGCCACGGTTGGATCCTCCGTACCATCCGACATAGCTGCAGCCGCAGCGGGTGCGACTCCTGGGAAAGGACTAGCCTGTCCCATTGTGCCAGCAGATCGATGTGGTGCCGCATCTTCGAACTGGTCAGTAAATCTTGCTGAAGGAGCTGCTGGTGGAATATGTGATGCTCCATAAATGCTGGTTGCCGGCGCCGCCTCTGTGGTAATATCTGGCTTCTGGTTATCTGCAATTCTAGCTGGCTCAACATCCCTGTTGTTATGATGAGCCGCCAGGGCGTATGCGCCAGCTGCTGCTGCACCTCCAACAACCGCACCACCTGCAAGCTCACCAGCCACAGGAGCTGTAGTTGCAGTGCTAGTATCCGTGTCCGGTACGGTTTCATTGGCTGTCATACCGTCGGTGAGTGCGTCTACGGTCATGGCTGCACTAGGAGTAGTTGTCTCAGTATCAGCAAATTCGTTTGTGGATTGAGGTGCAATGGTTGCCGTGGCTGCTGACAATGTCGGCGCAGGCTCGCCAGCTGTATCAACAACCGGTACTCTGCTCTGCAACTCTTGCTCCATAAGGGACTTTTCAGCTACAACAGACGGCTCTGCAGCAGCTTCTGGTGGAGCATGCGCCTTGACGAACGACTCCTCAACTGGTTCTGGCACGTTGGTAGCGAGACCATAGTAGCTGGACTGATCTTTGGCAGCCGAGGCAGGTTCACCTGTAGCTTGGGACTCTGGCACTTTGCTCAATAACTCGCTCTCCAGGGCCGATTTTTCTTCTCTGACCTCTGGATCAAGTTCGCGCTCGATCGGAACCTGAGACGCAAGATCAGATGTAGTTGTGCCTGGTCCGGATGAGCTAATGAAAGGCATAGCTGTAGCTTCTTTGGTTGCCGTCGGTGCTTCTGGACCCCCGATTATCTCAGCATCTCGCCTGGGTTCCAGTGGGACACCTGAAGCCAGATCAGCAGTAATTGTAGAGGGGCCTGATGAATTGAAGTAAGGATTCTCACGACCGATGGTTGGTGGATCTGAGTCAATGACTTGAGCTTCTCGCCTCGGCTCGAGTGGTACTTTCGAGGCAAGGTCGGCAGTGGTAGTTCCAGGACCAGCAGAACGAAGCAATGGCCCTGCATCAAGCGTATCGTTCTGTTCTGGATTCATAGGTAACGAGGACTCTGGGATTAAGCTTTTATTGCCTGCATCAGACTCCGAGAACAAGCTCGCAACGTAGGCCCCGGCACCAGTAACTGCTGCGCCTGCGACTCCAAGAGCACCAAGGTTCTCGTAATCCTCCTTGGATGTCGTGACAGAGCTTTCAATGTTCTTGTGGCCCGTTGCAGGAATTGGTTGCACGCTGTAGTCGCCAACAGCTGGTCCTTGATCGCCGGCTCTCTCGTAATCCTCCTTTGAAGTTGTGGCTGAGCTTCCAATGTCTGCATGGCCTGATGCAGGGAGTGGCTGAACGCTCACTTCATGTGGAATTGTGCCGACGCCTGCAGCAACTGAGGCGTCCACACCGGCAGCACCGGCTGTGTCAGCTGTCCCGAATGAATCGAGTTGGTCGTAGTCCTCTTTGGAAGTAGTTACCGAACTTGAAAGATCTCTGTGACCACTTGCGGGAAGAGGCTGTACACTCACTTCATGTGGTATCGTGCCTGCGCCAGCAGGAGATGAGTGAGCTATGCCACCCCCCTCTGCACCTGGACCCAATGCACTCGCTGTACCTAGCGACCCGACTTGCTCATAGTCTTCTTTCGATGTTGTGACAGAGCTTTGGGTATTTTGATGTCCAGTCGCAGGCAATGGATTGACTTTATATGAGTCGAGCTCGTATGCAGGAGTTTCAGGGAAAGCACCTGGAATGTCGTGTTCAGCAGCTTCGATGGCTGCTTGCGTATCAATATTGTCTCGTAAAGCCGTGCTATCTTCATATTCTTGATCAGGTACGCCAGTAGTTGCGGCACCTAGACCGAGACCTTGTGAGGGGGCTGGTAGTGCGCTCTGGCTTTCTCCTGTGGCATTCTGTCGGAGCTCTCTCGCTTTGTCGAATTCGTTGGCAGGCACAGGAGCACTGGCAAAGTCGGTAGCCGCGCCAGCAATTCCTCCATCTCTACCAAAATTGTTAGATTGTTTAGAGGCTTCTGGACCAGACGCTGCAGCGCCATCCGATTGCGGCAGCGTTCGGGTAACAGGGCGGTTTGGATCCGACACAATATTAGGAAGTCTTCGAGCTAGATTAGCCTCGGATTCTTCTTTTGAGAGCAATGGAGCTCCCTCGCCGCCAGCTGACACGGTGGGAGCCTCGCGTGGTGAGTTGGCACTGAAAACTCCAGGCGGGAGTGGGGATGTAGCCAAAACGCGGTGACCAGATCGTTTTATCTGGTCTGGCAGCAGAACGTTGTTAACGTTGTAGTGGCCATCGTCTTCCTTGGGTGCTTGGTTATCCACAATCCATTGATCGTCAACCACGAACTTATACATAATCTTGTGGTCGGCAGAAGGTAGCGTAACCTCTTTCTCGAAATGGTTCCCAACCTTTTCCAATTTTTCAGTTTTTCCCCAATCATCAAAGGTGCCAGTAACATAGACATGATCGGCCGGATAAGGCCTAGCTCATGGTTAGCATGGTTCAGGCACGGGGTACCAGTAGTTGTAAGACAGCTAGCAGGAGTCGCTGCTTCAGACTCACCATCTAAAAACAAAGGTGCCCATTGTGTGTAGGTATATTCAGGTTGACGCGCAATCCGGGATGTGGTCTGCTACGCGCCGAACACCAAATACAGTGTCCGCTCCAAGCAACCAAGGTAGATCGAGTTGCAAGTGATGGACTGTCAGAATCTGGTATCAGCGCTCGTGCACGGCGGTATCTGCGCTGTACTTGTACAATAGAATTGATCAAAGAGATGAATGCGCGAACTGCTTGCAAAGTGCGATAGGCGCCAGTTAACCGATGCAAGATGATGTCGCAGAGGAGGAAAAGTGGAAGAACTGTGAACGGATCTGTGGTGGGTTTTGCTGGGTGCAAGCTGATGGCCCGGTGGCCGATTAGCTCAATCCAATCTCGGCGTCAGGATTTCCTAGAGCAAAGCTTACCTTACTGCAGCCAAGTCGTGGTTGTGGAAGTTGAACCAGGTAGTACGCCACAAGATTCGTCAATTAGTCAATTCATGGAGCTAAAGATTGGGCACGGGCACAACACTAAAGCTTGCCTGCTGCTGTCGACAATGACCCAACCAAACAGGATTGTGATTATGGAACTTGAACAGACAGACCTTTTCATGTCACATGGAATATGACGACAGTGGTCACCACGAGATTGTTTCAAGCTGCAATCGCGTTCCACTTCCGTCTCAAAGTGGTTAGTCCATGCGATGCAGATAATGCACAAAGCAATGGGGAGAGTTCCAGTGGTAAATCATGCTACAGATGTACTCCAGCAGTAGACTAGTATCGTTGTCAACCAAAGGGGTAGTAGTCTCACCATACACAAGGCGCTTCGGGTCTTTTCTTGAGGCTTTGGCTCGCTCTGGTCTTCTGGCCATCAAACTACTGCGGCGACATTGCCCATAAGTAGGATGCGGCTCGTCAAGCGCAATATCAACAGTGATGGCTCAGGCTCGGTCACATTATGTCCAGAAGAGCCAGAGGATATGTGGCATGCCTACAATCTAGTGTTGGTAGGTGATTATATGACCGCGTCTGCCATTCGCCGAGTCACGACTGAATCGAGCAGCACCGGTTCTACCGCGTCTCAAAGAATGCACATGAATTTAACCATCAAAGTCAAGTCTCTTGATTTTGATCCGCAGGCAGGCCAGTTACATGTTGCCGGTCAGATAGCGCGGGAGAACAAGCATGCCAAGGTTGGTCAGCATCACACGCTCGACCTTGAACTTGACCGGAATTTCACCATTGACAAGGTCGTTGAGGGTCCTGATGGTGGCGCTGGCTGGGACAGCATCGCAAGGACACAGCTCACCGAGGCTATTGATCCGAACAAGAGCACTGAAGCGGTGGCAGTTGTTATGCAAGAGGGTCTTGGTAACATTTGTTTTCTGACATCACACCAAACAGTGCTGAAACAAAGGGTTGAGGTCAGTGTGCCACGGAAACGAACTGGTGCAGGTCGAAGTGCAGATCACGATAAAGGTTTGCAAAAATTCTACAATCTCGTGCTCGATACGCTGCTGCGACAACTCGAGGGATTGCTAGAGAACAAGGATAGTTCTGCTACCTTCCCTGTCCTGCTGGCGAGTCCAGGCTTCGTCGCTCAAGGATTCCTAAGATACATCAATGAAACTGCCCAAGCAAAGGGGGACAAGCTCTTGCAAGATCTGGTGAAGCGGAAAGCTTTCGTCGTGGTTCATAGTAGTTCCGGTCATTTGCACAGCTTGAACGAGGTCTTAACCAGTCCAGAAGTGAAAGCAACGTTAAAGGACACTCAGTATGCCCGGGAAACGAACGTTATGGATGATTTCTTCAGTCTGCTAAGAAGAGATGATGGTAGAGCTTGGTATGGACCGAAAGAAGTGGAACAGGCTGTCGAGAAAGGCGCTGTAGGTAGAGGGGGTGGTATACTATTAATTAACAACTCCTTGTTTCGGAGTCAAGACGTGGCTACCAGAAGGCGATGGGTTTCACTCGTCGATCGGGTCCGAGAGGTTGAAGGTGGTGAAGTACGTATACTTAGCAGCGACCATGAGAGTGGAAAGAGGCTGGACGGCTTAGGTGGAATCGCTGCCATTCTAACGTTTCCCATAGAGGACATGGATGATGTAGACGATGAGCAAGACACCTAAAACAATATCTTGCAAACAGTTCAATGAGTTGCAAACACAGAACAATGCCCAAAGCATGATTTCCAACCCCCCTATGTATCAGATTTATTCATAGCACTCTGAGTTATGAGCTTCATCTTCAATGTTGCAACAGTGAATGTATTCATTGGTGCCCCCCTCGAACTCTGAATACGTATACCTTTCATTGATCAATCTCGATGTACTTATTGGATCCAAATCTCATCGTTCGTATTTCGTGTTGATGCATCCTTAACGATCGACGTTTCTGCTGCAGCCACGCCGAGCAGCCCTTATTTAGCTCCCGGCTATCCTGACATCCACTTGCGATCTCGTGCATGTGCATTGCAACTATTGACATGCCCGCTGCCCACAACGACTCACTTACGATGCGCAAGAGGAAGCGTGGCTACGGCTCGTACGTCGACGAGGACACAGGCACAGTAACGACGGTTCAAACAACCAAACAAGCCAAGCGCATTCACCAAAAGTCTGGCAAATGGTACAAAGAACCCACTACTCAAGAACTTCGAATATGGGATCGTGAAGCAAAGCAGAAAGCCGCCGCCGAGAAAGCGGTACGTCGGGAAGAGAACAAAAAGAACAACGCTACAAAGCGTGCTGAGAAGGAGGCGAAAGAGCTCGAGTTGAAACAGCAGATGTTCCGCGCCGGCAAAATTACCCTCACGCAGACGCTGGCCAAGAAGGATGAAGACCAGATGAATCTACACTCCTGGTTCGGCGGAAGGCCGCGAGACCTCAAATCGAAGAAGGAAGACTCTTTGTTGAAAGCAGCGCCGGTTGGTGACATTGACAAAGACAAGCCTCACAAAGACAATGGTTCCGCCCATGGTGATAAGCACGGATCTACCGGATTACAGCAGGTTAGACGGCTGTCACAAGAGTCTGACGGTGACCTGCTCGAGGACCGAGAGAACTTCTATGAACAGGAGTCTGACACTTTCTACGCACGCAACCAGGAAGTTATGGCGGAACCGATCAATGAGGATGACCGATCTGATCAAGTCTCGACTCAGGATGACAACACCGACCTTTCCCAATCACTTGAGGATTTTGAGATAGCAGAGGATAGTGATGCTGAGCCAAAGTATGTCAACGTCGAAGCGCGACAACCAGAGCAGAAGCAAGATATTGTTCATGAGTTTAAAGTTCCTGCTCTTCCAGTCCAACGACCCCAACGACTACCTCTCTCACCTATGTCGAAGTCAGACGTCAATATTCGAAATAGTAAGATCGAGAATGTGAGCAGTTTCAAATCAAAACTAGCAATTTCCAGTGCTGCAGCAACCGCAAACATCACGGCAGCAAACATTGCTAGCACGCAAGCTGTAAAAGACCTCCTCTCCGGCCTGTGTACCCAGGACCTCGACGATGATGATCTTGACGAAGTCTGTGACAAAGAGAATGAAGAGCCCGAAGCTCCCCTCGCTGTAGCGGAAAAGTCGCCAACGAAGACGCTGAAGCACTACTCTCCTGTTCCAAATATCGAGACGATCAAATCTCAACCTACCGTAGAAAACGTCAGCAAATCTTCCAGCTCCATCAACGATTCTTTCGATGATAGAGACTTCGATAATATCTTTGCAGAGTTGGGAGATGCCGCAGCTGACGATTTTGATGATGGAGGTCTTGACGATGCTACTCTCCTGTCCTTGCCCGCCACTCAACTCGTCATGTCCGCTGCAAAGCCCACTCTGCTTGTATCCAAACCTCTACCAGCCTCCATGTCAGCTCTACCCTACGACTTACCTAATGCTACCTACATCCAAAACCAACCTCCCAGCAACGCTCCACGGAAGTCCTCAAAGAAACCTCTCAAGCCCTGCGATAGTTTCGCCATCGACGGTCTCTCAGACGATGACTTGTTAGAAGGCCTAAAAGACTACGAACGAAGCCAGAAACTCCATACCTCTGAACCTGCACCTGCTACTGTTGGCAAAAAGCGCACTCTACCATGGAATAAACCTGACTGGGCTGCCGAAACGAGTGGTGGCCTGAGCCAGAGTCACAGTCAATTTGCAGACCACGGCGATGATGCAGGTATTTGCTCTCAGAAGACAGAGATCCTGAGTTCGTGGGACTAGAAATCTACGATTCCTCTCGCGTCTCGAGGCTGACCGTTGACACAACGAGTTCTCGACAAGGCGGAACGATACAAACGAAACCTACAACGATTTTGCATAGCAGCACCAACGGCGACTTGATTTAGATAGTGAATAATGCGTTGCTGGACAACTAGCCTCACCACAGGTTTTGACATGCGGTTTGGAGGTGTTCAGTTTTGGATTTACGATTTCACGAGCATGGATTGATATTTTGTATTTGCATATGATACCCGGATACTGCATGGTTGGTGGTTGGTTAGCAGGCAGCATGAATGCATAGATACCGTACAGAACAGAGCGGCGCGAAGAGCGCGGCTACGAAGACCATTAAACAGTGATAGTTTTATGATTGAATGGCATATATTCCACGCCGTATTTGGGTAAATTGACACATTGTGATCACGTTCTAATGAGTACTAAAAGATAATTGCAGTCGATGTTCTCGTCAGTAAGCGTCACTTGTACACGTCAGCGGTGACAGATAGGTAAATAGCTGATTGTGTGGCAGCTAATAGAGAGGTTGCTGATCGTGATTTTTATTCACTATAATTCGAGAGTGATAAATCAAAGTGATAAATCAGAGTGATGCTGCAGCCAAGACATGTTCAAGCGAGGTGTTCAGCTGCCAAAGATAAGCAATCGAGTACATGGGGGGAACGAATGATAGAAGAACAGGAACAACGACATGGATAGGCCAACGGTAGGTATGAAGTATTTATTGAATTGGTGGTATAAGGTCTTTGATGAGCTACTCCGTGACTCTCGGAGCATCATTCCGCATCTGAACACGTTGAGCTGACAATTTTGAGGGGTCGCCACGCTTGACGTCCTCGGGTATGCCGTTGACCTTTGTGCCATGACCTTTTGTCATGACGCAGTCGTCCTTGTCGTAGCATGTTGTACATGTACATGCTCTTCGATATGGCACATTTTTGCTGATCAGTCACACGTGACTGGTGTATGCTGTCCTTAATTCTGGATGGTATTGTTGACTTTGAATAGACGTTTACTCGTCATCTTCATCCTCGTTATCCTCCTCGACGGCAGTCATGGCGATTCGGTCCAAATCTCGCATGCCAGCCTGGGTGATTCTTCGACCGCCCTTGCCTGAGGTAGCTTCCTCATCATCGTCGACCTTCTCAACAATACCAATCTTCTCGAGCGCTTGCAAGACCTTTCGGTCAATAGATCGCGAGGCGTCAACGTGGTGGTTTGGTCGCGAGCCTCGATTCTTGGTGCTGCCGTGAGCCTTGGCTAGTCGGCCGACACCAACGGATTTGCGGAGGTAGACATGTCGGGCGACTGCGGCGGCTCGAACGTAGAACCAGTCTGCGGATTGTGGTGGGAGTTCGTTGCTGTGAGAGGTCTTCACGGTATCAACCCAACCTGGACGATAAATGTTAGTTTGGTACGCAGAACCAAGAGTCCTAGGTGCGCGATAGATATCGAAAGAACTTCAGCAGTAGGAAAGTCTACGCATTTCTGCGCAGAACTTCTCGTGTATGCTTGTGTCTTCGTCTCTTTCTATGCTCGGGTTACTGACCTGGTATTTGCAGCTTGCCTTGTCTCTTCAAGAAGTCGGCATATGCATTGATGAACTTTTGAGCCTTTATTGAACCAAGTCAGCCTGCTGTTTCTGCAGTGTACCTCACGAGCTATTCCAATGCCAATTTATGTCCTTCTCTTGTTTGGTATCGCGCATGCGCTCGCTCGAGCTATAGAGGTGTAGGTTAGATCAAAACTCACATCAACATCTCGGACAGTGACACCAGGCATGATTGCGGCTGATTAGGATTCTCTTCTTTTATGGGAGGAGGAGAGAACGTTTAGTCGATTGTTGAACAGGTGTTATCGTGGACGAACAGATGTGGGTTGTCGCTTGCAATCGAAAAGTGTTGACTGTGGAGCGCGAATTTTCGAGGAAGTGCGCCAAGAGTTGCATCGGTAAACTTTCCATACCAATTCACCTCAGATGCGATGGCTCATGCCTGAGGCAGATGTGAGGACTAGGTCACAGGGTTTGCTTTTAATAGAGATATTTGATATTCAATAGACTAGCCAGGGCTTCGTGGTTCTGTAGCTCCTACTGAAGCGTCTTTCGCCCTCGCCGAGGACCTTAGGTGTGATCATATCGCACGCAAATTCACAATTGAACAAGAATAGTGCAAGGGTATTACGCTTCATGCTCGCTCCTTCGCTCACAAACCATTGGGAATTCTGATCAAACAAATGAGCACCGCCTCACCACTAATATAACGTCTGTAGCACAATGGGCTCGTCCAAACTGATACTGAAATCTCTTCGGTCAATCTTGGGCGCATGGAGACCCTCGGCAAAATCCTTCAACCCTTCAGCCCAGACTGCAAACATTTTCTGCAGATGCTCGGCATACTTCTTTTTCACATTTTTGGCTCCTTGACCCTTCATACACTCCCAGGTGGAGTAAACACATATTT
>JAKLMK010000161.1:0-35379 GCA_022813445.1 Neophaeococcomyces aloes
CCAAACCAAACCAAACCATTAAATCTACCCACACCACCCCCTCACACTCCCAAACAACCGTCCCCAAGCCCCTCCACCCTCCACAAAGCTCTCCCTCAAATGATCAGGCACATAACTCCCCGCCGCACTCCCCAAAACAGTCCTCTCAGGATGCGGCATCAGCGCCAGCACCCTCCCATCCACACTCCTCACGCCCGCAATCGCTTCGGGCGATCCATTCGGATTATATGGGTAGCGCTGCGTGGGTTTGAGAGTCGTGTTGTGGAGGTAGCGGATTGGTGCGAGGCCGGTGGCTATGAATTCTTTTGCGAGGGTGGCGTTTGTGGAGGGGTGGGGGGAGAAGGAGGCGCGGCCTTCGCCGTGGGCGACTGCTATTGGGAGGGATGAGGAGGACATTTGGTGCAGGAAGACGGAGGGGGGGAGGGGGGTGGGGGAGGTTGGATTTGTGGTGGAGGTGGAGGTTGAGGTGGATGGGGTAGATGGTGAGTCGGAGATGCCGACCATGCAAACTCTTGCTTCATACTGTTCTGACTCGTTACGTTCGAAGCTCGGCCATGTTTCGGCGCCGGGGATGAGGTCCTTGAGTTTGGACAGGACTTGGCAGCCGTTACAGACGCCCAGCGTGAATGTATCTGGTCGCTTGAAGAATGTTGCAAATTCCTCGCGTGTTGGGGGGTGGAACAGGATGCTTTTGGCCCAGCCTTGGCCTGCGCCGAGGACGTCGCCGAAGGAGAAACCGCCGCATAATGCTAGACCGCGGAAGGTCGCGAGCGAGACGCGTCCGGACATGATGTCGGTCATGTGTACGTCGAAGGCTGCGAAGCCGGCGCTGTGGAATGCGAATGCCATTTCAGCGTGGCCGTTTGTGCCTTGGTCACGGAGGATGGCGACTCGTGGTTTTGTGGTCGGGCGGAGGTAGTTTAGCACACTGGAGACCATGGGGACGGTGTATTGGTTTTTGACGTCGTAGGATAGATGGAAGGAGAGCCCGGCATCTGGGTGATCTAGGTCATCTTTTATGTTGTCATATTCCTGGTCTGCGCAGGATGGATTATCTCGCAGCCGTTGCATCCAGTAGGACGTGTTTGACCATGTGCGCTGAAGGTCGGCGCGTGAGGCGCGGTGCACAAGTTTGGCGCGCCAATAGAAGGAGAGATTTTGAGATGTATGGGATTGTTTCGAGATACTGCCGATTTTGTGAATGAGGCCTGGTGGTGGGCCGCACGTGGCGAAGCAGGCTTTGAATCTGGTTTCGTCTGCTTTTCGGATTTGGAAGACTGCACCGAGCTCTTCGTTGAAGAGGGTTGGGACAATGTCATTAATATTTGGGGATTCGCAGATAGGGTCGAGAGACACCGAGAGGCCAGTACGGCCGGCAAAGGCCATTTCTGCTAGGGTTGTAAAAAGCCCACCATCACTCCGGTCGTGGTAGGCTAGGACTAAGTTTTGCTCATGGAGTTTCTGTGTGGCATCAAAGAAGTCTTTCAGAAGTTGAACGGAGCGAATATCAGGGCAGTCATCACCGACTTGCTTGAAGGATTGAGCTAAACAAGAACCACCAAGGGATTTGTGGCCTTGAGCCAGGTCGACGTACATAAGGGAAGTCTCGCCTACTTCGGTATAGCGTTTCAGTTGTGGTGTCCATGTATTAGTCACGTCGACAATTGGAGCGAAGGCACTAATCACCAGCGATAACGGTGCTGTGACTTCTTTGGCTTCCTTACTCTGCTGGTCTTGCCAACGCATCTTCATTGACATGCTGTCCTTGCCAACAGGGATAGAAATTCCAAGTTCGGGACAGAGATGCATGCCTATAGCTTCAACGGCTTCATAGATACCAGCACCTTCGCCTGGATGAGATGCTGCTGACATCCAATTTGCAGAGAGTTTAACTTCAGACAGTTGATCTTTGAGATCAGCAGCGGTCAAGTTCATCAGTGCCTCCGCAACAGCCATCCGTGCTGAAGCGGCATACGAAATGAGAGCGAGAGTTGGCTTCTCGCCCATCGCTTCTGCTTCGCCAGTGCGTATCCCTGGGGTAAGAGATGTCGCAGTAACTCCTACATCTGCAACAGGAACTTGCCACGGCCCAACAAACTGATCTCGAGCAACCAGACCTCCAACCGTTCTGTCACCAATGGTAATGAGAAAAGACTTCGAGCCAACAGCAGGCATCTGAAGGACTCTGTCGATCGCTTCCGCTAATATCTTATCCGACGACGATTCGGAAAGATATAAACTCAGACTGGGATCGAAGACAGGCAATTGCATCTTCCGAGTCTGAACATCTCGACTCATCTTTGGTGGTTTGCCAAATAGAACCGACATTGGAAGATCTATTGGTTGTTGCTCTTTCTCGTTATCTCGATCAGTAAGAATCATCCTGTTCTCCGGATTGTTCTTCTGACCAGTCGCTTCACCAACAATCGAGTATTTGCATCTCTCACGTTCAGCTATGGCTTTGAACTTGTTGAGACCATCTTGCGCAACAGCTAAGACATACCGTTCCTGTGCCTCGCAACACCATATCTCCATAGGACTCATGCTGCCATCTGCGTTATCAACGTTGCGAAGCTCGAATTTTGCACCGAGGAAGCCGGCATCCTTCACTAGTTCTGGCAGAGCGTTGGATAAACCTCCAGCACCCACATCATGGATGAAGAGGATCGGACTATCGTCACCCAAGGAACAACAAGCATTGATAACCTCTTGGGCACGTCTCTGCATTTCCGGATTGCCACGCTGAACACTGGCGAAATCAAGATCCACAGACCCAGAGCCTGATGTGACACTGGAGGCAGCACCTCCACCAAGACCAATGAGCATGGCAGGTCCACCCATGACGATCAAATGAGCACCAGGGGAGACTAAATCAGGATTCTTCAGTGCAAGCTGAGGTCTGACAGTGCCGACACCACCAGCAATCATTATTGGTTTATGATAGCCTCTGACTTCTTTGTGGGTTTTGTCAACATCAACTTCAAGTAGCAGAGTTCTGAAGTAACCATTGATACAAGGCCGGCCAAACTCATTGTTGAATGCGGCACTTCCAATTGGAGCTTCCAGCATAATATCCAAACTGCTCGCGATGTGGTTAGGTTTGCCATAGTCGAGCTCCCAAGGTTGACGATGGCCTGGTATGAGTAGGTCGGATACAGTAAAACCGATGAGCCCAGCCTTGGGTTTAGAACCTCTACCGACCGCACCTTCGTCTCTGATTTCTCCTCCTGAGCCAGTAGCTGCACCCGGAAATGGGGAAACTGCCGTTGGGTGATTGTGCGTCTCGACCTTTGCAAGATAGGGAACCAACTCATCAATAGGCAGCCACTGACCAGAACTGTTGTTCGGTGACCACTGTGTACCTTTGAAACCTTCCAGTACAGCAGCATTGTCTTCATAGGCACCAATAGTACCGCGAGGATTGGCTTTGTGAGTGTTTCTAATCATGCCAAATAGGCTGTTGTCCTTTCTTTGGCCATCAATACTCCACGAAGCGTTGAAAATCTTATGGCGGCAATGCTCGGAATTGACCTGGGCGAACATGAAGAGCTCGACGTCTGTCGGCTTTCGAGCCACCGGACCATCCTTGGAATAGGCGTCCGCAAGATATTGAATTTCTGAGCTGTCAAGTGCCAGACCTAGAGTCTTGTTTAGTTCTTGCAGCTTGTCAAGCGGAGATATCTCTCCCTCCGACAGATTGAATGCTTTCAAGGGACGAGGTGGCAGAGTCACAAACTCTTCAGTAAGATCTGGCTCGCTCTCGTAGACCTTCTCCGTCATGCGGTCATGAAGAAAATCCAGCTGACGAGTGGTGAGGCTGTCTTGTGCGTTTTTGAGCTTCACCACAATCTTAATACCTCTTTCGATTCTTCTTACGTAGCTCCGCAGACCACAAACTTGAGCGATGTTAGTGGCCTTGGAACTCCAGGGTGAAGTTGTGCCTGGTCTTGGCAACACATAGTATGTCTTTCCCTCGAATTGGTCGAGGCTTAGATTGGGACTTTTGTCCGCAAGCAGCCTGTTGAGGAGGTTTGATGCATTTTCGTCCAAGGCTTGCAGCAAATCAACATAGTGAATATACTGCCCTCGAACGTCTTCAATCTCGGCTTGGAGGGAGAGTGCCTGTCTTCGAAATTCAGAAAAGGCCTCCGAGCCCGGCAAGGCTATAACGTGAGGTGTGTTCATGGCCGAAATAGTTGCACAGACGATAAAGAAATCATATAAAAGTGGTGGTAGTAATTATTCGCGCAGTAGGGCGTTTTACGGGTTGATCAGCTGGACATCCGAACTTTTTCCTACCCAGTGAAGGCTGCCGGACACTTTGGCCACTTCTCGAAAGTCTGAATTGTACTTCAGCTGGACAGTAAGTCAAATACTTGTCAACTCAGCACATGCAACACTGCCGACAACAAGCATCAGGACAAATTTTTATATGGGGCTTAAGGGTATAGCGTGGTCCAGCAAATCGACGCTCGCTTGGACCTGCATCGATGCTGGTCAATGGCTAAAGCTTTCAGGAAATGATAGGCGAGATAAGAAAGATAGGCTTGGAGCTTCGGTAGACCTGCCGTACAGAGCATGCCTACGCCTACCAGCACCCTTGTTCCCGCGCCGGGATACGCCTAAGCTGATCCCGATGGTCACTCATATCTGGCAACTGCCATCACTGCTACGGGTTGCTTTGGTCTGCATGCTCATGTGAGCGATTCCCACGCTTGTGTATCGCATCTGACCGACCATTTAGTGCTCGCTCAGCTTTCCATTGTCAGCATCTCCACCTCAACTGACCCAGTCTCCCCCAATGGTGTTGAACTGAGCCACTCACAAGACTTTGGCCGCGAACGAACCAACAGAATCCACCAGAGTTTTCGAACCAATCCTACGATTCCACCGAGGCCTGCATAGCATTCTGATTTCGTACAAGAGTAGGAGGGCTGTCCAGAGACTGCCCTCACCGTCATCATTGCTCCCAAGGCCACATCTTCGCAACCCCTCCACCGTCGACATCGTTCCGAGACCACTGACGAAGCAGCCGTGGCTCTAACCGTCAACACCGACGAGAAAAACAGACCCCGACAGGAGCGGTCGTACTCTTCGGCGACCGAGTCTGACGATTTCTCTCTCTGGAGCGACACGGGTGACATTGCTGAGCAGCTAGCCGACGAGCAGGACCCGCTGCAGATCGAGCTCGATCCTTTGAACAGCGAGGGTCGCAACCTCAACGCTCGTGGTCATAGTGGAGGACGCGAAAAGAAGGTTTCTTTCCTACGTCAAGACGGCCAAGAACGCAAGAACATCTACACTGGCGCCGACAAAGAGGCCATTCACATACCAAGTCCTCCACCGAGGCACATCAGCAAGACAGAAACTGTTCTTGCCTTCATCATGGCACCCACTAACCCCCAAGCGGCCCGGAGAAGAGGTCTGGTTGGCAAACCGCTTCTGTATGTGCCGCCTGCTGTCGAGGCGCTCCGGACGTTGGCTGATATGCATTGGCTAGGTACTTTACATCTGTCTTTGTATCGTTAGGCGTTTTCCTGTTTGGATATGATCAGGGTGTTATGTCGGGTATCATCACGTATGCACTATTCCCAAAAAGCGACCTCCTTATCTCATGCTAATATCACCAGTGGCCCGTTTTTCAAGGACTACTTCAACCAGCCCACCCGAGCTGAGATAGGTACCATGGTAGCAATCCTCGAAGTCGGTGCCTTTATTTCTTCCCTGTGTGTGGGCCGTATTGGGGACATAATAGGGCGCCGAAGGACCATCCTCTATGGTTCCATCATTTTCTTTGTTGGCGGTATTTGCCAGACCCTCGCTACGGGTATGCCAATGATGATGATAGGCCGTTTTATTGCTGGTTTCGGGGTTGGTGCCCTTTCCACCATTGTTCCTGTTTACCAGTCAGAAATCAGTCCGCCGCATAACCGTGGAAAGCTTGCATGCATAGAGTTCACTGGCAATATTACAGGCTATGCTGCCAGTGTTTGGGTCGATTACTTTTGCAGCTACATTGAGAGCGATTACGCTTGGCGTCTTCCGCTGTTGATGCAATGCGTCATGGGCGCGCTTCTTGGTGCTGGCAGTCTAATCATCTGCGAGTCCCCTCGGTAAGTAAACTGACTCTGTCTGGGCCGGATTATTGTGCTTACCCAGAAATAGTTGGCTTCTCGATAACGATCATGACGAGGAAGGTATTGTGGTCATTGCCAATCTTTATGGCGGTGGTGACATTCACAACGAAAAGGCTCGTCAAGAATACCGAGAAATTAAGATGAATGTCCTACTCCAGCGTCAAGAGGGAGAAAGATCGTACAGTGACATGTTCAAGCGATACTACAAACGTGTCTTCATAGCCATGTCCGCACAGGCCTTCGCACAACTTAACGGCATCAACGTTATCTCGTATTACGCACCTTTGGTCTTTGAATCTGCCGGCTGGCTTGGTCGAGACGCCCTCCTAATGACTGGTATCAATTCTATCACCTACCTCGCATCTACCATACCACCGTGGTATCTTGTGGACAAGTGGGGTCGACGGCCGGTTCTACTCTCTGGTGCAGTGGCGATGATCATATCGTTGTCATTGATATCATACTTCCTCTTTATCGACATCCGGATGACACCAACCTTGGTAGTCGTCTTTGTCGTGATTTACAATGCATCTTTTGGCGCTAGCTGGGGACCTATTCCGTGGCTGTACCCTCCAGAAATCCTGCCGCTCAACATTCGTGCAAAAGGTGCGAGTTTGAGTACAGCTAGTAATTGGGCATTCAACTGGTTGGTGGGTGAGCTGACGCCTGTACTGCAAGAAGCTATCAAGTGGCGGCTGTACCTGCTCCATGCCTTCTTCTGCGCCGTGAGCTTTGTTCTGGGTATGTTGAAACCACGCAAACTTGATGCTTATTTGCTGACTTGGTTAGTATACTTCTTGTATCCGGAAACCGCAAATGTCCGACTCGAGGACATGAACGCGCTGTTCGGCGATGCCACAACAGCGATGCCGACACCAGTGTCGCAAGCCGAACGAGGCTCATTGATGGGAGTTGGATCACCAGCCTCATTGGACCTACGAAGTGGCGCACCTCAGTTAGGCCGCTTTAGTGCGGACGATGCTATCCCTGGCCTCGACATAGACCCTCCAGCGCTCAAGGTTGCTTCAAATGGAAAGCCCATCATTGACAGCTCGCACGGCGGCAACGAGCACGACGGCGAAGGTGTTGGTGGCTGGATAAGCCGCATGGTTTCGCGGACGAGGAATCACGAAGCCAAGGATAGTCAGAGAGGGCAGTACGGACGAATATACCAGGATGAGGACTAATACATTCATCGCGATATCAGCCAACGAGAGATGTTGGATATTTGCTTTCTTATAGAATAGACTACCGTGGGATGACATGGCGGCGGGATAGATGCATAGCTGCCACTGGATGGAGGGAAGGCATGTTCTTCGCAGCGTTGTGAGCGGGTGGTGGTGGATTTATGTGTCCGAGATTGGCGCGCCATTTGGGTGGACGCCCCAGCATTGGACCCGCCTTTGTTCTTTTGTTCCACAATTGGAAGCCACTACTAGCCACAGCTGTGAGCCTCGCCTAACCCCAATCAGCCACGCTTGTGCTCATTTCTTGAACTTGTCATCACACCTTTGTCTGTCGTGTTCAGCACTTCGCTTGTACTCAATTCTCGCAAATCTGACTGTGTCTTTCCCTCGAGAAAGAGACGAAAATTTGGGACCATTTTCAGCCTCAAGAATACTTTCTTACCTCTAGCTGCACTCCCTTGCCGACATCCCACCACCTCTGAAGTCGACAATTCAAGCGACCCACGTGGACCTGCGCACCAGCTGTCTGCACCCGACCACATACCCCTGCAAACTCCAGATTCGAGATTCCAGATCGATCAGTAGCCGATAGAATCATAAAACCCGAGTCATTAGTATACACGCAAAAGGATTTCTGGAGCCAAGAAACTTGTCAATCATTTCACCAGGCAAGCGCTTGGTGAAATCTGATCCACCTGTGCAAACGCAGGTTGGTCACATCCACAGGATGCGCAAACGATAGCGACGCATTCTTCGATGTCGGAAGTGTCTGGTAGGAGTCGCATGAAGGCTGCACCGAGATCTCCGACGTTCTGCATCATTCGCGCCAGCTGGCAGCATGTCGCAAACGACACTGTCTTCCACTTCTGCTCAGAATCGATCGCAACCCAAGACAAGCCCCCAACAACCTCCTACCCGCCGGTCTCGAGAACCTTTTTCGAAATTCGATGACCGAATAGCCGAAGCCAGTGACAAGATACTGCCTAAGCAACCATACCTCGTCACAATCCCTTCAGACTTCCCTTACCGAAGACACCACAATGACCCTGGTCGCTGGCATCTTAACAGTCCATTCTCCAGAAGGGAAGAGCCGCTCCAGTACATGAGCCTGCTTCTCCATCAAGATGATGACGAGGCACTTCTGAGAGTGGATGGTAGCCGCATAGATGATGATGGACGTTTACAAGCTTACGTACAATCTCCACGTTCCGAGTTTCCCAGCAGACCCCAAACACCAAGCGAGAACGCTCCAAAGAAGAAGATAAGTCTGAAGGACTACAAAACAAAGGACAAGAGTGCGGTCAATACGCCCGAAAGAAAACCTACAGATGACATTAGACGACAAGCAATCAAGAGTCACAAAGAGGAGATAGATGCAAAGAAAGAAGAAGTGAACGTCAGACCGAAAGTGGAAGTGAAAGACGAACCACGCAGCCCAGTCAAGAAATCTGCTGCAGCAGAAGTCAAGCAAGCGCTAAAGCCGTCACAAGGAACTACGACCCAGCACGATCCAGAATCTCAAAGACCTGCGAAGAAGAGACGATTGTCAACAGATGAGGACAAGCACACACCAAAACCTGCCAACCTTGCCAATCCTGCCAACGATATCAGGAAGAAGGAAGCGTTACAAGAGAAGCGGACACTTCCTACCTTGCTGTCTCCAGATATGCCTAATCCAGAACCGGTTCCAATGAAGAAGAAACGCAGAGGTCTCCCCAATCTGCTCACACCGGAGCTGCCACCTGGTCTCGAGAAGATGTTATCCGCCGCGCCCCATCGTGGTGATGATGTGAAAGCTATTCTCAAAGCTAGCCTTGGCTCACCTGCACGTGTTCATGAGAAGAAGGGCACTGAACCTGCAAGAGCTACCTCACCTGGCCGAGTACGGTCAGATAGTCAGATCTCCGGCAAAGGCACAACACCAGCAATCAAAGTTTCGTCTCCGATTATCAAGCCCCTTTCGGCTATTGTCAGTAGAGTTGGAACGCCGTTACACAATGGACGTACTGCTAGTCCCAAACCAAGGCAACGTCATATCATTGTGTTGCGTTACGGCAAGAAAAATAGGAAACGAGTGGAGATGTTACTCAAATTGTCGCGGCAGAAGAAAGTATCAGCTCCGATAGACGAGAGAGGACCTTCGACCGCAACGAAGACGCCTGTCAAAGCTGAAGTAAAGACTGATGCGCCTATCAAACTGGAGAGGAAGCGTCTAGCTGAGCCTTCTCCGGAACCACCTTTGAAGAAGCCAAAGCCAACTGTATCACTAGTAGAAGCACCAGCCAAGCTAGATCGGCCTTCGACACCCAAACCAGATGCAGGAGGCAAGTCGCCAAAGCTCAAATCGACATTCTCGACACCTAAGAAGGACATGTTGAAGGAGCCCAGATCGATTGCTATGCAAAGAGTTGCGTCGTCTGACACTTTCGAAGCACAAACACCGTCTCAGGATACCATTCGAACATCGACACCATTACCTGTCAGCCACTTACCTCAACCAAAGACGTCTCCTGCACCGAATTCAACGTCTGCTAAAGGTGAGGAACTTGTAACTTGGGCTGACATTCAAGCGAATATCTTTCAGACTGGCAGGGCATTGAAGAAGGAAGGTACACGGTTGGCTAATGAAGGAAAAGGCAAAGAGCAAGAGAAGGGTGTTATTTTGTTGATTGAAGCATTGCTCTGCTTTATGCTTAATGCTGGCGCACAAGCTCAGCTCAGACCAAATACCGATCCCAATTGGACCTCCATCCTGCCATATCAATCTATGGTCCGGCAGCAGTCCAAACCTTACAAGCATCTACACGGCCTAGTAATCCAGCTCGGAGCTGTGGTTCGACAACATCTCCACCACGAACACATACGTCGCCTCTCCAAAGAGACCTTACCCGTTGACGACCATAATAGTATTGGCTCCGCACCCACACCCGGCAGTGACGGCAACACCAAAACAAGCGAAGATCCTACCGAAGCCAAGAAATCCTTCCTTCGTCTCCGCGATGAGATCGTGCAAAACTCCAAAGACGTGCGCACCGCGTGGCTTGATGGTTCACGAATGCTAGGCCTAGACGTGATCGAAGACCAGTACCCGAAGACCTGGGGCATGCGCACGAAAGACACGAGCAAACGCAACCCAGACAAAATCACTGTGAAGGACTGTGGCAAGGCACTGGGATTCTATCTGCCGATGGATATCACGACCAATGTATTTGAAGCGACGAATTTCGCGTTGGCGTTTCTGCATGAATGGACCCTTATTGAGGGAGTGTCGTGGAAGACTAGAATTGATTTGACAAGGATGGGGGTTTGATGCATCATAGTATCTGTATGGCTGGCCAGATGGATGGATGTGTGAATGAATGGAGGGGAACGTTTCTCGAGGAGATATACGTGCGTATAGTACGTATACAGCGTGCAGGGAGATGCATATTTTATACCCCATGTACCTACTAAATACGTACTTCAATTGTGTTTAGTCTACGAACAATTTGTACTTATACCTACGTACTACTACGTACTTATCCGCAACCACCCAACGAACTTCGTTCTTCCTACGTATACAAAAGCGACTCCTACGTACCTAGTTATGCTTCGGCTGGTGAGCTTCGATGAATTCCAACAAAATCAAGACAGCGCTTATACGCAGGAAGGAGAAATGTCACGAAGCTTTGTTTCTAGTGCTTTACATTCTTTGATTCGGGCTGCGGCGTAAATAACTGCTACAAGTGCATACGTACGTAGTCGTTGTTATTGTATGTACGTACGTAGGGTTTACTTCTAACGAGCCCACGTAGTGCTACAGCACTGTTCATGTGGTGTTCTACCGCTACTTACTGTACTCACCGCACGCACATAGCCAATACGTACGTGTGTGAATAGCGCGTAAACGAGAGAAGCATTCGAATACGTACAGACAGGTTTTAAGCCTCACTCTTCTGCAGTGAACCATCGCATATCGTGGAGGGCGGGGCCCCAGATGACAGCCATCATGTTGATTTCTTGTCCTAAGGAGCAGTGTGTGGCCTTTCCGATTATGAGTACAGTATTACGTCAAAGGTTTGAATCCTAAGCACTTTTCCCCGCCAGATTGCCGCTTTTCAACGAGCTACCACGACTTTTCTTAGGTATTAATTTATAATCACTAGGGACCAAAGATATAGATCACGTATAAATCTATAATTCTCTAATACGTTATTTCTTACTATCGTTGACGATCATGAAGTAGTCCTCTGTTAAAGTCACCGTGCTTATAGAATATGAATGAATTTAAGGTTATTCATTCTAATTTATCCTTTAAAAACGACCTCGTGCTTGTATTTTAACTATTAACCCTAAAGTAATGCCGTAATCAGAATTCTGTGATTGTACGTAGCTAGATTCTTAATTGCTAAATAGTTGTAGACAAGAAACATTATGTACTGTCTACTCGGAAAAGTCGTGGCAGCTCGTTAAAAAGCAGCAATCTAGCGGGGAAAAGTGCTTGGGATTCAAACCTTTGGGAGTTACTGTACGTATGTAGTTCAACACGGCACGAAGGTTCTTGAGGTCGACCAGGAAGCTGCGTACGTAGGCACCGTACGTATGTCCTTACCTACTCTTCATCAGCCGCGCTTTAGTACGTACTTGGCCGCCTTTGCATCTGAATACTGTATAACCCGCCAAGGACGCATGTTGAACTTACGGGATGTGGATAGTAGCTTAGAACACAGTACAATCGTGATTAAGGATGTTGGCGAAAGAGTGTCGAGACGACGGAGGTCTTATTTCGACTTTCTTTCCTTCCTCTTTCATGCATTCTTCTTCGCTGCCGCCAAGTAGTCAAAGATTCGTTCTTTCCCCGATCGCGACACCTAGTACGATGTACTCGATTCTAAGATTGACTCCGTGACTTCTCGAGCTGTTTATTCGGGGTTGCTGACTTTCTTGTAGGCGGTGTCGGTGCTGCAGCCTAGCTCGATAGGTGCACGAGGCTTCCCGAAGCACGGAGCACGGGTACCATAATCCAATCGGAGAACAGCACTTTTCAAAGCCCCCAGGGAAGGAAGGAACGAGCAGGCCTATTCACCTGTCCGTGCCTGCTCTGCGTACATGGTGTAAATCGCCAACCTTTCTGTTCAGAGCAGTCGCTACAAACAATAAACTCGATTTCGATTCGCAATTATAGTCTTCTGTTAGGGTGACCTAACGGTAGACTGCTGCTCTTTTGTTCGTTTTGCTCTACGTACAGTCTCTACTGTATTGTACAGTATTTTGGGTGGTGGATTAATCCGAATGAATGGAGAAGGTAGTATAGGTTGTGCTGAGTACGTAAGTATTTTATTCTGTTGGTTTGCTGGTGATCTTTGTGTGACTCATGCTGGATACAACTCCTATGGCAGATTAGCAGGTACATATTGAAGATGAGCAATTTTTGTGTCCAGAGCAGTCGCTACAAACCAATAAACTCCATTGTTAACGAAGATTATTAGTCTATTGCTGAGGTAACTCAGCGGTAGGCTGCTGCTCTTTTGCTTTCTTAACTACCTGCGCTGTGTTAGTGCTCTGTTCGATCGATGTTTCTGTGGAATTTCTTTGACTCTTTTGTTTGAGGTTTATAGTCCACGTACGTGTTGATCCGATCAACGACTTGAACAGACCGAGTTCTACTCGGTCGATTTTTAGGTTGCGGACTATTTTGTTGTTTGTCTGAGTATGTGTATTGACTTGCTTCGTTGCTGCTGCTTGGTACGTCCCTATTGAAAGCCTTCGTTGTTTCTGCCTACGTAGCCTGGAAAGCAGTCGTTGTGCTGCTTAGCTATCGTGGCCCGGATGAGGGAAGGTGTGCAGGCTACTGTAGGTGTTGTATAGTATCTATCGATCACACTGAATACTGGGAAACTTGTGTTTGCCGGGATGTGCTGATTTGAAAACCCTGGCCAATTCTTTCATCTCCAAAGACCAAGAAAACTGCAGTACAATTGAGTATTGACAGTGTTGGACGTGCGGGCGATGACACATCGATGTCCAAAGTCGAAGGCAAAGATAAAGACGTAATTGAGAATACGTAGGAACGAAGTTTGGAATCTGGTGTTCCTGCTGCGTACGTAGCAACATAACAGAGATGGAAGGAAGAGCCTCCCGTACTGTCTTTCTTTCTGTCGTGGCTGCTACACCACACGACTAGGTCGCTCTTGCCTCAAGTGAACGAAGCGCTCACTAGCCGTATGGAGCGCGATTTTATCTGTCTCTACGTGCGTAGGTCGTTTCTGCACGAGTGTGCAATTTAATGCTTGACTTGGTTGGATCTTGTGATCTCGACTTACATGTATACCGTACTTTAGATTATATATTTACAGACATGGAATACGTATATGTACGTGCACCTCAGCTTGAGGATCATGTCAAGTACGTATGGGCAACTCTTGTCCCTACGTACGTACATACACATACAGTATAATGTTGCAACAGTCGTTACGAATTATGGCCGTGCTAGGCCTAATTCAGCATATTACCAAAACTGGCTGTGGTAGTAGCTACATGTACGCAGCGATAGTGCTTCCTACACAACCATCGGGTGCGTGCAAACAACAACACATATCGTAACTGATGAGATATTGTGTCCAGAGCAGTCGCTACAAACTATAAGACCAAACTGTCTATCGTATCTTGACCGAGCGGTAGATGCTGCTCTTTTGCCGTTTTTGTGGATAACTTTGGAGGTTTGCTGGTTCTACTACGTAAGTACGTACTTTTTTTGCGACTCATACGTTGACCACCAGGCAGGTCAGCGACAAAGAACGAGTTCGAACCGCTCGAAACTCTCAATCAGACACCAGTTTTTCGTCCTGTGTGTGTGGATGGGTGGCCGATTATTGCAGGCTCGAACTTCGTTAGTGTTCAATGTCAGCCTTGTGTCAGCCTAGTCCCAACCGGTCGCTGTTGCCTACTCACGGCCAACATGGTTGCTGCTGCTGCTGCGGCTTTCGGGTAACAAACGAGCTGGAGCCTAGTCCGAAGAGCATGACTTACCGGTCCGAGTCGATGGGTAGATGTGTTAATTGCCAAAATATTTCGTCCAGAAGAGTCGCTACATCTATATACGAATTTGGGTTTCGCAACCAGACCACTCTCTCGCTTCGGTGGGAGGAGTGGTCGCTCTTCTTTTGCTTTTTGAGTGTTTGAGTTTTGCTGTGTGACTGAAAAGTTTGTTTGTTCGAACTGGATATTGATATTTATTGTAGAAGAATACGGCGGAGGGAACCTTGGGCATACCTGCCTTTTGGCTAGATTAGGGGGTAGCGGCTTTCTCCGTCTTGGTCAGCTCGGGATTTCTCAAAACACTTGTTGTGGGTTAGAGATGGCTGCACTTCCATACGACAATTGTGGTACGTATACTTGTACAGTATGTTGTTGAAGAGCTCAAAATGGTGGAATACAGTGCGTACTGAGTTTGAGTTGGTCCATGGTTCTCTGATACTACGTACGGACGGACGTACACACAATTCAATTTTATCCGTTCGTAAACGCTTCCTATTAATAGCCTGTCCTGGCAAATACGTACATTAGAGAAGGTCATCAAGTACGATGTCGTGTGGAGTTGTATCGAAATGCTGCATGCCATTCCCAGACATTATACCATGAACATAACACTCCCCAATGAGCTGATAGTGTCTTGGTTTACCAGTGATTCTCCTCAATGCGAATGGCACCTTTGCTCCACCCAGTATGCAGATCTCATCTGTCTCTCTCAATGCATAAGGCCCGAGACCTAGTAAGCCACTATCGGTTCGAAACAACTCTCGTCCACCCAAGGTGAGCTTGGCCTCAAAACTGTAATGCTGGAACAGACGCATTTTCTCCGCCATGGTTCTGGGTTGCGGTTCCTTCTGACAAGCAAGAACAACTTTTATAGAGAGCACGAGGACTATACTGTTGAACAGAAACTGTGTCGGTTCATTGTCAATCAGCGTCAACCATGGTGTGAAACTGGATCTTATGTCAGCGGTATTTTCACCTTCCTTCTTTGCGTTCTCTCTCGCCTAATGCCAATGCTATCGTCAACATAATGATAAAGTCCAGGAAATGTTCGCTGAATGTTGCAGGGACCGGTGATTTGTCCATGTATGTGTCGATGTCCATAACAATTGTTCGCCACAGGACCTCAGCTCGCGTTTGTGGAACTTGCCTAAGAAAGATCAGTATATCATTCGTGTTATGCTTGAAATTGGTTGATTGCAAAGGCACTTTTCGAGGATGTCACTCACGAATCTGGAAGGATTGGGTAGTAAGGAGCCAAGCCGAATGCAACGTTACAAAGATTAGACCAGTCCCTCTCCGAGAACGACGCACGTTTTGTTACATGGTCCTGGTCTTTATTGGATGTTATTTGAGATGGGAGGCCGTTTTGTACATTGGACACAGAATGATCTGTCTGACGGACACTGCCAACGCAAAAGCCTCGTACGTCTAACAGGCTATCATCGAGTCCGCGCGAACATCGTTTCCAGGTGACACAGTTCCTTACATTCCGAAACTGTTGGCGGAATGAAATGGGAGTCGGCAGGAGAGGCGCACTGAAATCGGGGACCCAAGACGGTAGACCTTCTATCCTTGTTATGAGAGGACGTGCTTCGATGTCTGAAAGAAGTCCAAGGTCCTCGCGAGACTGTATAAGACCTCGCATGGTCCGTGTATATACCACCTTAACAGGCATATCATAGTCCGTGAGCAAAAGTTCTAGATGAGTTATGAATGGGTTTGAGTCCTTCGCAGACACTCCTAGCAGGGCATAGACATTGTCTACTGGATTCGTGGCTTTGCAATTGCGGTGGACCTTCAGTAGTGCATCGAAGTGATTTAGGTAGCCGGATGTGACAGCACTGGATCTTGATATGTCGAGGAGCATTGCATTAGATCCACAACCTATATTCATGCTAAGAAGCTTCCAATAACGTTCTGGTACCTTGCCATCGGCGAGCTTGTTCCTAAGCGTTTCTGTACGCAGGTGGGAGAACCATACTGAATTTCTCAGGAGAGATAACGCGGAGGAGAATCTGGCCCAGGGCACCATGTCTTTGCCTACAACCAATACCACATTTTTATTGAGACATACCTCTTGGATAATCCATATTCTTGTAAAGTAGTTGTTGTGGAGGAATATAAGCCAACCTAGCCAGTGAGGAACGGTAAGTGCTGTAATCCCAGTTTTGGATTCGAAGGTCTTTGGGTCAGTGAAATCGTCCAAGTTTATCTCTTTGTGAAGCTGAGTTGGTATACTGGAAAGTCGATTTAAGACCGTCAACGCATTCGTTGTAGCTTCATCGCCTACTCCAGTCCATGCAAATACCGTCCGGGATTTTAAGAAGATCTCACCCATCATAGCGACTTGGACCGGCTTCTCCTTGTTGTCACGTTGATTGATGCACAGTTGGTCGACCCAGACAAGCCGTGATCTGTACGATAGATTATTAGTTGAATCCGAATCGTGCTTATCGAGGAGCATTTGTAAGGCGTTTCGCAGATTTGCAGTGATTGTCATTTCTCTGCCGTTGCAGAGTATTGTTGCATTTCCCCCACAAACTACTGCTTCTGACCTCTGCTTCGAGTGTTGTGGAAGGGTTGCTCAGGCTGTCCAATTTGACAGAGACAGCGATTCCACAGTCCGAGAAGTCGGGGAAGGGATCATCCTAGGTGTAAGACAACGCGTCGTAGGGTGGAGCGACGTCCAAATCGTTGATAGTCAGCAACGAACATTTGATGATACTTTCATCCTGTCCGGAGAGGAGGTTCAACAGACGGATAGAGGTATAATTTGGGAGAGAGGAGTGAATAGAGCTATTGTCAGTCGTACCCATAGCCATGTTTGGTTGTCCACTCCTAAAGAATGAAAATACTGCCAACCAGTGGAATTTGCTATGTCTTTCTGAGGCCGTAAACCATCTTCAAGATCAGCACTTGTGTCAGTTGTTCAGGACTTGTCATGCTGAAGAAGAAGGCTGAGTCGCTGGGCTGCCTTGCTGAAGCGCTCAGGCTGACTTAAGGTGGATCCAGTCTCTTGCACTGGCAGGATAGCCTGCTCTGCCCAGCGGCACTAGAATTGACGAGCGCTGGACGCAAGTGGAATCCATACCACAGTACGTCTGGTAGGATGCGCAACTTTCACACACGTAGTCAAGTAGCATATCTTAGACGTCAACCCCTCGACAGAGGTTAAAGGTTCGCAAAAAGAGGCAAAGTTTGCTGGTAGGCTCTGACGTTTGTTCGGAACGCAATACGTTTGAAGCCACAGCTGTCTTGTATTGATGACGTGCACCAGAATATGCTGATCTAGAGTTTGGTTCATACTACAAAACAGAAGTGGTTGCGATTCCAGAGACAGTGGAGGTGCTTGCCAAGTGAGGCGGTGCACCATGGGAAACTCAAAACGTGTTATTCTCCGCGACGAATTCAAGGCAGCCACAACATAAGCCCCCTCACCCAACTTACCTTCCTGCTCGATTGATTGACAACTGACTCGCCCTGAATAAAGACCACGGTGCCCCCCTCGAGTATCCAAGATGGACGCTGTCAGATCATTCATGCAACGTGTTTCTCGGGCAGTTGGGCTGACCAGCAGCACTAATAGCCCAACGACTCCTGTTTCCAACTTACCAAACCACCAGATGACAAACGGTGCACATAAATCTCAAGACATAATCCAAATAGCATGGCTATTACGTCAAAAGCTCCCAGGAGATCTCGTGCCAATTATCCTCGATTACGCCGAACTATGGGATTTCGCTGTTGTGGCCCGCTCAGCAGGACCAGCCGAGATCCGCGAATCGTACGCTGGTGAGCTCCAGGCGGCAGTCATCATACCCAAAACCATCCCAACCGGGGCACTACGTCGTGTCCGGTTCGTAATGGTTAGCAAAGATCAGGGCTGGAGTAGTTATCCGGTAGACCACGGAACCTACCGTGGTAGCTGGACCTGGTTCGAAGCGGGCGTTCGAGGTCTAGACCCTTCAAATATCGAAGACCAAGCAACTATACATAAACCATTCCAACGCCTCTATTCAATGCCTGAGCCAGAACAGCAGAAGCTGTGTATTGCAAATCCTGAATTTTACAAATATGGTAGCAAGCCGATCGTTACTAATATCCATGCTGGAAAGGATTGGAAGACGCATATCGTTGAGTGGGTTGCTAACCACGAAGATGAAGATGTGCGGAAGATATTTAAGGAGTTGCGAGGTGGCCACCGGATTGAAATTAGTGCTCATGCTCGCTTTCCTGGTTGGTGTAATCATATCAAGCTTGTGGTTATTGAGGTGGAGTATGCTGTGGTAAGGAAGATGTAACTCAAAGAAGTCAGAATTGAGTAAAGATTGAAAGGCTGAACAAAGCCGTATTTGACGTGAATCTGAAACTGTAGTGAAATACATCCAAAACTGGAGTGAAACATAGCTAAAACCGAAGTTAAATTGTTCTGATGCCAAAACCAAGTCAGTTCCAGTTCAGCGTATAGAGTGTTACCTTCGGCACAAAAAAACAAAAGATACACAACCCTAACGCCTACGTGCTGATCAGCCTTTACTATTATCGACCAAATGTGAAGCACCTACAGGTTATGTATCACCGAAGGTCCAACAACGACTACTGAAATCCAGCGGTCCAATTACAGTAATACCGACTACCAACTCTCATAGCATGTATGAAGCTCTCCCTTTTCCGGATTCTGGTTACAGGGACTGGCGTTGTAGATCACATCGAGTCTCACAGCATCGTAGGAAAGACATGTTGCTTGTCGACACGATCCTTCGCGGGATGGCAACGGACTTTACGTAAGTAAGTAGGTACCTACGTAGGTACATGTTTAATCCTACGCTTCATTCCTTTGCGAATACGGTCATTGTTCGAAATGACACTGCTGTAGATACACATACGGCGGATCGGGATTGGATCGTCTCCACGGTATAGACACAAAGTTCGCATTCCGAAGTGTTCCCACAGTATCAATCCACTGTTTTCGATACAAAGGACGATTTGAATTCCGTAGTGTTGAAAAGTTTGCTCTTTCTAAACTTGACCTGGCTGGCCATACATCTGCAGAACACCGGGATACTGACAAACAGCAATGCTACGTACGTACGTAGACAAGCAGAGTTTCTTCAACGACAACGTAGCCATTCACCTGCTCAAGTTCAACCACCTTTTCCATTCTCACTCTCCCCTAGCCAACCTCTATAGCCCCCCTCGCCCGCTCATCTCCCTCTCTATTCTCTACCATCCTCGTCCAAAGCTCAAACCCCTCCAGAATAATCTCCTTCTGCGCCACACTCGTAAATCTCAACTCCACATCCCCACACCTACCATTCCTAACATCCTCCTCCCCCGCCCAACAAAAAGCTTGATGCTCACTCGGTTCCAACCTCACCTCTCCACAAAAATCAACGTTGACCAAAAAGTCAAATCTCAAAACCCTCAGTCCCCTACTCGTCGAAAACCCATACCCCTGCTCTCTAACAACAAGTCCAATTTCTCTCGCCGTTAAGCCCGTCTCCTCGTGTAATTCACGTACTACGGAATGTAAGATGCTGCGGTCTGTAACGTCGCATGCGCCGCCGGGGATTTCCCAGAGGTTAGGGAGAGTGTCGGCGGGGGAGCGCTGGAGGAGGAGGATTTTCGGTTGCGGTTGCGACTGGGACTTGGGGAGGGGTGGGGGGTTGAAGAGGAGGGCGCCGACGGCGATGTTCGTTGGGTTTGTTGTTGGGTTTGTGCTTGTGTTTGTGGTTGTGGTGGAGGGGTAGTGGGTTTTTAGGTAGGTTGCTGCTGGGACGGTGAAGGGCGTTGTTGTGGGGTTGGAGGTGAAGGACGTTGTGAGAGGATTGGTGTGGGGGATTGAGGACATTGTGATTCCGTTGTATCGTGGGGATGGAAGGTTGTGCGTGGATGGGAGGGGCTGAGGCTGCTTGTATGGAGGCACGTATTTATTGATTGGTTTGTTAATTGGGCTGGCTGATTTAGTTGAGGCTCTAGTTGGTCTTGTCGAGATGGAACTGCTTTGTGCGTTGTAGATACTCGTAATGCTGCATGTGATGAGGGGGGAGCTATGAGGCAGCTCTTTCGAAGGATGCGTAGGTATGTATACTATGACGCCACGTCATACGTGTTGATTGATGCTATTCTAAATTCGTGGAAGCACGCATGGTAACCTTCGATCTGCTACCTTGACAATATCGAGCTGCAGTAGGGGAAGGCTGAAGTTGTGACATCCACTACTAATTAGTAAGCTTGCTGACGTCAAACATAATAAAACTGCCTGGAGTGACAAGTCTACGGTAGGTAGTATGTAGAAGGCCGAGAAGCAGTAGGTTGGCCTCCAAACTTAGGGAACTGATTGTATAAAGATCTAGAAATCCGACTTCTATCCGTCAGTATACTGCTGACTAAGTAAAGCAGGCTACATAAGCCGCTTTAAGTAGACGAGGAGAAGACTACTATCGATGAGAACAAGGCTGGAGCCGCAGTCCACAGACCACGGGAGCCTTGTGAACATATACGATACATATATCAATGACTGTCTAGATGGTATATGAATGGCTCAATTAATATAGATATGTGTGTCTATACCGAGCTATGATTGTCTAAAGCCAAAGCTCAAAGCACTAGAACAAGGTATGTACTTCATGTATGTATACTCAAAAATCTATCTACTTCAATATCTCCTACCTCCTTCCTTCAACCATCCAATAATAATACCCTTTAGGCCCACTTGCCCAGCAGTGCCATAAGTCCAGCTCCCAAGAAGACACAAGTCATCATAAATCCTAATCTGAAAGTATCCTTGGTTCTCAACGGGTTGAACAAGAAATCTCGAGCTAACAATTCAACCAAACCGGTATAAATCAAAATTCCAGCAGAAGTCGAGTCCAGCACACCACTGACCACGTTGGCAGTAAAACTTCCACTGTTGTATGTTGTTCGTAGACCCAATCCGATCGCAATACTGATAGGCGTGGTGAGTCCGTACAGAGCACATAGTGCCCATGGTAACCAAGAACCCTTGGCAAAAGGAATGGCAGACATTCTGGCACCAATACCGAGACCTTCGAACGATTGATGAAAGACAAGCACAACGTAGAGGGTGGAAAACTCGTCACCTGCAACACCGAGGTTGAGACCGATGATGACGGAATGGAAGATAACTCCAAACTCGAGGATAAGGAAAGCAGCAAGCTGTTGGCGGACGGCGAACTGTCGTGCTTCTTCGTCATCCCAGTTACTGATACTGGAGTCATCCTCCTGGAATTTCTTTGCATATTTTTCTTCGGCACCAGCTTCGACTGTCGCCATACTCGGCTGTTGCGGGTTGGCGACGGTGCCATCGGGCCCTAGATAGCCTCGACTTGCTCGGTCTTGATGTCCTCCCGAACCGGCTTGCGCCCTCAACATATGGCCAGCACTAGCCCTTCTGTTGTTACTGCTGGCCGATACCACTCGTTCAGCTGGAGCTCCAGGTCGATGCACATTAGTAACCACGTCTTCCATGTTCTCTTCGGGGGCCGCTCCATATTTGTTCTCGACATAACGCTCAGCAGCAAAGTCTAGCAAGAAGATACCCATGACAGAACCCAACACAATGGCTGGCGGCCAGCTATAAACTGCCCAATTGCCTGTGAGTCCAACACATGATGCTGGTCCAATCTCACCATATGCCGGATCCAAAAGATGTATGAATGCTGTTGCGACGATCACACCACTTCCAAAGTACCTCGCAAACAGATAGACGTACAGAGGAATGTGGAGACGAGGTAAACGTCGCGCAATGACAGGAAAGAATGTGGCACAGGAGGAGATGATGCCAATGACGAAGATGGAGGAGACGCGAGCGCCGAGGCCACCATTGTATTCGTTGGTGGTTTGGGTGGCATAGCAGACTAGTTGTTGAAGCGTGAGCGCGGTGAGGTTGGCATTTTCGGGATCAGGTATTCCGTAATTGTTGACACCAGGAACGGCTGCAGCGCTGGTGTAGGCGGGCGTCGCCGCGGACGTTTGAGCGTTTGCCATAATACCACCTGCACCAAGAATCGCACCTTCGGATATTAGGACGAGAAAGACGGTTGTACTAACAGCCTGCCAGGGTCATCCAAAGGTGAATGGTGATGGAAGAGGTGGAAAGGGAATATCGACAATAAGTGGTAGGCCTGTCAGTAAAATGCTTGTTTAGAGGAGATGCACCATGGCTTTATATTGGCCAATTGAGATCGGTCAAGCCCGGTAAGCAAAATGGATCGTTATGTCAGTGCTCAGAAGAACTTACCTATTTCAGCTCATCGGGCGTGTTGGCTGTGGTTGATGGTGTACGTTTGATAGCCTCTATGATTTGTTGGAGTGAGCTAGGACATAGGAGGGTATGTGATTCGCTGAAGACCGTTTAGGATCGGTGGATCGAGGAGAATAAGCTTTGAGTACCTTAAGCTTGAACACGATTCGGTTTACACTAGGATGTGTGGTATGTGGCTCTTGAATCCGATTTTTTGCTGCAGTAACCAGGACGGAGTATATCCGGCTCTGTTCGATTCCACGTTGAAAAGAAGCCATGTGGTGGATGCACAAAAAAGCAATTGCTTACCCTATACTCCGTACCCTTAGTTAACATATGAACCATGACGCTTCAGAAACACCAATAATTGGTCCCAACCAAATGGATCGTTCACCAAAGGGGTCTGGCATCCTGCAGCAGCTTGTCATGCTCTGATGAGTTCTTGTGATGAATGTAACCTATATCTTCATTTATGAGACCTTTTGATCGTAAGTAAGCAGAAACTTCGCGCTAGAACAAAGACTCGGACTTTTAGCTGTTGTAACCGTATCGGTATGATGTCATTTTGAGTACTCTTTCAGTGTGCAACACACCAACAGTAAAGAATCTAATAAGCGTCTGCCATTCAAGTATCGTCCAAATACCAACGATTCTTGAACCTCGATCAGTGTGACAATACCTATCGTGGTCGGAGCATGGCAAATCTGGCTGCGATACTACAGTAGGAGGGACGGTGACGACATCTTGCCGCGGTCCTCACAACGACTTTTTAAGTCGGTGGTCCGGCTCGGCCGTCTTTTGCCGAGATGGAGACAGAATTTGATATAGGCTGGTAGCCATCTGTCCTAGAACGTCGAAGCGTGCGTATGTACGTAGTAGTAGACAATCTTGTTCTCGTCATCCTTGCAGATGGTGATGGCAGGCATGGAAAGCTGTGGAGCTGGGTCTGAACCCTTTAGTTGCCTCGATTATTGAGGCTTGTGCGATCGCGTGACGGTATGATCCAGTCAAATACGTAGATAGGGTAACGATAAGTACGAGAAAGGGGGGGATGGTGTTGTGAGAATCATCGCGTGCAACGCTACGAGGCAGAATGTAGGTCTATGTCTCAAGGCCTGAAAGGAGAGCGACGGCTATGGACTTTTGGGACGAAGAGCAGCAGTCACGTTGAATTCACATGTGCTGGCAACGATAGACAGCCTGAAACAAGCGCCAGGTGCTTACCTACGCAGGCAGAATCAACCAGTCGGTAGGAACCAGTCACGATTGACACCAAGTAAGCAACACTGACGGCCTTGATCCGTTCGAGGACCGTCCGTTTGCCGAAGACCAAGCATTCAGATAAAGGACGAGGGAGTGAGGAGTCACATACCTACCTGTTTTGAGCACAACCTCCACTGTCTCAGTTATTTGCGGGTTCCGCCCTGTTAGCTGAAGCGGCAGGTAGTGTCATGGAGGACACGATGATTAGCATCGAAGTAAAAATGGCTTCATTCCGCGATAGATTTCATTCCATCTTGACTGGAGCCGATAAGACGTCAATTTACCTTCTATCGGAAGACAGGAAATTTGGGTATTTCAGCGGGTCGGCTCAGAACGGTTCATGTGTTCGACTTTTTTGTTAAGTACGTACTTAAGTCACTGATAAATCCCAGGTACAGTGTATTGCGCTGAACTCCGGACAAACATACCTAACCAGTGGAAGTTTGAGCACCCTATGTGGGACCTCACTATGCTCCCCTTTCATGTTGAAACAACCTTATGCTCACCAAAATTCAAGTTTGAAACACGGCTTTTCGTTCGTCCATCAAGATCAAAACACACAAGTATGGTTGTCCCATGTTGCATGTAATACGTAGTTTGCGCCCCCTGACTTGTTGTAGCGGGGCGGAAGAGCTGCCAGACATTGTCGTCGCATTTTAGCTGGCGGATAACCGTCAAAGAAGTCGTTGACTCGAAGAATTTGGCAGCTCAGACAGGGCTCGAGCTTGGTGTTGAGTAGCAAGCCGCCTCTTGAGCAAAATGGCGTTGACTTTGGGTGGATCATATTTATAGTTTTCGTGCTTGAATACGACGCCTAGCAGCAACGGTGTATTCGTAAAGCACATCCTTGAAAGCAAATAAAAAGGCAGCAGTAAGCACGGACTGGCTGACCTTGGGAACAAGACCTATAGTATGGTAAGCATATGTAACTCGTGGGAATCGAATGGAGCGAAACGAACCTTTGTAGAGACCAGCGTAGCCTTCCTCTCGAACAATCTTTTTCAAGCTTGAGGTCATACCTTGAGCCGGCTGATCCTTGCTGGCCACATGGGCTCTTGACTTGACAGTGATGTATGGGTATGTAATTGTAGTGGCCAGCAATTTGCCGAAGGCACCAAGAAAGAAAGCGTCCTTTGGACCAATCTTTCTCCTCTTCTCCAAAACATTCTTTAACTGTTCGAAGAAAGTATATTGAAGAATAGGATTGATCACTAGGACCAAGGCTGGGATGACGCCAGCAAAGAGGCTCAAGGGACCCTCTTCCTTGATCAGAGCTAGCAGAGTTCCTATTGTGCTTGGCTTCTTCTTTGACTTGCCTCCTTCAATATCTCTTTCTTCTTGCCTGGTGGTCATCCTAGTGTTAACCACCCAAATAGGGTTTGTAATCAAAACAGTAGCAGAGCCGGCAATGGCGCCTGCAAGAATGCTTTCGACGGTTGTAAGTTTCTTGCTGGCCCTCCCATTGGTAACAGCTGCCTTTTCAAAGAATGATCTTGTCCACTCGTACCAATAATAATAAACAAAATTGGTAACACTGATGCCGAAAAGAGCACTATCGAGACCTGCGTAAAGACCTGAGATGCCCTCACGGTTGATGATATTGCGCACTGCATCCAGAGTAGAGGTATCGGCACGTTTGGATTCGACTTGGGCTCGAGTAGACAAGGTAATGAGGGGGTAGGTCAAGGTCATCGCCAGCAGACCTCCACCTGCGCCAGCCAGCGCATGAGCAATATTGTCTGATTGTTGCGTTGCGGAGGTGGCAGAGGTTGCATCACGAGATGGAAGAATGTTCACTGGACCGGAAGAGGAGCTGCCCTCTACATCTCTCTCCGTCATAGCTGGTGCATTGGCTTTAATGGTGTTTACAGCATCGCTAGCTCGGTTCGCAATGTTGGAGGAAATCGAGCTGAGGGTAGAGCCGCCTTCGACATCCCTCTCAGTTATGCCCGGGGCGGTCGCTTTGATTGTGTTAACAACATTGCTAGCTCGGTTCGTTATGCTGGAAGCAATTGAGCCAGAGGACGAGCTGCTACCGCCTATGTCTGCCTCGGTGGCCGACGGTGCAGTTTCTCTGATCGTGTTTATAGCATCGCTAGCTCGGTTCGCGACGCCAGAGGAGATTGAACCAGAGGACGAGCTGCTACCGCCTATGTCTGCCTCAGTGGCCGATGGTGCAGTTTCTCTGATAGTTGACATGACATCAACAGCTCGATTGCTGTCGAGATCACCCTCTGTTGGTGTCGGTGCGATAGATTTTGGGTCAGACATGTTGGCGTGTCGAAGATTTGACTTTTTAGGTTTCGAAGTTGCAGTTGGATGGATGAAAGCTGATGAACGAAGACAGGAATAAGGTAAAGGAGGGTGAGGGCATCAATCTACGGCATGTGCAAGTATATCGACGTAATGTGGAAGTGCTGCTAACCCGTATTCTACCGAGGTTCAATTGACAGTCGGTCATGTTGCGAAATTGCCTTGTAATCGCAGGTTTGCTTTGTTTATTCTGCTCTTGGCAGGGTTGCTAACGGACTACTCTTCCGCTGGCCGGTGGAATAAGAAAGTATGCCAGTGTGTTATGAAGGTGTAAAAAAGATTACATGGCCGTTGATGGTTAGGACATGTCAGACCAGACCACTAGCCTAAGCTAGAATATGGCTAAGTCTATGGTAAGCAAAATCTATAGCTTGCACCATTCTTTGTGCAACTCCGTCGCCATGCAATATGCTAAACCCTGCGTCCACGAAAAACTCGTCGGCAGTCAAAATCGTCAAAATCGTCAAAACATGTTAATCAAGCAGTAACTCCCTTCTCGTCCGAGCCAGGGAAGTCTCTCTTCCAAACCTTCAACCACATATCACCCACGAGCATGTTCATGGTCTCCAGTCTGTCCAACTCCCAATCAGGACTGGGCAGAGCGAACTCGTATCGGTGTACCAAGCTGGCCAGCAGCAGAGTTTGTTCGAGGTAGCTGATGTTTCGGCCAATGCAGCCTCGTGCACCTGCACTGAAAGCCAAGAAGTATGGCTGCAATTGCTTGCCGCTTTCACCGAGCCATCGCTCTGGAATGTATTTCTGTGGTTCAGGGTAGATATCAGGGTTGTTGTGGAGGACGTGCGCTGACATGCTGACTGAGACGCCGCCAGGGATGTATTCGTCCATTATTTGCATGCCTTCGGGGGGTGTGACACGGCCAAGGTTGTGTGTGGTGGGACTAACAATTCGGAGAGATTCGTCGAGGCAGGCTCGTAGGTAAGGAAGGTTCTTGACGCTGTCGTACGGGGCAATGATCTCGTCAGGATCGAGGACACGGTCGACTTCCTCTCGGACTTTGGCTAGGATCTCTGGATGCTTCAGGAGGTGGTACATGACATTTGTGATGGCGATAGCTGTGGTTGTACTTCCTGCATTTAACATGATATTCACCTCGGCATCGATCTCACCCCACTGCATGTTGTTCGGCTTGCCGGCCTTGTCCTCCATCATGGCTTGAAAGAAGTCATCGTATCTTTCACCACGACGATAGGCGTCTAGTCGGGCCTGAGATCGGGCTAGATGAATACCGTCCCAGTCATAGGCAGCCTTCGCTGCACGTTTGTAAGTGCCCCACATGTATGGAGTCAGCTTGGTGAAAAACTGGTACCAGTCGTAAGAGTGAATGAGCCATGACATCCTTTGGTTGGAGATGTATAAACTATCTCGGAACGGAGCCTTGAATTTCTTCCCGTCGTAGCTGAGCGCATCACACAAGTCGTCTCCACGGTCGAGGAAACCCAGTTTTTCACTGAGTCCGATGTCTGCGATGGCTTCGACAGTGAAGAAATTGGTCCAGGCCCGATAGTTGACATTCAGGTCTTGTGGTGCGGGAATTGTCTGGTCCTTGGGCAGGGGGGCGGTGCATCGCTTGTCGAATTGAGCAATCAATCTCTCAACCTTGTCGGCTACCTTGTACTCCCACTCTTCGAGGTTCTTGAGAGCATAGGCGGAAGAGAGAATCTTACGCTTTCGTGCGTGGTCAGTCTTGTCAGCCACATCAGCCAGATGGACGTGTGTTCCAGCCGCAACAGTGTAAGAGCCGTCCTTGGTGCATTTCGTCCCATGTCCGTAGATGTATTTAACAGCCCTGGGATCGGAGTACGAGATGTGCTTGGGTCCTATTCGGAGTGCACCAGCACCGGTTTCTTGGTGACGCTTGAGAAGATATTCTGACCGATGACCACCATGTGCCACCATTATAAACGGGATATTGGTAATTCCCGAGAACAAGGACACATTCTGAAATCTCCTTAATTTTCCTGGGTCATTGAAATATTTGAATAGTCGCCATGACAGCGCAGAAATGATAGTTATGCCAATCAATGCCCCCCATAGTAACCAAAGGGGGGACGCTGATGTGATAGAGGCAGCAGTGAGCATGATGGTGATGGTCAACGAAGGTGGTGGGAATATCTCAAAATGCTTCTGATACTGAACGTGTTGTGTGAGCTGCAAGATTCATGTCCTGTGTTCGTTATATCATACAGAAGTCTGTGAAGGTGTGCATGTGAAGATCGAATCTTTGTGCCCAAACAATGATGAACACTGCCCACTATCCATCGTTGAATCCGATGCCACAGTTTCTCGAATCTCCATATGGAAACCCAGATTTGCAAAGAATACCCCGCATGTTTCGGCGAGCAAAGTCTGTTGCCCAAGAAGGGAAAAAGCGAGCGAAAGCTGGACTGAGTTGCGACAGGAAAAGAGGGGGACTATCTCCATATCAAGCTAACTCCCCGCAATGCCAAGCCCCAGTACGTTTGTTCCTCGAAAGGGCAGTCTTTTGCCGACATTGTACCTCTTCTCACGAGTAACCACTAGCTTACCTGCAAGTTTACGGGAATCGGGACTGATATGGCTTCGACAGGGCGAAACGCCGACCTGGAAAGACCGACTCTGGCGGGCTGTACTCTATACTCGAATACAGTATATTCATCTCGGAAGGCGACCACCTTCGGCAAAAGGACCTCAATGCGGCGAGTAGCCGGGCTTACTGTACAGCAAAAGACCGCTTTGAGCTGTCTTGATGTGGTATACGAAGCCGTTCGTTGTTGCCATTCTAGGTACCACGTGGTAGTTGTGTATCGAACGTTTCGAGTGCTTGTTTACCGAAGTAACATCTCAAAGTTGACGAGAAAATTGTCGATACTTTCAAGACAAACACCCTAATGTTGGACTGGATCAAAGCGTACTTGCAGTAACATCCAAGCTGTAACACTGTCAACTCTCTATCTGACTTCTTTGACATGTGGCTCGAATGCCCAAGTTCATACTGACATGAAACGTCTCCGAGCTTGTCACCGAGGTGAGCTTCTGTGCTAGTTGTGTGAACAGAAGAAGCATGTGTCAAGATCATGAGGTTCGGAAGCACGTAGCTTGTCGAAGATATCCATACTAGTTGGGCTGGCTGTATTGAAGGTTGTTAGGCGACAACAACAATATGCCAATGATTCATATCTTTTACAGCTTCATCGTCAACAAGTGGACGTCTCACGGCTAAGCGAGCTCAGGCAGGGTGATGCAAGGCGAGCTAGTGTTCATGTATAGACGTACATCAGTAGCTCTGCTGTGGAGGTTGAAGGTAGAGGCAACTTTGGCAAGTCAACGATATCCACACAGACTATCTATTGTAAGGACTGTTCAGCACCTATATGACAGTGCTCCCTGGGACCGAAACGCCTAGAGAGTGAGCGGTGTTGCAGTCAAAGGGGGTATACAATTCTGTGGTGATGGAAGTGATGGTTGTTAGGGTGGGAAAGCGCCTGGAGCACTCATTGCACGTCCGTTGCTTCCTCTGCTTGCATCTCATCACTGCCTCACCACCACTTTTCGAGCTGTCTGACACCTATCTTCCTCTGTTGTCTTTTGGTACGTATTTGTCGTTGTACGTGGCTCATACTATTAAGTAGTTCTACGAGTATAGGCTCGTAGAGGTCTGATGATGTGCCATGTGGATGTGCAGTACGTATATAATCAAAAATGGGTGTGTACCTACAGACAGTACTCAGAAACGTTAGTTAGAGAAGAGCAAATAGTAGCTTGAAAAGTGTCTATAATTGGTCTATTAGAGAGAAAATTAACCCCAAACGTCTTCCTGCCACCTTCTACTCCTCTTCATATCGTTCATCCAGGCTTTGGCTTCCGATTCATCCACCTGCTTGTACTCCTGTACAGTGCTGGTGATCACTCTGCCGGCCGCCTTGGCCATGGTCGTGCTACCACAGAAGTACATTGTACCATCATCTTCGCAGAGGAATCTGGTGACTTTAGCCTTGACATCTGCCTCGGCGAGCCGATCTTGCACGTAGGTTTTCTTCTGCCCAGGCTCTCGTGAAAAAGCGGTTACAATGTCCAATTTACCCTTGAGAGGCCCTGCCTGCAATGCTTCGATTTCTGACTTGTAGAGATAATCTTCGTCTCGGTTTCTGCATCCGAACACAAGCAGCACAGGGCCGATCTCTTGGTTGCTGATCTGCGCCATTTGAGCACGTTCGAGGAGGAACCCCCGAAATGGAGCGATTCCAGTACCAGCGGCAATGAGGACAATCGGTGTTTTGTGAAGGAATGGCATTTTGAAGGTCGATCGCCGGACATGAGCGTGTACAGTTGGCGTGTGTGCGCTGTCAATATCAGCTTGAGATGCGACCGCTGCCCCGCTTTGAATAGTGGAGAGGTATGATGTTGCAAGTCCAGGAATGCTGATCGCTGAATTTTCAGCTAGTTGAGCCGGTGCAACTGCCACTGTAATGCTCATCTGTCGAGATGAAGTCATTGAAGAGCTCGAGATCGAGTAGTAGCGCGGCGTCATTGGTCGCAGAGATTCGATCACGAACGACAAAGGTAGGTGTGACCAGCTCGCCGACGGGTCTTGCAGGAGTGTATGTTCCAGCAATCGTGCAAATGTGACATGGTTGCGAGCGACGAACGCTGCACAGTCAGTCTTGTTGCTGATGCTTTGTAGGAACGATTTGGTCGCGTTGGATGGCGCTAATTGGCACAATGTGGTGATAGTGTCTCGTGAGACTGGAGCCGATACTTCGAGATAATGTCGGAATAACGCTGAAATGGTTGAGTGGTTTGGTATCTTGACGTCGTTCTTCTCTCCGTCCGCTGGTGAAATCTTGATTTCTACGGCTTCCTTGCCAGCCAGACCTAGAACATTGAGAAGGCGCTGCACCTCCACCTCCGAATTTATTGGCCAAACCGCCAAATGATCACCTGTCTTGTATTTGAGCTGAGGATGTGATCGGAGGTCAACTTCGAGGTGCAAACAGTTTCTGTCAGCAGAAGCGGTAGGAGTGAGCGATTTGCTCTCAACGACAGAAAGCTGTTCGATAGCGCTATAGTCTCGTGCGGCCTTGCGAGAGAGCTTCAACGGCTGCGGTGCTCCTAAATGTGGTTTGGATTCCACAGAATTAGAGATTTCCTCGACTTTGATGCTCGGGACGTATTCTGGCACATGTTCTTCCAAGCCAAGTCGAGTGTGAAACGTGGCAAACAGGTCGTCTTTCCACGAAATGAAGTCTTCCTCCGTGTTGCTGTCGGCGTCATCTGCTTTCCCAACTGGCATCAATGCTGTCGCGGAAAGCGACGTCAGGCACTGGACAATCTCGTCGATGACTTTGTTGTAGTACACGTAATTGCTGTTGCCGAGACCAAATGCTGCATAGCGAAGACTTGACAGTGAGCCGGATGTTTTCTTGATCCATTCCAGAAATTCGGAGGTGTTGTCGCTAGGATCACCCTCTCCATAGGTTGAGACAATAAAGATGGCAAACTTGGTTTGGGGTATCTTTCGGATAGTCTCGTGGTCATAATCGGACAAATCACCCACAATAACGTTCAGTCCAAAGCGTTGACTGCAATCTCGTGCTAGGCGGTGAGCAAATCGCTCAGCTGTGCCAGACTGTGAGCCCCAGAAGATAATAGCATCCTTTCCCTGCTCCTCCAATTGTTGCGCAACGTCTTTTGGACCTTGAGATTGCGAAACAACGCCGAATTGCTCCTGAGGTACCTCGAATAACTTGTAGAGATAAGGATCTGGCTTTGCCCAAAGTCTGCCGTAAGAAAGATAGATAGCGAGACCCAGAAGTGGCAGTAGCAGAGCCAAGAGATCGTTGATGGTCAAGCTTTTGTCGAGCGCCTCTCTCAAGAAAGTGCTGTAAAGATTGAAGTCATTCTGATGGAAGACAAGCTTGTCCATGTTGCTGCGAGTGTCGATAACTGGTGTGAAACGCCTTTGAGCAGGGCAGGACTCGTAACGATTTATTAGCAGTATATCTCAACGACTGTATCTTGATGCTGTCCAATAACGATCACGTGCAAAGGAATATTCTTTCCTCGATTGAATGAGCCTCGTCTTTCCATTGCCGGGCGGATGCCAAGCATTCGGGCCGCTCACAACTACCGTCGAGATCGCCGTCGGGCTACTAGCGAACGACTCGAAAGCAACGTATGCACACTTCCAGGAATGGCAAGTGAGCGCCGAAGCATGCATGACACCTGCATGCATAGATTTTCCATGCTTTGTTCCAGAAGCTTACCTCTTTGTGACCATATCCACCTCTTCCGACAGTAAGCTCTGCACTAATCTGCGGAAGCTTCGAAGTGATGGAGGCTGAAACGCCGCAGAGTCATTAACCGAATTCCCATTGGTATCTCAGAAAACCTAGGTAACATCCACTAGCGTTGGTCCAAAATGACCATGCGCTATTTGTATTTTGTCGGTGCGTCGCTTGTGATAGAGGCTATACTCAGATTGATACCTATGCTCCATTTTCGTGTGCGACCTCAATTCCGCACTCCCTTGGTATGAATTGTACACGGCACTTCAGAGACAAAAGTCCATCACATGCAGTAGTGTTTGGACACGTCTGTGGAGGAGGCTGCCTCAACACCATACTATCATACGGGAAAGGTCACGGACAGAAGACAGGAAAAGCTCATGTTTCCTTCTGTGCCAGCCGCGTTGTGTTTGTCGAGATCTCATGAACGGCCATCGGCCATAGCATGCAGAGCAATTTAACTATGATCGTAACGAACAGAATTGTGTGATGACAACATTGAAACACAAAACAGTCGTACTTTGTAAAGGTTGGGTCCGGAGTCAAATTTTAGATTGACGAGCAGGTCACAGAGTTAGTACTGTAATAAGAAAAACACTCGTCAGACAGGATTCGTAGGAGTAAGCCTGGCAACTTTACGCAGCCACTGATGTCTTCGAGATAACATCACCCGCGAGGTCAGCATTCACAAACCGTGGCAATTCATATACTGAAGGTAAAGGTTCAACAGGCCAAATTATATCGGAGTTTCGGCTTGCCCGATGAGTATTATCTATGCAGTGTAAATGGAACAAAAATGGCGTTGACACCACCTCGTAAAGCAGGCATCGACGAGGTGGTTGGGTATCCATAGAACGATAGTAGAACAATATCATGTGCCAGTGCCACTGGTTGTGCGCCAAGCTGTGGGGTATCACGTGTACCTCACCTTTATTGAGGGGAAGCTGGGTGGACACCCTTCATACCAGACTGATCTGTTGCTGTCGTGTTTAGCATTGGTGACAGATCTCTGGCCGAGGCTGAGCTACTCACAGTCGAGTCCCATCCTCAACATCCTGCCATAACACGACATGAATGTTCCCCCCATAGTGTGCGCCTGTCTGCTTACTGTAAAGCACAATATCGGCGCTAGGTAAAGCTTAGCTCGAAAATAGCGTCACCTCACTTGGCCACCCCAACATCAATGATCTAGCATTTGGACCGCCTTCACCTCCGCAAGGCTTCGTTCTGAATGGTGGAAGATCAGGGCAATGTCGGATGTCAATATCAATCAGGACGAGACGGTTCAAGTGACACAGGTCCTCGATGACAAGAAGCCTCGCAGGCATGGCGATTTGAAGCCATGTGATCGCTGTCGCGCACAACATCTGAAATGCGTTTATGAGGGTGATAAATGTCAGAGGTGCGTCAAATCGGGTCATGAATGTGTGAGGAACAGGAAAAACATCCGATTTCGGGATGTGTCTGCTGCCAAATTTCATACCCATATGAAGAAGCTCTCTCATCCAGTCGTCAACAAGCCTCTACAATTCGTTGGTGACTTTGGCGATCAGGAGCCTGCAGCTATACCACGTTCAACTTCCGCGCCTTCAACCGAGACCGCTACACATACTCCAACGGAGCCTGATGTGTCCGAGTATGGCATGGAACAAGCAGACCACACCTCTAATGGTTACGATATATTCGGGCATGACGTTCACGAGCATGATGTTCAGAACATACTCACTACCGATGCTGGCCAATTTCAAGTGCCTCTGCCTGTTACGATGAGGTCTCCCACCGACGTACACGCGTTGAGTAGAGTATTCAGCTCCGACAGAGCTTCGACAGTGTCCTCGCACGCATCTTCGCAGAGAATGGTACCTAGGACTATCCCTCGCTATCTGGACAGCCTAGTCAAGTCGCCTTCAAATACTCCTCCCGAGAATTCTCAACCTTACCTCGAAAACGTCTTACTACGCTACTTCCACGAAGAACTAGCGCCGTGGTTCGATCTTTGTGATCCTGACCGACACTTTGCAACAGTAGTCCCGCAAAAAGCACGAGAACCGGGACCACTTCGAAGTGCATTATTAACCATCTCCGCTCGTAATCTTGCTCGAAACAAGCGCTTCCGGAATGCGGCGGGTATTGTTCAATGGAACGACATTCTGATGCCAGAGTTGAAGGACGAATTTGCAGTGCCTTATCATAACGAATGTATCCACGATCTGCTACACCTGAGTATGGATCCTAGAAAGTTGTACGATGAAACGTTGCTCGCGGCCGTGGTGGCGCTACGGACGGACGAGGAAATGGATACGAGTATGCAGTCCGAGCTGGAGGACCAGCAACTCTTTCTCAGGATTGCGAGCGTTTTCATTCAAGCTCAAGTACCTCCAAAGATAGTTCTTCCTCACAGCTCGCCAGAAGTCTTCCATCCGGAAACGAGAACGGAGGAGCCGCTCTTTCAGTCGTCGCCGGCAGCGAGCATGGCATCTTCGGCTCATCGGCTTAGCGCCGCTGCCGACGATTTAGGTGCAAACGGACTGCGACAAGCGTGCTTCTGGACAGCCTTTAGGCAAGAGTTGCACGCCGCGTTTCTGAAACAACAGCCTGTTCGATTTCCGTTGTCTCGTTGCGATGCTTTCCGTCAGCTCACACCAGCAATAGATGCTGTATGGGCAAACCGGATGGTCACGTTTTGTGCGGATGTTCTGGAGTTCTGCTACGGAAGCGAAAGCAGTGATGGAAAGGTATTGCCAGCGTACACCAGTCAGGAACGATGGTCTGAGCTGCGTGACTACGAACGGCGCTTGTGCCTTTTGTTGCCCTCGTCATTCGAGCCGACATATTGCTGCGAACCCAACATCGCTCGCGGCGATGTCTTCCCCGAAATTTGGTTTCTAGATCCCTGCCACGTATGTGGTACG
>JAKLMK010000162.1:0-33964 GCA_022813445.1 Neophaeococcomyces aloes
TTGTTCCTCTGTGGCCGAAACATGGTCGTGACAGTTTGCTTGGTTTGTTCCTCTGTGGCCGAAACATGGTCGTGACAAGGCTTTGATATGATCGGAATACTTCTACTAACCGCGCTAGGCTCGATCAGTACTTGTACCTTCGTAGGGCGTACGGAAAGAGAGATAGTAAGTCATTAAACAACCGGCTTTCCTCGTTATAGTATTACGCTGACGATCAGATAGGACTTTGCCCTCTTTATCCTTCTGTACCACTCTCGAAGTCAGACCATGCTTGTTCTTCAGCTCAGTACCATGATAGGAACATAGGTATTCACGACTCTCTGCAAGACCTTTGCGATAGCGACCTCTAACGAAGAAACAGCCGGCGGAAAAGCCCCAGTCCCAGAGCCTCTGATAGCAGTTATCCGGACTGTTAAACACTTCTCTATTGGCTGGTTTAGTACACTTGGCCTCCCCGAACTCCAGACACTTTTTGAGCCATTGCTGACGGTATTTCTCGGGCTGGGCAGCGAAAATGGGCGACCTTTCGAGCCGAAGTCGAAAATCTGCGTTAGACGAGGCCATAGCGACGGCGATATCAATCCCTGCGATCCTACGAGCGATATAAGACAGATGAAGGGCAGATCAATAGCTGGGAAGATCTACAATTCAAGCAAAGGGCGGTGGACCACTCGAACAGGCGGTGAGCGCAGCTAGCAAAACCACTGACACCACGAATTTTGCTATACACACACAAAATGCGTCAACTTTCGGCTTTATTGCGATCCGATATTGACCACGAATAATACTGGAAACGTCAAAAGACCGGTTTACTCATTCAAAGAGGTCGATTACTACTACAAATGCATAGAAAAAAACTTTGATGCAAGAGGCTTAGCGTCTCTCCGCAGTTCACGTGATGGGTGCAGGTGCGTTCGCACAGGTGCAGTCCGGAAGCAGTCCCGTCTTGCTGACCGAACCTTGAAACTATTTCTACTAGTTGTACGCCACCCGGGATTATGCTCCAGCCTGCCAAGCTAGAGCCCGGTTCGCCAAAAACAATTCTCATAAGCCAGACTCAAAGTGCCCAAACTGGCTGTCCGCGCATGGTCAAGGTGAATAGCTCATAGCTACAGCCCTGTACACCCGACTAGAAACACTCCAAATGGCTTTACATTACTTAATATTCATCAACCGGCTGTTGCGGTTCATTACAACACCTTCATGGGCTCCACGGACCTGGCAAATCAGTACAGGGCACTATCAACAGTACAAATAGCCGGCCAACGTTCAAAGAGCAAAAAGCTACTTGAATTCGCGATCGATAGTTGTCATATTAATGGATACGCCTTCTTGCGAGGCTACCAACCTCTTCCTCATACCAGCGCCCACAGCCACGAGTGTTTCATCAATGAACTGGTCGAGGGGCTGATTCGACAACAGGCGCAACCTCATACACCTGATCAACGCACCAAAAGCATGTACTGTGCGTGGAAGGGCTGTCGACCGCGAGAGTACACCAAACGGACGCCCCTCGGCAAGGTCGTCAAATTTACCGTCTCATCTCGAAGCAGCAGGACGTGTGATTACTGTACGGAGTGTATAAAGGCACTGTGCATTGGACGAGGTTTATGGGCAGCGTACCACGATGCAAATGGACTAATAGTGAGGCCAGAGGACCGTCGGTGAGGCGAGGGAGGGCAATATATATATATCCGCAGTGCGCGGGCGTTTTGTGACACCACGTTTTGGCTATACAAGGTCAAACTACAGCCTCATGTACGTTGCGTATCATAGAATGAAGGGCAATGCATTGATAATTGATCGCTCTCGGTGGTCGACTACATTTCTATGTAAACTGCACCTGGCGGTAGCCAAGAAGTGGAGCCGCTAATTTTCACAAATCATGCGTTGAGGGGATACTGGTCGAAAGTCACAACCACCTTTCCTGATCAGTGAATATCGTCGCTTGTAATACGGTGCAAGCATCATGGTTCCAGAAATACCACGAGATACGAAATGAGCCAGCAATGGTCAAGTTTCTACTGCCGTCGATTTCACAAGTTTCTTGGGCTGACCGCGCCACAAAGAAGTCAACCCCTTTGACATACCAATTCAGACGCGATGCGCTGTGTGATGCCTACTTCACAATGTAACCTGTTATAGCTATGTGGCTACTTTTGGGTTGTCTGGTTTGAAGCGATAATATCGGCTTGGCATTCGGCACAGAGAAAGCTGTCGAGACTGCATCCGGTCGACTGTCTAGTACAACATGTCCTGCCGAGGCATCTCTTGGATTGAAAAGCAATCAGCAACGGGTCGGTCATCGCAAGCCGATCTGTGAAGCGTCTGAGTGCGAGTTCAGCACTTGTGCGAGTGGAGAGAGAATCAGCCTGTTGAGTCTTGCTCTTGTCGTTCAGATCGATTGAACAGCAAGGATATCGTGACAAGCAGCTTTCCTGCTGCCGAGATAATCAGGGTGTTCGATGATCCGATGACGGGATGTGCAAAAGCGCCAGCGAAGCTGCCAGCAACTAGAATTGCCAGAAACAATGCTCGTCGATCCCTCGGATGATTCCTGATTGCGAGAAGCTTCGGGTCGATGACGAGGTCAACCCATGCAGCGGTGGCCATTGCGGTGGTGATCTCCTGTATCCGAAGAGGGCGCATGGATGCAACTTGGGCGCCAGAGGAAAATGCTAAGAGCGTCATGGCTCCTAATGCCGATGGGCCAGATTTCTGAACGCCGTAGACCGCTTGTACCGCAGCTGCTCCAAAAGCCATGATTGTTTGCATCAAATGGGTGAGCAGGAGCCACCACCTTCGACCGGGCCCAACGACATGCGCAATTTGTCCAGTGACGGTTGCCCCGAGGACGAAAGCCCCCAGGCTCACGCCGATATTTGAGATGCTGAAGAGATCGCCACCCAGTCCAGCTAGACCCACAGCCAGTATGACTGAATTACCTGTTTGGTTGGATGCGAAACAATGAAAGTCCGGGAAGCTGATAGCATCTTGAATTCCAGTGCTGAACGTGAGAAGAAGAAGTTGGACTTCAATCAACCAATCAACTCCGATGGAAGAGAACAGGTAATGCTGGAGTTTGAATTTCGGAGGAAAAGCCTCAACATTCGACATTTTTTGGCCAGTCAGCTTCGTCGGGCGTTTGAGAAGTCGAGGACACTGCATTCGCATTTTGGACGATAATCCTGCACCCTGCCTCAATATGGTCTCCTTCAACCTATTATTGACTATGTAATCTCCAGTCCTCGTGCGATCAAAGTTTGAGCATTCTTGGCATCGGGGACTTCGGGGATCTCGGGGACTCCGCTCGAGACTATGCTTGGGCATTCCCCGGTCTGTCAATGACTCTCATCGAAATGGCTCCTTCAGAGGCGTTCAGCCGGATTACTGCGAGTAAGTCCTGTTTACTTCCCTTGGTCAATACCTAAGTTCCAATCCACTGTAGGATGTCCGGTGATGCTTGATCGCTGTACGGGTCCAAAGTGGAAGGAAGAACATCCCTCAAATGCTCTGCATAAGTCAAGAAAACTCCTAATCTCAAGTTCAATTGTTGAAAGAGGTGCTAAACTCGCGCCCATAAGTGCCTGGTGAAGTCTACAATAACTCTTGATCAACTTTTGACAACTTTTGACAGCCCTTGACATTACTTTTTGTACCACGTGTAGGCTGAACGGAAAGACTCGGAAAAGCGTCTTTGCTTATCCTGATGAATACCCTACCTCTAGCGGCCACGAGGATTCGCACGCGACATTCCCACTTTTTCCATGCTCTAGTATTTGTGAGTACGCCGCCCGAGGTTTATCTTTTTGATGTGCACTTCCGCAAGATTCCATCTTCCTATGAATGCCCGCGATGAGTCCCAATCACGAGACAGGTCCAAGTTCCAGAGCCTGCTTGAACTGCAGAACTAAACACCTCAAATGCAATGGGCAGATGCCGGTCTGCGCACGCTGTACAAGTTCTGGCGCCCGTTGTGTCTACGTACAGTCACGCAGAGGTCATAGAACAGACAGAAGCAAGCCAAGTAACGATATATCCGCAACATGCGAGAATCTTAATTTTGCGCCTACCGTGCAGACATTGTCGCCCTTGCCTGAAGATGGACAATTTTTTACCGGCCAAACTCCTACCATATTAACAGACGAAACTACGCTCTTGTCGAATTTGGATAGAGACTATATTGACGGTGATCATCTCATTGATACATACTATCAATTCATCCATCCTGCTCATCCTTTTCTATTACCGCGCAGTGTATATCTTCAGGACCGGACTGTCTTTCCCGCGCATCTTAGAGGCGCAATATGTTTCATCGCCAGCCATCATTCGTCCGAAAATGCAGATATTTATCGGAGTATAAGTAATTCGGCCTTTAATTCCAGTTCTCCTGAAGATGGCTTAAAGTTCAAAGCCTTATTCTCCTTACCCTGGCATCTTATGCTCGATTTGAGAGGGACCTTGGGAACCAGGCTCTCACGATTGCAATAGATACCGCCTTGCGTATCGGTCTCAATTCGAACACCTTCGCCTCTCGTCACAATGCGGTTTTCCAAGAAAGTTGGAGACGGACCTGGTGGGAACTATACACCATTACTGGGTTGATTTCGCTCATCGGCGGCACGAACATGAAGTTGGGCTACCCCCAGCAAATGCATCTGCCCACACATTGCGAATTATACAACAACTGCCAAGTTTCCTTCGTCAAAACCATCGAGGAAATGCAACATCGCTTTTCAAACGAAGGCAGTTTCGACTGGTCCTCTTTCGCGTATAGGATAGAGGCGATGCGCATATTAACCAAGATCTTAGATATCACCAATGCTGCACCGGATTCTCAGTGCGACGCAGGGAGGGCGTCGATCTCTGGCTTTCTGCTCTCTCTACCCCCTGACAAGCGCGAGGGACTATATAGAGATGGGAGCGTTGATGAAATTATGTCTTGTGCACTGATGATCATACACTTGGCAAGCATCTGTCTCCATTTTCCTCGATCGGGTATGGCTGGGCTCAAAGGCTTCAAGACTGTATGCGGAACTGATCGCGGTAAAGCACCAGTTGAAGAGAACAGTACTCACCACGTCGCTGCATTAAGGTCTGCAAGTGCTATCTCGAGACTGATCTCATCAAGAGTCACACTGAAGACACTTTCGCCTTGTTTTTCTTGCGTAATTGCCTTTGCAGCAGTCGTTCAGCTCTCCGAATGCCTGCTCCAAAAAACACCGCAGTCGGATTATGTGAAGGAGCATATACAGCTCGAACTCAGCGCGTTGAACTTGCTTGGTGAAAATTGGCCCATTGCGCGGGTTGTCAAAGGACAAATCGCTCAATTCTCTAGAGAAGTCTTTGAGCTCTCTCCACAAGAGTCGTTGCCCTCAGCGCTTCTTGACGAGCAATGGTTGCAAGATCTGATGAATCAGGATATTGCGACAGCGCCACAGCTGTGATGCTCACAGGAACGCGTATCCCTTCAGACCCGTCCATCTACAGTACTTATGGAGGACGGAGCAGCTGCGCATCGACATCCTTTCTGTCATGGGATACTCATCCAGCACGATATCGAGAAGCTAGAGTGGCCAGGTAACTCACCAGACCTTAACGCAATCGAGACAGCCTGGCTATGGATGAAGAAGGCAACGACGAGTCGAGGGGCACCAACAGCACGTAAGGAGATAGTCTCACAGTGGCGCAAGAAACGTGGACAATACTGCCACCACGATATTTCCTATACACACAAATCGCGTCAACTTTCGGCTTCAATCCATTGACTATTGCAATGATTATTGCAATGAATTCCTGAGAGACTGCGCATTTCTTCATACCATACATTTTTGGTGGTACGAGAGATGCGGAGTCCACTGCAATTTCCATCACTTGATGGGTGCACCGGCAAGGGCATAGGTGCAGTCCCTAGACATTGCCTAGAGCGGGAGTCGTCCAAGTGCAGAGTCGGCCGAGTCAACCAAACATTGCAGCCTTCATATCATATGCTCTCGAGACCGGCCAGGTTCATGAGGCTGGCTGCCAATGTTCTTCGGACCCACATCTTCAGCACAGTCCTCGTCTTTATTGTGGATTTGGAGACTCAACACAGGTCAATTTCTCCAGCCACTGTTCTTGAGGTCGTGCTTGCAGATCTTGTTGCCGTTCCTGTCGCCTAGAACTACTGTGTACCACAGATGGACTGTAATGGGTGTTGATGGGTCTGCCGGGCTTCTGCACCCTTGCTGTCGGGGATCCACCTGCTATCAAGTTGTTGATACGAACCGGAAAACCTGGCTTCCGGCCAAGTTCTTGATATCGCTCATGCAAACAAGCAAGGATCATTCTGTGTCGTTCCTTCGGGGTTGACATGAACGCGTGGTTCCCCGCGAGTCACTGCATCACTGACGCAGCACATCACGTCACAGTCTTCACAGACTGCTATAAAGAGGACTAACTCCATTTTCAATAACATCGGTCTTCTTACTAGCTAACTTTTTCATCAATCATCATGCTGTTTTCTATGAGCGTCGTCTCTCTCCTTGCCGGTCTGGCATCTGCCGATTCCCCCCTGCCGTTTGGACAGGTGGGCCCGAACAATGCAGTATTGTTCTTCAATGGCTTTCACTTCGTGAACGGAGAGATGTCGCACCAAATGCAAGCCAACCATCATTGCGCAATCATCAGTGACAACTTTATCCAGTGCATTATCTACGATTCAAACTTCGTGCCATCAAGGCTTCGTGGCATCGAGTATATCATCTCGAAGGACGCCTTTACAAACCTGACTGCGGAAGAGAAGCAGCTTTGGCACAGCCACTCCTATGAGGTCACTTCAGGATCCTTGATCGAACCTGGTCTTCCAAAGACACTTGTAACAAGATATGGAAAACCCTTCCATACTTGGAGATGGGACGAGTGCAACAACACATTGCCTCTTGGCATCCCGAATTAGTCATGGGCTTCACTGCGGATGGTCAGTTGGAGCAGAGCGAGACACTTCATAGGGATGAATATTTTGGCATCAACTCCACAGCTGTCAGGGCTCATCGTGCAACAGTCATTCAATCAGTGACACCTTTATACGGAGCTGATTCCTGGGAGAATGGTTATTGCGTGCAACTAGCGCTCGTGAACGGATCTTGCAATCATTGATCTTTCATCAAAACAGGGAAGATGGTGCACATTATGTACTATCTAGGTTTATAAACCCCCAGACGCATGACTTGCAAGCGCACGCACTTGAGAAGCATACCCAATGGCAAATGCCAGGTAGACTTGCCATTCTCGGAGTCTCCGTGTCAGTCATTGTACTAAATTGCTCCATACACTGGTGGATGGCTCAGAGCCGACTTAGTAGAGCACAGACACAGAGTGTAGTATCCTGTGGAATCGTTGTTACTCAGCTCCGCCAACTCGGGGGCTGTATTAAGATTGTTGTTCAAATTCTGAACCATTAATGCTGGAAAACTCGATGTCTTATCTTTCTCAATGCAATCGGCAAATATGCGGTGACTTCTTTCTGGCCTCAGATTGATACACAATTGGCGGATGATGAGGTTGCCCCTGATCTCTAGTAGCTTGCGGTCTGTAGAGAATAGCTGCAGCAATGCAACCATGAAAGACGAAAAGCAGTTGTCTTCGTTGTTCTTGGATAGTTGTGAGAGTAACTGAAGGTCTTGTGTGACGACTGCCTCCGCTGGTGGTCATCAATAGCCGGACAAATGGACGTGTCCCTCGGAGCTTGTGGTGACGCTGAAACCAACCTCGACGAACGGTTGCCGACGATTGAATACCTCATAAAGTGTACGTCGAGAGAAACTGGAAGAACTTCGGATAACCGATAGCGAAAATAGCCCATCATGGGAAAAAGGGTCGGCCAGCGACAGATATGGCCATGCCAGCCAATAATCGTTCACCAATCACGTCTTCGTGGAGTGTTCTGAGAAGGTATATTGCGAATGACCCGTTCGATGATTAGACACCAAAATACTGTACAATTCACATTAGCCATTCGAACCACGCCTGGTGCTCGTGCTAGTTGCCAAACCATGGGAGCTACTTCGCCACTACATTCGCAGCATTTGCGTTGTGACTCCTGCACCAAACATGGCAACCACTGTAACCAAACTCGAGAATGATAGAGATGATAGGCCACTGAGGCCATGCCCGGATGTACAACCGCCCGCGATCCTTGCACCAAAAGCCATGATAAAACCTCCGATCAATGCTTGGGTGAAGGAAATCCGAATAATATCCACCGGTACCGCTGATTGTAGGCGGCCGGCGAATGCGAGACTGCCGCTAAGCACGCCGAGAGCAAAAATGACTGCCTTCGGTGGGGTCGGTGGTTGGGACACGTCCTTAAAGCCTAATGCTCGCCATAAATAGCGGCCAACTTGTTCATACACCGTTGAAACCCCGAGCGGACTGGTGGTGAGGAGAATCGAGACTGCTTGCGCAACGCCAATAAGGAGCCCTCCTACCACAGGTGGCACAATCGCAAGAGACCTGCCCGGCAACGCCAGAGTCGATAAAACAATCGTGACAAGAGACAAGATCTCGAAAGCCAGGAAGACTGTTCTGGGTTCCAAGTTCAATTTCCCAGCAATCGTTTGAGCGCCAGGGTGTGAAAAACCGCGTTCTGATCCGTGTTTAGCCTCCAACAGTCTTCCAAACTTGGCGTAAAATGAACCGCCTAAGAACGCACCGAGCGCCGTCGCTCGACTCGAAGGGATACCATGGGCAAGTTGGACAACGACAGTGCCCGGACAGGCACCAGTAAGGCTCATTCCCACGCCAACAAGGGCGCCCCCGACAATGTTGCCATCGTAGGCGGAAAACCAATTAAGAGTCGAGTTCGATCGAATACTACGCTTTGCAATGCCGAGTAGTTCGAGGGTAAGCATAACAAGACTAAAGGGTGTTAGATACGAAGTGCCTTCTCCATAGGACCATAGCCTTGCACTTACGCGCTGGTGGCGCCCGCGGTCAGGAAGACCTCGACCATGTGAAAATCGGTCAGGCGCATCTGGTTAATAATAACTGAAGGGTGATAGACTCGAGATGCTGTGAGGGCGACGCCGAAAACGGCACCCGAACCGGCAGATCTCAGAATATCTGATGACATTGTAAGCAACTCAGGAATTGTTGTTCAGTGATAGTCAGCAGTGGATTGGTGAGAGTGAGCTAAACGGCTAGTTACTCTGGAAGTAAAAGGGCGATTATAAATAGGCAAGCTGGGTTCGTTTTTCCCTTGTTGCCCTCAATAACAATTTTTCGCCGCTGTTGGACATATTTGTAATCTAATCTTGGGAGGTCACCGAGAAGAAATCTACTAGATCGAGATGTTCCTGGTGCGGTAAGTTTCAAATCAGCCAAGTCGGCGACCTGAGCGGGGATACCAAGTCGGCGATCATTTCGGGGAAGTAATTAGGGGATCCCATTAGCGATCTTAGCTAACGTCAATGACGTTATTTGAGTACGACCGGAAATTTATAAAATCTCGCCAGAGACCTAGGTAAAACGTGTATAGAACTCAAAGCACGAAATTTACAAACCCCTATATTATATCAACGATCAATGATGACTACGATGGCTAAGGAGCCAGAGATACACACTGTTTTTGAGCCTGTCACTGGAACATGGCAATATGTGGTTGCCGACCCAGACACCAAAGAAGCAGTCATAATTGATTCGGTGCTTGACTACGAGAAGGAAAATGGGATGATCAGCACAAAGTCTGCCGACCAGTTGTTAAAGTTAGTATCAGACCATGGATACACGATAACTCGGATCCTTGACACACATGCACATGCAGACCATTTGACTGCATCGAGGTATCTACAGAACGTGCTGGCGCAAAGGCAATCCACACATCCCCGATCGCAAGTGTGCATCGGAAGACGCATTCGAGATGTTCAGGAAAGAATGGGTGGAATATACAATATCCCACAGGAAGACCTACATGAAGCCTTCGACTACACTTTCGACGATGATGAGACCTTCCCTATCGGTGGTATTGAGGCTCGAGTCATCCACTTACCCGGCCATACACCCGACCATATTGGCTATATTATCGGGTCAAATGTGTTTACTGGCGACTCAATGTTCAATCCTGACGTTGGATCTGCTCGATGTGATTTCCCTGGGGGCTCAGCTACGGAACTGTACAACTCAATGCAGAAACTACTGAATCTTCCAGGCTATTTTAAGCTATACACTGGCCACGACTATCCGCCTGAGACGCGAGAAGTGTCGGTAGGGGAACATGGCACTAAAGCTGTTCCATTCACCACCGTGAAGACCCAAAGTGAAGAGAACAAACACGTCAAATTAGGTACCAAAAAGGAAGAATTTGTGAAATGGAGGTCGGACAGAGATAGGGGCCTTGCAGAGCCAAAATTGTTACAACAATCTATGCAAGTGAATGTCAGAGGTGGTAGGCTGCCTGCAGCCAGTTCGGAGGGATTCAGATTCGTGAATGTGCCTCCAAATGTTGCACAGGTGGCTAAAGGATGAGATTGAGGACTTACTCCAGAGAGCTTCGTGGCGATCAGTCAATGTATTAAAAATGATCTTATAAAAATATGTTTCTCTATCCTGGCAAGTATCATACAACAAGAATCGCAACAAACAACCCTAAATAGATTGCTACAATCGTTACACAGATCAACATCACATCTCCTCCGGCGCCTGCTGATCTTCCTTGTATCATCAGCCTCTGCTGTCGGAAAAATTTGGCGCACGAGAGGACCGTCGTCAATATTGCTGCGCAGTAAACGATGCTTGCAAACGCTATGCCCACTGAGTTACTGACATCAGATATGACGAATAATTGAGTAATGACGACAGCAAAGAGCGACAGAGCGTTAGCTGTCCTCGTGTATGCAAGATAGGTACGTTCAAGAGCATGGAAATCCCGTGGATCGTGCAAAATTGTCCCCACTGTCTCTACTATCCCTACTGTCCCCACTGTCTCTACTGTCCCTACTGGCCCAACAGCCCCAACGGAGGTCAAGATTGGGCAAATATGAACTTTCCACCATCTCCTTGCTCCGAGGACGTGCTTATGTATCAGGGGAGGTCTTTCTGCTGGAGTAGGAGGCCTTTGCCCCTCTACTGTTGGCTGTAGGTCTTGACGGCACGCTTGTTCCCACCTCGCCCATGTCATATGACCTGCGTGACGAAGACTTGCTGCGGTATGCCTTGGTTGGCTCTCCGGCCGGCGGTAGGCTGGAGCTATCTCCCTTTGAGAGATTCGTTGCTGCTCTGAAGCGATGCATCGACTGGAATGCTCAGAACTACGACAGTTCTCGGAAAGATAATCCAGCTCCATAGCGAGGTCTTCCGGATTCCGTTATAATGTTTCCTATGAGTGGATTATTCAAAAAAGCACTGTGCCAGCAGAATGCCCGCCGTAAACGCGAATGTAGCGCTGGTAAGACCACGCTCAATGTAGCTGACAATTTATGATAGGTAGCTGATGGAATAACGATAACCTTTCATCTTGTAAATAAGAGATTTTGTCTCGGAATTGCCTCATGAAACCCCTCTTGATTTAGGTATTGTAAGCGCTGTAGTAAGCGATTAGCTAGCCCAGTTGTGCCTGTGCTGGCCTGGTTGTGGATGAGGACAGTCTTGACGTAGAACAGAAAATCAAGCCAAAAATGCATTGTCTTGGAATTGATGTGGAGGACACATAAATCTTTTGAAAAATGACGTTCACGAGCCAGCAAGTCATAACCACGGATGAGAGCCAGCCGCAATCACCGAGATCACAGATTGGAGTAGTTCGTATAATCCTCACCCGCATGTCCAGCGCAGAACAGCGGTCATAATTTGTCCGATGGCGTCACTGCCCTGGAGCAGCGATAATAGGCCAATCCCGACACCACAGTCACGGTCGCTGACCTTGTTCGAGCGCGACAAGTTGGATTCATTCGGCGTCCTTGAATGACAGGAAGGCAGGGTCTTGCAAGGGCATGTTCCTTTTCGTCTGACATTCGCGTCATGAATAGACGACACGTTTAGGCATTAGCATGAATACGAAGTCAAATCAGGAATGCTCATCCTTCCGAAGCCAGCAGACTACGGCGAGGCCGAGTGGGAGGCAGTGGAGCTAGAAGCAATGAAGGAAATCGTCGGTCTGTATGGCAAGACGTGGCTTTATTGAGAGGTTGATGCCGGCCACCAGTATCCGCTGGATAAGTCACTCAGAGTGAAGAAAAGCTATCACGAGGTACGTGCTGACTGTCTATTCACTGTGTAGGCCATCCCCGATTGATGGGCGCAATCATTAGTGATGAGCAGGTCGATCTTGTTAAGGCTATGGAGAAGAGGAATAAGACGTTTAACGCGGCCAAAATGGCTTTATGACCAGTATCAACTTTTCTTTATTTGTGTCCCGTAGCATCACTTGAACCACGATCCGAATATGGTTTGCCACTAATGCCGCCCGTTAGCCCCCGCATCTCGGACCATTTCAAGCATCTGCCTTTTCTGCCTTTGGGGGATAGCTGTTACCCCCGACTTCGACCTTGGGCTCGCAATTACACCGCTGAGCTTCTGGCACCGAATCCATGACCGCCGGAATATGTTGTCCGCATCCCCACCAGGAGCGTTTTCCTGCTTAAGGTCAGATCTCGTACTAAGATATGCGAGCATGCTGTTAAGCCATACCGCAATTGCTACAGGTAGCTTTTTTGCACATCTCGAGGACCTAGTGTACTTATCACTAACGGGTTGTATCTGCGTTAGATGTCGAGGCGTCTGACTTTAAGGACGTCAAGATAATCGCACAGATATACAGCTCTTTGAGGCGTCTGTGACTGCATGGATCGTGAGCGATTAACGCAGAGGTCGGCGATTAATTCTGAGGTCGGCGACTAAGGCTAGGGTTCACTAGTTATCAGTAACTGGCTCGATCACATTAGCCTTGGCAGTCGTCAGCGTTCAATTGACGCAAATTATTCATGATGTCATCCGCGGGCATCCTCCCTTTCACAATTAGCACTTGGATTTAAAACGACAAAATCAATGCAACCACTATTATATATCGTTCAAGGCCTGTACCATCATATTTAGCACGTTAAAGAGTATGTATATATCAATTACAACTAGAAAAGACCATTTTGAGCCCGCATAGACAACCACAATCTCAGCGCACGCTATGCTGAAAGCGGCGAAGTTGCTTGTCCGGGTAGGGATCGTAATTACAGGGCCCTCCGGGTCGTTCGGAAAGACCAGAGTCTTGAGTGTACATCTCTCCCATCCAGGTTTGACGTGTCCACGCCCAGTTCTGCCCCTGGATGTCACCCCGGCTGCAGTTCGAGGCCCTCGGGGTCCTCGAATGTCCTCAATTTACCCACACGGGTTTGACGCCGCTGTACCTGAATGATATCGGTATTTGACCGTAAGGTCCGGTGGTAGCCTGGTGACGACGGGGTAGACGCATGGCCGTCGAATGATTTACGGACGTCTGCACCAGCCCTTAACGTCGCACTACTGAATAGCGCCACTGGCAGTGTAGAGATTTCAACAACGACGAAAGAACTTGGCGTTGACTGTGTCTGTGCCTGTGCCTAGCGGCAGTCAGGCCGTTGTTGTAACGTGACCTTGGAGTGCGACCAGTGCGAAGAAGTGAGCCGGAACAACTGGACATATTACAATATTATGGGGGTAGCTTTTATTCAACCTTGTTGAAGTCAACACTGATCATACCCATTTCGGTCACACATGCATCTCGATCGTTTCAACACCGCCCCCCACTTTATTGTACCGTAACTTTATCTTACAATATATCCACAACAACTGAAGATGGGGTCTAATAATTACGAGGGGCCTATTCAGCAGGCCTTAGATGCCCATAGGACACGTCAGAATGCATCTCTTCACGGTTTGGCCGATAAAGTTGACGTCGCAAAGTCGACGCTAATAGATCGAGCATCAGGAATACCATCAAAGAAGACCGTAAGTCAAATTGACAATTTGTTAAGACGAGTGCTTGCCAACACCGACGTAGTACCTTGCGATACATGGAATATGAATGAGGTTGGGATCACACCCCCGGGATAAAAAACCCGTCTGATGGCATATCCAAGTCTTCGGCTATCAGATCTTGCAGCCACTGGTCATCTGGAATTGCCGGTGACAATGATTCCGAGAACATGTCCTGCGAAGATTTACCAAGAACTTCCCTGGAGAATTGGGCGATTTGTCCTCTAACAACCCGCGCAATAGGCCAGGTTTCGCCAAGTACGTCCAGCGCGCTCAACTCAAGCTGTACATGCTCTTTCAAGTAGTCAGACTCGGGTGACTTCCGAACAAGGCATTCGGAAAGCTGGACGACTGCTGCGAACGCAATCGCGCAGGAGAAACAAGGCGAAAGTGTCTTCAACGAGGTTCTCGACGAGATCAGGTTCGAAAGTGCCTTCGCAGACCTTAGTGCAGCAAAGTGGTGAGCTTTGCTCTCTTCAGCTACTATTCTGCCACGCTCATTTCCACATACAGTCTTGAAGCCCCGGAGACCAGTGAGATTCGATCGAGGGAGGTGAAGACAAACGCTTGCCAGATGTATGATCATCAGTGCACAAGACATAACTTCATCAATCTCCCCATCTTTCTTCAGACCATCGCGTTTATCCGGAGGTAGAGAAAGCAAAAAGCTCGAGACCGATGCGTTTGCTGCGTCGCATCGTGAACCTGCCGTGTCGTTGGTGATGTCCAAGATTTTGCTCAATATTCGCATGGCCTCAACCCTATACGCGAAAGAGGACCATTTGAAGTTGGCTTCGGTTGAGAAACGTTGTTGCATTTCTTCGATGGCTTTGTACTGGAAAGTTTGGCATGTCTCATATTCTTCGCAGTGTGTAGGCAGAGCCATGTGGTTAGGTTGACTCAATCTTACATTCGTGCCACCAATCAGCGAGATCAACCCAGTAATGGTGTATAGCTCCCACCAAGTCCGTATCCAACTTTCTTGAAAGACTGGATTTTGGCTGCTGGCGAAGGTGTTCGAATTGAGGCCAATTCTCAAGGCGAGATCGATGGCGGCCGTGAGAGCTCCATTACCAAGGTCCCGTTCAAAGCGGGCGTAAGATGCTAAGGTCAAGAGTAGAAGGGCTTGAACTTTGAACCCATCTTCAGGTGTGTTGGGGTCGAAGACAAGATTGCTTCTCCTCCGATAGACATCTGAACAGTCGGATGAATGATGGCTAGCTATGAAACAGATAGCGTTTCTCAGATGAGCGGGAAAGATAGTTCGATCTTGCAGATATATCCTGCGTGGAAGGATGAAGGGATGAGCAGGATGGATGTACTGATAATATGTGTCAACGAGATGGTCATCGTCAACATTGTTGGATTCCACACGGGGCATAGATGTGGTCTCATCACTTAAAGAGGTGGGTCCTTGTCCGACAGGATATTGTAGTTCGGTAGGCGAAGGCAAGTCGCGTTGCACGTTGGAGGGAGTTGAATCAAAAATCTCGGACACTGCAAATGCATCAAGATTTGGCTTCCGTCCGCCTCCCCTGTAACCCCTGCGTGATCGCACAAAGATGCAAGGGACGCCAGAATCTGCACAACGCGCGCACACCGGCGTTTGCCCGTCGCATTTGAGGTGTTTGTTTCTGCAAGACAAGCAGGCCCTCGAGCTCGGATTTGCTTTGCCCTGAGCAATCATTGAGACGGCCGATGTTTCAATCGATGTGTGAGGACTTCCTGTGGAAGAGAGTTTGGGAAAGCTGTCATGGGTGGGCGAGGTGGGGTAATGTTCAGCAGTGCCGTAACGCGATCTCTTGGCAATGATGATGATAAACCCTCGTTGGCATGATTATGATGTCTTGTTTCTTTCCTGCCAATCCGTTCGTGGCGTGCACGTGCCGCCAGAGTGGACTTCACTTCAATTTATAAGGATGCAGACCATGCTTTATTGAGTATTCATTGTTCGAGATTCCAAGGGCTGGCTTACTATGTGTACTTCCTCAAAATGGGCCAGTCAGAATCAAAGCCTGAAAAGCGCGAGGTACCTATTGGTACGACAATCTCTCTTGACTCGAACAGCATTAGAGAACTGCTATGTTCTATCAGAGCAGTTGAGCCATGAGCTTGCTTTGCGTTTCGCCTCGAAATGCTACTCGCCCCTTGAAATAGCACATTTCAAGGACAATTTCAAGACCTTAGCAGGTCATCAAGATGACATCGAAAATTGGAAAGAGGAGACCTTATGCCGTTTTCTGGCTCTACCAGATCAGGTCCGAGCTGGATCAGTGCTTTACGCAATGATTACATATCTGGGGGCATTTCCTTTCCCAAGCTTGGCTCCGTGCATAGTTAACTCGCGAGGCCATGTTGAAAGTGGTCACCCTTCTTACAAATAGGTATAAGAAGGTGTGAAGAGAGGTGATCAAGACAAGAACAAGTTGCTGTTCCGAAGTCTTGCCGTTTTCAATCGTAAAGTCAGCACGACCTTGTCTCCCACTTCCGTAGAAAAAATGCAGAACATCATCCAACAACAGCAAGGAGGTGCTCTCGATAACGCTTCCGAACCCAAGACTTCCCACAGTACAGCCTTGGGGTTTGCTGTTGATCAGCCACTAAACGACGAAGAGGACGAAGATGACGATGACCTGGCGTTGGCCGCACTAGACGCCCTTGATGCTATCGAAGTATTCAAAGAAGACCACAAAAAAGACTGGAAGATCCACCATGCGCATATTCCTGTCTATAACCTGGAACGTCTACTAATGTTGCTCCTGCTCTTCGCACCGCTTACTCCACAGGATAATATTGCCGCTGTATGTGGTCTTACCGACTATAACCATGTTACAAGGCCAGAACAGGCAGCCAGCTTCTATCTTATTGGCCTTCGACCCGGAAAACAACTGTATCAGCTATGCTAGCTTCATGAAAACAATGACAATACTGACGCCGTACCTCTTCAGACCCCTCAATCCACTCTTTGAACACTTCTTGTTTAGCAAGCAGCTAGACCTGAACAAGCATCAGGGCGATGTGGCGAGAAACGAGGGCTCTCTAATCCGGCGGTCGCCTCTGTATGATGCTCAAGACAAACTCGCCACAATACTCAACGATACTCAATTGGCACAACTAGGATCCTCCATCGAAATTGCTTCAACCTCCTCGCCTGCGTCATCCAGCTTCTTCCACAGTAGAACGAGACTGAACCAGCTTTACTCAACAGCTTCTCAGGGAACATCTCTGAGCTCCTTTTCGAGACAAGTCATCTCATGGACATCAGCTTCAATGCTCATCTTGAAGGGCACAGACTCCGGCTCTGGTTCAACTTACGTTTTTGGTGCCTTTTTGCCAGAGCATTGGAAAGAAGCAGGATCAACGAGTCATGGTGTCGAAATGGCCCCGTCCAAGGCTGTATTATTCCAATTGCAACCTCGACATGCGATATTTAGAGCAAATCCCTACAACAGGACCGCAGCTATCTCTCACTTCTCCACCAAGACTGGTATTGCGCTTGGCTGTGTGATACCTGCAAGCTCAAGGGTGAATGCTCAATCACAGATGCCAATCCTTGGGCTGGTGAGCATGCTTATCAAAAACGACATCTCTGTCGCCACCTTTCAACACGATGGCGACGCGGGTACAGGCGCCTTCCTTACCGATCCGCTCTTGGAGGAGAGTCAATCAAAGAAGAAAGATTCAGGGCAGTGTAAGAAGATCGAAATCGACATTGATGGTCTCGAAGTCTGGGCTATTAGCCTTCCAGAAGAGGGTGAGGAGGACGAGATCATTAAGCAGAAAAAGAGACTCGCTTGGGAAATGGCTGGCATTGTTGGGTCCGATGCCGGAATCGGAGTCGAGGTTCTGTGTGAAGGGGGTATCTGGTTGCGTTTTTGGCCTGAATACCACACGATTGCATGATTGCATGATCGCGTAATCACCTCGCGACGCGTGAGCTTTCCATTAGCCTCTAGTCTCGCTCTTTGCAACACTGCCTTTGACCCATGAAACATTTAAAGTGACAGATGGTGTCTTCTACCACGCCAAAATTGAGACGCAACAGGTGTGCAAGTGTGCAAGTGTGCAAGTGTGAGAGTGTGAGAGTGTGAGAGTGTGAGAGTGTGAGAGTGTGAGAGTGTGAGAGTGTGAGAGTGTGAGAGGTTGCGACGCGTCACACAAGTCACGTACATAACGCGTGGAGAGCCTGTGCCCGACACCACCGAACTTGGTGGTCGCCATATCCTCCCAAAAATCGACACCCCACCAATACTGTCATTTCTACGGCTTTTGAATGACAGGCACCTGCGACTCGATCGCAGTATATGGACCGCCTCTTTCGGTGGTAACAACTGACCAGCGGGTATGGCGACTACAAAATGCCGCCAAACACCAATCGAGATCCAGCCCATGAGTCCATCCGACCATCGAAGCGGAGAAAGACGTCTGCAGCCACCCTTCCGTCAGCCACTGGCCAGCGACCACATTCAGTCTCTCATGACGCCAGACAACAACGTCGTACCCAAGCGTCCAAGGAAGAAGGAAAACGAGCGCAGACACGTCAAGTTCGCACAGCTTATTGGAACACCATCATGCACCGAGGGGCCGAGGCGGCGCCTCAGAGAATGGAGCGGGCTTCACTGCACTCTTTGTGTCTTCACCTTCAGCTTGGTCTTCCGACCCAACGTCTATCCGAGCATTCCAAGTGTCCGTGACGATGTAATAGCCTAACACCCAGCCCTCTTGATTCTTGGGCATTGGACAAGGGAAAAGCGCACTTTCAATGGACGGTATACCATTGTTCTTAAGACTAGTTAGTGACGAATCAGCTGTGAGCTCTGGCGTTGCGCCCCTTCCAATAATGACGCCGATCAGCTTCCGAGCGTTAAAAGTCTCTTGCAAAGCATCTCTACAGCATAGGGTTTCGGGGGTGTTGGTGGAGCGCTGACCATTGATACTTGTCTGCAGATGAAGGTCAGCACTGCGCTTGATATTATTTGGAGCTGAAAGATTGAACTTACAATGAGTACCTCGGCATCCAGTTTTGTGCAGCGTGCTTGCCGATAAAAAGATCTGTTGTGTATTGAGTGTTGGTGTGCCAAGGTCCAGGACCTTTCGGGGTCTTCGAATCACCACCTTCCATCGAGTTCCACCACCTCAAACCTTTCACAAGTGGGTCTCGATATTGCGCCCAAGCTGATGGCTTTGCGTAAGCAAGCCATGTTCTTTTTTCAATTCTGAGGATAGCATCTTCGTACTTCTCTAGCGGTTCTAATTGGTTATCCTGATCATTCATACTGAGCTTTTTGCAGGACAGAAGTCCTGGAATTGCATAAAATGGTAGCGTGAACAAGGGTTTTTGTGACCAATGTCTAAATCTTCAAAGTGCTGCAATCCCCAGGTGATATAGCAGCAGAGAATTAATTTCCCCAAAGGGCATCTCAATTTTGGCGTGGTAGAAGACACCATCTGTCACTTTAAATGTTTCATGGGTCAAAGGCAGTGTTGCAAAGAGCGAGACTAGAGGCTAATGGGAAGCTCACGCGTCGCGAGGTGATTACGCGATCATGCAATCATGTGTTGTTGCATGTATCTCAAAACTTTCTTCATTTTTGCAACAGGTTTGTGGAATACCTGCACAGCCGTATCTTATCTCGGTGGCACGACTCTTGAAACTAGTGTGCTAGGATGCGGTCGCGTTCGACCATGGTCAGCGCACTCTAACCGCTTGAAATGTCGCTCTTAGGTCCTTTACATCGACAACAGGCAGCGAATTCCTTATCAATTGTATCATCCTGGCGGCGAATCTCAGATCGCTTCCCGGACCGAGCTAGGCAACAGCTGACGAGTGTCGTGCAGCGAGCGATGATCAGATGCCGGATGACCGGAATGTTTTGAGATCCTCAAATATCATCCGGCACTGCCGATGCGGGACTTGTCCTTGAAGCCTGGCTTCGAACTAAAATTTTGAGGCGTAATAACGATGAGCGAAAGACTTGTTTACTTGAGATCCCGAGCTGAGATTAGGACTGCTCCTAATGGTTCACGAGCAGTAACAAGCACTCAGATTATACTGGACCCACCGCGTCCGACAGAGTACATCTTAGCTGCGCGACCACGACGAAGTCTATGGCTTCTTACAAATTTCTTCCTGCATCGGCCTGCAGTCCCATCCTGAGGTGGTGAAACAACCTGTGTAACGAAATCTACTTAAGATACTTTCGAGCTTCGATATGTGCAATCTGCCTGTATCTGCTAACTGCGCGCCTGAAACTGATCTGATCGACCAGCCATATCGATCGTCGACTCTGCAAGTCTGCTCACAACTACACGTGGTAACGTAGCTTTTCCACCAGAGCCCGGCAAGTTTACATTGTGGCGCTACGCTCACGGCAAACCTTCACGAACGGACAGCAATACCTTTCTCTACGCGCTGAAGATAACTTTATATACTGTATATTTGAAATGTTTTGCGTTCTCAGAGCCATGACTGTTTGTCTTAGATAAGGGGAAAACGATGTAATATGAGTTTCCTCATGATCACTCCAATGTTTCCAAGTCACATCTGATTTTACACTGCGTGGGATCCTTTACTCTTTTCGATATCTTCCACCTTCCTCTCGTTGTAGGCCTTCTCGAACTCGGCCGCACATGGTGCAAACAGCAACGTTTTTGTTACGAAGGCGGCCCTGATCGTTCCTGCCGAGACAACAATCCATAAAAGTACCACTGATAGGGAAAAGATCATTCCTAAGACCCTAAAGAACAAGCTCGGCAGCTCTTTGCTGATTGTTACGGTGGATACGGTAAATACTCCCAGTGGGAAGGTGAATCTAATGGAGACGTAAGCAAACAACATTGGCTTTAGTATGGGAATTGAACAACTCACCCCCACCAACCCATATTGAAAGGGAATCGAGTCCGGGAGATACTGGCCAAGGCGAAGAACATCCACACCAGTCCATAACCCCACATGATTAACGCGAATCCAAAGCCGACGGTGTAGAGTGTCTCGCCAGAGCCGACAACCAGACTGTTCGTTTTCGGGAAGAGATCCATAGCTACCTTGCCTAGTTGCATAATGCCGAAACTGCCTTGTCCTAGAGGTCCTAGCGGGAGAAACACCGACACAATGACTTCACGTGGTGGAAGTCTGTGAATAGTAAGGCGATGGAAATACATAACCAATATCACCATCGCTAACGGAACACCGGTTCCCCAGAGGATGTAAGACGTAAGTAAGGTCCAAAGCGCTTGTTGTGGATTCGGCAGAACAGCAGCTACGATTCCGCCAGAGGCGGCGGCAACGATTGTTGACACTATAGGAAGAAGCCATGCAGCAGTCATACTTTCCAATTTTGTGTCGTGTATATACATTACCACGAAGGGAAGGAACATACAACATGCAGCTGAGATGACAACGTCGATCCACCAGAGTGTCCATGCCAAGACGGCAGCCCAAGGACCCCATGCCGGGACGCAAACGAAGACTGTCATGTTGACAATGGTTGCTAATCCCATTGGTATGGTGCCTAGAGGGGTCTATCAGCTTAGGAATGTGTTTCCGAAGCTTCACACAAACTTACCGAGAAACAGAGACTGGACTGGATGCCTCAACATAGCAGTGAAAAGTCCCCTGAATACGGTGTACCGGACGACCGAGATGAGAGTGAACAAGACAAAGAGACATACGTTGAGGCAGAATAGCACAACGGAGATCCAGTACAGCCATCTGGCATTGTACGGTAGGTTATGAATCAGGATCGAAACGATCCCTGTGCCCATCGTAACAGAGAACCACCTTGAAAACGGTAAGCCACGAGGAATATTTAAGCACTGACAGCGCTAGACTAACGAGGGCGTGAAGTTCAAGGCTATCCTTCTCCAACCCTTCTGATTCTTCTCGTGCATCTGCTGCACAAGCACTTCCTTTGTGTGCTGTGGCTGGCCACTGTGGCACTCGTGATCGAAGGCTTCTGAACGATGAACTTGGCAATTGGCGTAGAGTGCTGATGGATCCATGGTAAAAGACGATGTACCTGAGGTCTTCCAGGGCGCAATGTATGTCTATTCGATTGTTGCGTCTATAATTTTCATCTACAACAAGTCAAAAGTCTGTTGCAGCAAAGCTAGGCAATGCTACTCGGGCGACACCGCCTTCGGACACTTCGAATGGAAAAATAATCAGGCGAAAAGTGTCCGAAGACTTTCTTACCTAAGGCAGTTAGGAGGGCAATTCTTCCCGCACTTCCGGTGTCGTACCTCTAGCCATGTAGACAGTAGCCAACAGTCTTGAAGCCTCTGAGCAATAGTACTCTACGACTAGTTGCCCAAGCGTAAATCGCTCTTGATCATACCAGTTGCAGCCGATCTCCTGCCTATTCCATCGCACTGTGACTTGGGACAGACCTTTCTGTATGCCGACTAGTATGTTGATTTGTACCGCATGAGGACCAGAAGAAGAACGCCACTTCAACGCGAAGCAAACTGTTCGCTTCTCCTAGTTAGCGTTTCCTATGGCCAAGAGTGACCAATTTGATTAGGTCTTCCGATCCGCCCTGCCTTACAGGTGGAGCAATTTATCGGAAGCGTGTGGATTCATTGTGACGTTTATGGAACCTCATTCTACTCTAATCCTCATTGTGTCGTCTCTTTTCTTCCTCATCTCCACAATACTTGTGTAGTATTTGCCAACCTCGCTGTTGTACGTGATACATATCAAACCACATCTGTTGAGATAGAAAATTAAGCACAAGTGAGTACCATTCTTGAATGCCTTGTCGCTGCCGCGATACTCTCGGAGAAACGCATTCGCATATGCCGCCGCCGTGGTCGCGGCGTACTTCTGCCATTTCTTATTCGTGTGGCTGTCCGCAATGTCGAAGGACTGTCAAAACATTTGTTGGACGACGCAAACGGCGTACGAGCAGTCATCCAAGCGATTAAGATCATCCTCGATCACGGCGCAGATGCACGGTTGAGAACACTTTGCACCGCGCGATGCGTATAGCGACAGTTATCCGTAATAGAGAAACAGTAAATGCTTAGAGGATATAAAGATATAAGGTTTTATCAGAACCGTAAACTAAACGATAAGCCCATTACGCCTACTAAAGATATTATAATAGTCACCTTATCCCATCGCACGCATTGTGAAAATCCACTTCTCGGCTACCAACAGGTGCAGTTTACCTAGAAATCTAGCCGACCACGAGAGCGGTCAATTATCAATGCATTGCCCTTCACTGTATGATACGCGACGTGCGTGAGGCTGTAGTTTGACCTTGTATAGACAATTCCTGGTGTCACAAAACGCCCGCAGGCTGCGGATATATATACTACTGCTGGTTTACAGGGTGGAACGTCGCTCACGGTCGGCGATAGCGAGGATATAAGCGTGGCGCTTAACGATGAATGGGTGGGTACTATGAAGATGGCTTGCAACCAGTCCCGTGCAAGGTCATGCACGAGACCGCGACAGTGGAAAGACATGTGGGTACATGAGGGCTCATTACTCTCCCACCCCAAAGAGTCTGGCGCGAAACCATCGCCGCAGGCTCTACCCAGGATGGCATCCACACGAAAGCACTTTCTCCAACTGGTGCTTAATCCTCCGGGTGGCAATCTGTAGATGAGGTTGATCGAACATGGAGAGAGCACGGTCCATGCCGAAAACGCACTGCTCTCGGCATTTTGACAGTCCGATACGAGGCGTTCGGGAGTCGATTGAGGACACGAGCGGCAAGCGAATAAAGGGTTTTTATCCTTTTGGAATCGTGGATAGGATGGAATGGGATGATAATCGAACGATGCGGCCGTGTGCCAGGAGCATTGTCCAAAGGCGAGCAGGTGAAGGTTACTACCTTGCTGGAAAGAGCGAACAACATGGTGTTGCCACGGCAATCTTATCGAAACGGAAAGCCGACGAGGATGATGGTGACCTGAATCCTCGACCTCGCAAGTTCCTGATGGTCCCTCCAAAGTGAAGCTGTAAGGACCTGTTCTGAATGGCTTAAACTGTTCCAGACGTGGTGTGAAGCAGTTTCTAAGTGGGTTGGACCAATTTTCAGGTGGTGTACACTGTGAGGCGATTGGTTCAGTCTGGTGCAGTGGTTTGATGTACTGGAAGTGATTACACCACTTCCAAAAGTGGACTGGACCATTCTTGAATTGGTCCAACCCATTTGAGAACTGGCTTGATCCAACTTCAAACGTGTTTGACCCATCCAAGGTCCAAATTAGGATGTGCAGGCGATACCGGTTTTGTCCTTGTCCTTGTTCGACTGATACGCGTTCGTCAAGGTAAGAAAACTCAGGTCGAAGAGGACATGCGTTTGACCTGGAAACTGCCACGGTTTTCAGCACCTCTCAAGGTCAACCACCTATGGAGGTAGGTGCTTTAGTGGAGGAAGCGAATCAGAGGTGAGCTGCTGGGGTGCAGAAGTGGTGGGTTTGTGAAAGAAAAGATGAGGCTTACCTGTCGAATCTGGTCGGACAGTGGCAAACATGGCGAATAATTGAGATGTGCCCTTTGATGGCCTAGACCATCAAATCGTAACTTGCCTAGACCATTTAGTTGGTCCAAGCCTTGTGGAAAATTTTGGCTCAGGCCAACTCAGTTGTGATGGACTAATCTGGGATAGGCCATTACCCCTAAAGCAGTGGTTGCTGCTGTTTGATGTCGTTATTGAGTTGCGAGACATGAATGCTCAACGCCAGACTCAGGGCGGTGCCCGGCAAGAAAGCATATGTTGCGCATGTACTGTAAACTCACTCAACCTGACCTGTTGGTATTCTTTACCTTTGCCCGAAAATGCTTGACGAAGGGTGGTGTGAGTTGATATATGGGCATCATATTTTAGGAAAGTTAGACGAGGGAGCCTGAGTTGTAATTAATCCTTCATGTTTGCACTGTTTGCACGATGTAGCACCAACCGTACTCCGCTACACCTTCGCAGTGTCCCAATCTTATTGTCACTTCCCACGACTTCTCATCGATTTGATTTGACTTACTACATTCCACTCCTTGAGTCCGCGACATCAGGTCTATCTTCAGCTCTGTACCTTGAAACGCACTATGTCGTTCTGGATCCTAGGTTCTCGGGATATCAACAACTACACCTTTGATTACAGTATCAATGAGCGATTCTAAATTGGCATGGCTAGCACCAACACAATTATCTGAGCACTGAGGTAGGGCAGACGCCACTCGCTTGCAACTATGCCATGATCGTGTCAAGCATGTTCAGCAACCAGGTGTTTAATTGCTATCGATCTGAAGCACCCCGATCATTAACCTGAGAGTGCATTAAGATTGGTCACTGTCTCTCACGTGAGATACTTCACCAACTGCTCTCTTTACCAAGTCAACGACCGTGGGAACTGGCAGTCGGAGGTCGGAGGTCCTGCTGAAGCTGGCATGTCTGCAGTTCACTCAAAAACTTAATGCGATACCGAAAGCACCATGTCGATAATTCGCGCTTGACTAACCGCTTGGCGACAGTCTGCGACTTGAGAGATGATCCGACTGGCTTGTGTTTCAAAGACAAGAAGAAGTGTCCTGACACTGGTTGACGATGAGGTGTCAGTTCGCCCACGAGACATCTTCGAGATGCCTGAAAGAGGCTTGCCCGCACCGACCTTCTTCGTCTTCTCCTTTTTCTGCTCTTCCAAGCCATTGCCCCTGCAGTCCTTGGCTTCGAAGTCGCCCTGTACTTCGAATCAGACGGTGAAATGCACAAGAGTCGGATTTGCGACTGCCGTATACCCTGAAATAGCCCATGCCCACCACTGCCATCAGATTGGTCAAGGCGAACAGGCGTATCTGCAACCATGGGACGAATTTAGCACTGACGAGGCACATTTTGCACCGCCATCACAACGAGAGGTACCGTCGTCCACCAAGTTTCATTGGTCAATCGCGAGCAGGTCAGCATCATGGTGCCGTCGAGGGGCCGGGCAGGTCTGTATCTGCGAGAGGTACTTAAGGCGAGCGTGCGCCCTCGCTCTCCTGGCATATTTACTCTTCCTTCATACCACTCTCGTTCTCTCATCGCGTTTCCAAATCAGAATCCCAGCCACATCGGAGCTTCCTGCGACAACACTTCGGCCGACCATGACTGATGACAACTTTACCTTGCCTGCCGACGTCGACGATGCATTCGACAGCGACGGGACGAACGTTTGCTTTGAGGGCCTGAAGCAGGATATTGCCAAGCTCGAAGAGTCTCGTCGGAGACGCCGCAACAGGATGAAGCAGGAAATGGCTAAACTCAAAGAGTCAAAGGAAAAGTACGAGCGTGACTATCGCTACGAGTCATGCCAGCGCGAGAAAGACAATGAATCTTGGCGACGGAAGTTGACGGACAAATGTGAAGATGTGAAAGCCTTGAAACGCGAAATGGCCGGGCTGAGGGGACAGGTGAAGCAGCTGCGCGTCGAACTCAGGGCCAAAACGCACCAATTGCAGCGTATGAACCATCTCGTCTGTGACATATGTTACGACAAGGAGAAATGCCGAGTCACCAGGTGCGGTCATGGCTTCTGCGCAGACTGCCTTTGTCAGGTGTTTAATACTGCGGCCCAAGAGGCAATACTGAACAGAGATGGCGTGTCAGTTATCGGAGAAGTCAGTTGCCCGGCGTGTCGGCGAAGACTCAACCAGACAGACGATGTTTGGCCCATATATCTGTCGGAGGCAGTGGAGTAAGAAAGTGCTTTGGAAGGATCACAAAGTACGAGGATGAACATAAGAGATCCAACTCGACGACATGCAAGCCCACTCGATTTGCCACACACAGGGTGTGCCCATTACTAGCTGAGGTCTTGATTTGTGACGACGACGAATTGCCCGAGACCACTTCCGATTAGTGAATTAGGACTGCTACTTTTTTGGGAGGGCTCGATGGAGAGAAAACGGCTCTTGAGGTCGCAGAGAAAGTTGGTAGACTTGGTCAATGATCAATTTTATTGAGCAGCTCGCTTTGATGCAAAATTTGCCCCCATGAGGATGTTTCGAAGTAGCCAGTAGCTTTCTACAAACACTCTTTTGTATCATCGAGATAACAACTTGCTGCGCATCCTCAGCGGCCGACAGGTTTTCGAAATATACGTGTTCCGTGTGATCTAAATGGTTGCCAAAACATCTTAAGTAAATGAATGCTGAGCTAAAGCTCTGTCCTGCGTAGAGCTTAAGTTCACTATAACTACCGAACCCCGGACCGGAGTACGGCGTGGGTCAGGTCTTGCCCCCGGGAACATTCGAAAACATACCCGGACCCGGACCTAACCCCTGACCTCACCCCGGACCTGACCCCGGACCATGACCATGATGTCGCTACGGGATGAACATCAATTCCACCAGATACAGACGTACGCTGGTCCGTAGGTGAGGTTGGGCGAGTTTTACAGTACACGCGCACCTATACTTTACGAGGCACCGCACTCAATCTGCTGTTGAGCATTCAACTTTCCATAGTATTATAACTCAACAATAACCACCCACCACTGCTTTTCAGAGCATTTGCTAGCTTAGTCCAGATTCCTTATCACAGGTCTCCGGCATAGCCATTTGGATTTACGTCTGAAGCCGCCAAAGCCTTGGTGGTTTGTTGTTGAGAACCAGTACGACCAACAATACCACAATCTATGATGGCCGAGAGAACAGGCAACTGACGATCCTGTGGATGGCCGAATGGAGAAGTATGACAGAGCAAAGAGCAATCATTCACAGGGAGTTGAAGTGCTTGATCGATTTATAGCTATTCAAATGCAAGCAATGACCTTATTTTCGGTTCTGTACCCGTTGCACCAGCCATGTATGAAGACGCTTCCAAGCGTGCATCGCCTGTACATACACACGGACCGGGTTGCTTGTCCCTACAAAGTATCCACAATGTTTAGACTGATTTGCGTGTGTTTGTGTCAGCTCAAGAACGTTCCAAATCTCGGCCAACAAGGGTGTCCGGCGAAACGTAAGCTGCTTCGCCAGCCTCGTTTCCAGAAGAAGGCTGACGCCAAGCTACGTGGTTACGCTAAGTAGACTGAACAGAAAATATTGACACTGCCGTAAGAGAATAATACGGACCAATGATCCCGTTTAGCCTTTGTAACAGATACAAGTTTTCTACAACTTAGGGCACGGATAGAATTGTGACTACTTTCTTGTCCGCACAATCCTCTCTCGTTAGTCCTCGGCACATCTCGCTGCTGCAAAACCATACGTGTTCCTAGCTCTTCTCACCACGAAGGCGACGAGCAAGCTGCAGGTCCTTTGGTTGAATGGTCACTCGCCTGGCGTGAATAGCACAGAAATTTGTATCTTCGAACAAGCTGACCAGGTATGCCTCGACAGCTTCCTGCAGTGCCCCTATGGCAGAAGACTGAAAGCGGAGGTCCGTTTTGAAGTCGTGAGCTATCTCTCGAACCAATCGCTGGAAGGGCATTTTTCGGATAAGAAGCTCTGTCGATCTCTAGTACGTACAGTACATCAGCTCACGTCGATGCGAGAAGTAATGAGTCCTGGAAGTCCATGTTCACAGACGTACCTGATACCGTCGAATTTCGCGGAGAGCCACAGTCCCCGGCTTGTATCTCCTCGGCCTTTTCACTGTTCCAAATTCGAGTTAGAGGTACGACGATCCGGCAAGAGAAGTCTCGACATTATCTTACCCATCGCTTTCTTCGGTGTTTGACCGGGCGGTCTTCTTTGGGCCTTGGCCTGGAAGTTGACGCGAGGCTGCTTTCCGCCAACGCATCTGCGGGCCTATCTCGTTCAGCATCCACGTCGTATGCTTGACATTTGACTTACAGTTTGCTTGGTACGAGCCATCACAGTATGAGCAGAGAGTTTCTCCAACGTGAACAACTAGGGGCGACGCAAGCTCTTATGTATATGGTGGCTCCCAGAGCGAGCTGTGCATCGTCGCCAAGATCTAAGAACGAACGACGATGCTCCCTCGACGGATCTACTGAGACAAGTCGCGAGCTGCGTCCAATGATCAACGCTGTACAGTCATGACTTTCGCCTTCCAAGGATCAAGCGACCTTACAGAGGGCGTTTTCGTGTCACAAAGGTGCAGGAGTGGAGGCAGGGGTCAAATAGTATGTGTACGGGTCTAGCGGGAAGAAATCAGTGCCGTTGACTGGCGAGGCAAACCTCTTGAAGCAGCTAGATCCGAGCAGCTGGTGACAAGTGGAAGAGGCAGGAGTGGTGCGCTGCAAAGTGTCAATCCATGTTCGACATGCATAAACGGTCTCAGTCAAGTGGCGCACTGGTGACCTATTCAAAGAATCTTCGCCCCTACATGCCGTGAGTGGCACTATTTCGTTCTGGATCTCAAAAAGCGTCTAATAGTCGGAATCTGCCTTGCATCAGCAGGGGAGTCTCCGGCCAGCCAGCTAGTTATCCATCCAGCGAGCTTGGTCGGTGCCAGGCAACGCTATGGAGGCGTGCTAGTTGGGGTAAGCACTGGCGCATGGACGAAGTACTCGAAGAGGCTTCGCCCCTGACTGCGGTGGATGACACTTATACCGTTCTCGGGGTAGCATAAGAAGATCTTTCTGCTCCTCTGATGGATGTTGAGAACCACCAACACAACTCTCAACGTCTGCTGGTGCACACTAATCGCAATGGTAAATGAACGTGCGGTCGGCAAATCTAATAGTGACATGTGCTGACTATGGCGCAGACTCGTAAGCGTGCCCGAGACCGTGTTGAAGATGGCGAGGTGAATAGAGCGAAGAGGAGTCCGGCACACATCGGAGAGAGACACACAGCATCGCGGTCGACTCTTCAGTCCGGTGAAATTACGCGGTGTGGTCAGGTCGAATTGAACGACACAGATACCGCCACTGAAGTACTCGACGATCAGTACCTCCAACTACATCACGCGATATCTGTGGTCAACGAGAGGAGAAAATCACTCATGTGCAGTGAAGCGACTGATGAGTACGTGCGAACACAGGTGACCTCCATTTGGGGAAGTGTCAAGAGGGCAAGCGAATCTTATGAGAGGTGTTTTGACTACTTCAAGCACGCCGAGAATCTCTTCATCCTCCGAAGGCAGCAGTACATTGTACACAACGATACCGGAAGCCACTTTCACGAGCTCTCCCGGCCAGTCAAGTTTATGAAAGTGGCTGCTGACGTGCTTCAATCCGAAATCTTCGAAAAAGACCTGCGGCGTGAAGCGCGGGAGAAAACGCCACTACCGAAAAGTCTGGACATTCTCCGTACAGGTGAGACATTTGAGCAAGACGACGAGCGCTAGCTGAACATAGTCGTAGTTGGACCTGGATTATACGACATGTTTGAGATTGGGCATTTCCAGCATCAGTTTCGTTGTCTCGAAGAACCAGTTCGTCAGGCGTGTGACAAGGCCTTCACGCACCGCCTGGGTCAGTACAGCCACGACTGTACGCACTTCCTGGGTCAGGCGGTCGTCCTTGCGTTACAGCTTCGGTTCCAACTGCTACATCCAGATCTCAAGTACGAGTTCGATGGCAGCCCGAGTGTTGAATCATCCGAGCGCAGCAATATGGCATGCTTGGGCAAAGGGATCGGGCAGCTGGTCTTTCCAGCCCTCAAATGCGGCTCTCGTGTTGTTGTGGAGGGCGAATTTGCTAAGAACGAGCCTAACTGTGGTCAATGCCACCAAACGTCACAACTTGACAACCACGGCAAAAGGCTTCAAGATTCCCACTTGCTTATAAGGAAGTTTCTGTCGTGCGTTGAAGCTTCGAATTAAGAATCACTTTAAATACAGTGCTTAGCTACAGAGCGTTCAGGCTTATTCATCTGAGTTGTTCCTCATGTTCAGAAGCGAGACAGGGCCGTCATCGAAAGATGAAGCACTTATCTTCGATGTATATTACGCTAAACAGGATGGGCAGGTACGTCCTGTCCCATTGCCTCATGCTGTCACTTTCCACACCCGGGGTCAGTCTTGTCGACGCCAGGATCGGCGACTCGACTGGGCATTGCCTCACTGTTTGCGCTTGTGCGGCGTCATTTGCCATGTGAAATCCAGTCAATGCCACACTCAACCTTGCCTCGTGTACATGGATGGGCTCTGCCAGAGGCGATTTGACCGCTTCCTTCGTTATGGAGCCGCTATATGGGCTGATTTTATGTGTACAATCACCAAGCGAACGTATTGGGTGAACCTTGGAGCCACTTGTTCACAGACTCTTACCCACCTTGGCGTGAACCACCCCGTATCCGTTCGTCCATTGCTTATGCATCAGCCTGAGCTCAACAACTTCGACTGGATCGGCCTACAGGAGTTGAGATTCCGGGCGCAGCGCCGATGCTCCGCCAGTCAACACAATGCGGCCAGCTCGACAGGCCCAAACTTGGTTCAGAGGTCGTCAACTTCGACTGATAGGGCTAGATGGAGGGCCCGGTCGGCCACGAAGGAGATCAATAGGAGGAGTGGAGCAAAATGACGGGTCTTACCAGTTCAGCGTGCTGGTGATTCTGCCTGGCAGACAGATACTTGGACGCCGTCAGTGATGGAAATAGGACAAGCCGACACCCATCCCTGGCTGGGAAGCATTTTCTGCTGCGATGACAAGCGTCTACGCTTCAAACAGAACTTGTGAGGCAGAATTGGAAGAGATGAAAACATCAGCCATGTTCACCCTCTGGTCTATAAGAAGCACACCATCCAGATCTGCTCGTCACATTGAGCTTGGCCATATTACATCAGGCCGAACAGGATCACCATGGCTCCCCGAGGCAAATCCAGCAGTGGCGGCACAAGATCAAGTTCTTCCTCATCTGGCACCAATGCATCTAGCTCCAGCTGTAAGGCACGAACAGACACGGGTTTTACACTGTAATGCTGACTTAGTCGTAGCTTCCTCGCTCGATTCCATACTCATTCTTGTCGGCATCGTCTTGGCCATCGTGCTCGTCGGTGTCGGCGTATACGGATGCTATCGTTTTTGTCGTCATCGTCGCGACGGTAGCTATGAACCAACCATCAACGCGGAACATGGAGCATAATCACTCACCCGAGGCGGTTCGGAAATGGTAACGGTGACGAAACTCAGAATGTGCTCCGGATCAGACTTAGATCGAAAACAACATCTGAGGGACCATCGATAACCCACAAACAGAGACCTAGTAGAGGACTGGCAAGATGTATACAGTACTGCTTGACAATTCGAGAAGATGTCGGGTCGGAAGTCGATATGTATCATGTTCAGCCAGACCGGTTTCAGGGTCAAAGGCATTCCCATCTCGTCTTCGTTCTTCAACCTCATCCAGCACATACCTTTTCATATCTCAGAAGGCTGAACTACTATGTCTATCCGTGTTCGGCCTCTGTGACATGCCATACTCCAATTAGATAAGACATTGATCGTCGGCGACTGCTTTGGTGATGGACATCCTCGTATCATCAGGCTCATCGTAAAGACGACCGATAGTGGTCGTCGTCGAACATTAGACGCAATCGGTCGTGACGTATCCTAGCAACCTTGCTGCGGCATTTCATCCAGTGTCTTTAGCACGAAAATGACCGGGTCCTTGCGATGCTTTCAGGTGGGATTGGAACGGTGGTGTACACGACTTCTGGTGGATTGGAACAGGGAAATCGCAACGCGACCCACAGTCATGATTCTCCAACAATAAATGGTGGAAAGTCAGACACGCGATCGCCCAGTTCTAGAGCCACGCATTGACGTGGTTCAGAATCTTCGCCAATGCTCACAATCAAAATCCATTCACAAGCGAGTAGCGATGAGAAATGTCTCCATCCAAAAGCGTGTATCACTCGGCGCAATCAGCCCGTTAGGATTTTGAGGACGAGGAGTCATGGATCACGAGACACACTCGCACCGAACCTCTGGTTGTTACCGAACTAAGTGAAAATCTACTTTTCTGTTTGCCCTATTTGCTCCATACGTCTGCTTTACACCGTTTCTGCTAAATGGCTGTTGTGGACATGGCTTGTCCTCACACAAAACATGAGACAGCAAGTGTTTCAGCTGACGCAAGCTAAGAAGTCCAGAGAAAAGCGGGGAAAACGTGATCGGCATGACTGCTCCCAATCTCGAAGAGCTAGAGGTTACATCATTGAAGAGAAGCTTCCGGCTTTGGTAGAATTATTTGGTGTGTTCTTCGAAGCAAACTTCTATCTACATGTAAGATCTCTGACCGTCAAAATAACCCGCCCCTTTGAAATCAGCTTGAAACTCCTGATTAAGTTCCATTGCGTGCGTCAGGTACGACAAGCTGACAACAGTTTGGTCAAATGCGGCCATGGCCAGTGCCGTGGACGTGACATTGGTGATCTGATAAGTTAGTTTGCGATTGTGTATGTTGGGTGTGGAAGCCATACCTCCCGCCCATTTAGCTTCTTCTGCGCCAAACGGTCAATGTCCTGGGGACTGCACTGCGCTTGGCCGTGTCTGGTCACGGCCTTGCCCAGATGACCCTTCCACACTTTCTTGCGTGCTGACTCATTCAATTCATCGTACCTCAAAGGCATGTGGATTCGGCTCGCAAACGCCTCGTCGATCGTCTGGACACGGTTGGTGGTGAGGAACATGATCCCGTCATAGTATTCGAGCTTCCGCAGGAAGACACAAACGAGCGCATTGCGATGGATGTCGTTGGTCGACCGCTTCTCGACAAACACATCAGCTTCGTCCAAGAGCAAGGCGGCCTTCCACTGGCTTGAGAGGTCGAGAATTTCGGACAGTTTGCGCTCGAGCGTATCTGCCGTGGTGCCCAGGTCACCAGCCGAGACCTAGAATGTTAGTCGTGGTCCAATGAACAGGAGCCGAAAATTACCGCGTAGAACGGTCGATGGAGATGCTCAGATATCGTCTCCGCCGTCAAAGTCTTGCCAACGCCGGGAGGGCCGCTCGAGGAGGTAAGTGTCACTGCGTCACAGATGGTATCGACTTACTGCAATAGGGCGATGAGGCCTCGGCCTTTGCCAGCCACGAAATCCTCGAAGTCGACATCGGAATCTCGTCCCAGGTGAGCTTC
>JAKLMK010000163.1:0-24207 GCA_022813445.1 Neophaeococcomyces aloes
AACAGCTGTCTGATAGATGGACATTGCGAAGTACGAGACAGCGCCCCAACCGACATTGCCTGTGCACCTGGGAACAGTCAAAATAAAGGCCATCTCTCTGGGTGCTTGTCGCCACTCACCATTCCTGCTGAGCGGTCCACTCAACGATGTCATATCCATCCTTGCCTTCCTGAGGGCTAAAATAAGCTGCTTCGCCACCTTCTGACCACCAAGTACCCCTTGGATCGACACTGACTAAGGAATACTCGAAATCTGCACACCATCTTAATGGGTCAGGGAGCTCCCATAATGTATACTTTGAGAGCTTGCTGAAGTCGATACCCATGTTTGCGAACTTCTCTCGTGGTACAGCACCGTGCTTTCCAAAGGGCGCGAACAAGATAATTGCAGGTGTCTTTGCAGCAATGTCGGAGATGGGTCGGTAGACATCAGCGTACAATTTCACGCCGTCACGCATCACGATTGGGACATCTTTTTCCAATACCACCTTGCCACCGTCCAAGGTGATCAGCTCATGCTTGAGCGGTGGTGCTGGTGTCAACGGAGGTGCTACCTTGATAGCCTCAGTATGACTTGCCAAGCTGCTCGGGGAGCGTCATAGAACTTACCTTTTGTGGATGTACAGATTCACGGTAGTAGGCACCGTAAGGACCTATCCCGTTAATCTGCTTAGATCTTAGAGTCTCTGCCATCATGCCTTCCACAAACCTGCTGCTAGGTTCTGATAACGGTCACGATAGCAAGCTACGGAGTCGGGCATAAATAATCTTTATGGGCGACGGAGATCGTCCAAGTACAGTTGGCAGTCGCTGACTAAGGCGGGACGCAAGTAACTCTGCCGATTGGTTTTGACAATCCGACATCCACATCCCGCTGGTTTGCTACCCGGCACACTGCCGTCGATCTAGCCCGTCTGACCACGCGAAGCGACTTGCATGGTGCGCCCTATAATTACTCTACAAGCAGTGGTTCCTCAAGGGTCCGAGAAAATCATCTGGACAGAAAACACGGCACACAATGGCACCAGCACGACTCCTCAGCGATAATGAGTATCTGCAGCAGCGAGAACCATCGGATCCGGTGTGCGATGTGGCGGTGCTGATCATTGGTGCTGGACCAGCCGGCCTGCTTCAAGCACATCTTCTATCGAAACTCGGAGGTATGTTTGCTTTCCTTTTGCTGCTGTTGGAGTACTAATTCCCTGCACAGTCTCATCTTTAGTCGTTGAGCGCTATCCTACTCGCCTTGCAGCGCCAAAAGCGCATGCTCTCTCGCCTCGAACAATCGAGCTATGCCGCCAATCTGGTCTAGACACGAAGCTGATTCGCCAGTTGGGCACAACGAGGGACGACGCCCGATATGTCAACTTTATCACCAACCTTTCTGGCCAAGGGCTGGGCAGGCTTCCCTATGAACGAATGGACGTCAAAGTTCTCGATGATACGCCCGAAATGATCCACAACATTCCCCAGCCGGTGTTCGAGGAGCTTGTCTTTGACGAATTGACCAACAATGCAGAATCCAGCGTGCGAATTGTCAAAAACGTATCGTTCGTGAAGTGCGAGCAAACTAAGGCTGGCGTACTTACCACTGTTGAAGATCGCACAGCATCTTCCTTCTATACCATCAGCTCCCTGCACGTGATAGCTTGTGATGGCGCGCGCTCTAAAGTTCGTGAAAGCCTGGGTATCGAAACTGAAGGTGCGAGCTCTGCAGAAATGATGATGACCATCCACTTTCAGTGCAACTTGCGCCCGATACTTGGAGAACGTGTCGGCATGCTACACTGGATCCTTGATCCAGAAGTTTCTGGGTTCATCATCAACTATGACCCTTCAGGCAACCAAGTTTTGATTTGCAACTTCGATGAGAAAAAGAATCCAGTCGCCAAGTGGGACGAAGCGCTTTGCAGAAGGACGTTGATCAAAGCACTCGGCCAGGACGCGCCACTGCAGATACTTTCTTGGAGACCTTGGATCTTTAGTCGGAAGGTAGCGAACCAATATCGCTCGGGCGGTGTCTTTTTGTAAGTCTCCGTTCTTGCTTGGTCTTTGTAGATTTCGCTGACAGTCTCAGGGCCGGTGATGCAGCCCACAGCTTTCCACGAACAGGTGGGCTGGGTCTTAATTCTGGCCTTGCAGATGTACACAATCTAGCATGGAAGATCGCGGCTGTGCATCAAGGATGGGGATCTTCATCTCTACTTGACACATACCACACTGAGCGACGTCACGTTGCAATCGTCAACTCAGAGCAGTCTGTCAAAAACGGATTGAAGATATTTGCCTTCTTGAAGGCACTCGGTGCGACTGTTGACGATGTTGAGGAGGCACGATCAAATCTCTTGAAAACCATCAATGACCCCTCCCAAGCCGATGCAATTGCCGCACACGTCGAAGGTCAGAGGGAGCATTTCGATAATGTGAGTTTGCATGTTAAGGCTTCGTAAGTGACCCAAAGGCTCTAGCTGACAGTTGTGATACAGCTTGAATTACATATCGGATACGTGTATGGCGATGTTTCGATCCCCAAGCATGCGTCGCTGTTCACACCAAAGTACATCCCTGGTGCACGGCTGCCACATGCCTGGATCAAACCGTTAACTACCAGAGCTTGTAATACACCGCCGATAGACGTCTCTTATATTGCTGAGTTCGACAATGATGCCATTGTCCAAAGACAATACTCCACACTAGATCTCTGCTCTATGTCAGAGTTTACACTGATCACAAAAGATAACAGTATTTGGCATACACAATTCGACCAGATCAAGCAAAAGTCTCACATATGTCTGCCCCTGAGATTGATGACCGAAGACGTTGATTTTTCGTTTGTTGATGCTCAAAGCGGTGGACAATGGACGACGTCTTTCGGTCTAGAAGACGGCGGTGCAGTCTTGGTTAGGCCGGACCAACATGTGCTTTTTGTCGCGAAAGATGAGACATCAGTGGCGGAGATTTGTGATGTACTGCATGGATACCTGGGATTGCCGTTGTCACATTCATATTGATCTGTTCTGCCATCTGCATGGCGTTAAGGTAAATTTAGCGGTTTGGCTTCATATTGTTGGACTGAGCATGTCCCATAGAGATTCGGATGCATTGAGATCATAGAAATCCCCAAATGCAAAGAGGTTACTCAGATCTGCTTCGTTACGGAACAAGTCTTGTAGTACGTTGTCCTCTGGGTATACGGCTTGACTGTTTCCAACCATGTCCTGCTGTAACATCCCCGCTTGTGTTTGAACAGTGGCAGTTGAGCTCCGCTGTTTGTGAACCATCTCGACCACTAAATGAATCTCGGTGACCAACTGCGCACATCTTCTAACGACAGCAAGTGATCCCATCGCGTCAAAAATCTCGAGAGCCCTCTCTATGTCAGCAAAGATCGCAGAGGTGGAAGTATTATGAACATCAGACAGGGCGACTGAGAGAGCTATCATACAGGCGTTGAGCCCGTACGTAGCATTGTACCACCATGTGCGGAAGTAAGACCGATGTATGAAGGTACTGTGTAGAAGTTGGATGGTACTTCGAGCAGCGCTCAAGCAGGCATTGATATGTGGTAAAAACAGATCGTCGGGTGGAGTAGTAGAGTTTGAGGTCTCAACGAATCGCCGGAATAGCAGCATACGAGCGCTGTAATAACGCAGCTCGAGCACAACTTTCTGTCTGCTAATGCTCTCAGGCTCGCTTAGAGATTCGCGGCCAAATTGAAGGGCATTGGGCAAGGTGTCTTTCCAAAGTGTTAGAGAATCATCAAGCCGTTTTGCAATTTCTGCTTGGCGAATTGTTGGAGTCGCCGTTGATTGATAGAGTTCTTCTGATGCTTGTCTAAGGATATCAGCGAGTAATACCATGGTTGCGACAAAGGAGTCGCCATGATCGGATAAAAAATCCGCATTTGGGCTGGTTGGGGGAAGAGGCAGCTGATAATGGGACGAAGGCCTCATCAGCATATCTCTTCCGGATGCGCAGTTCATCTCTACTTCGTGGGCATATATGCACCAGAATGTTCGTGTAGCTGTGTGAAAACGCTCGCCAGCGATGCTGCTACGGCCGTACTTTTCGTAAGGCAATCCAATTGCTATGGCATGATTTGCTGCCATGCAATTGAATAGATAACAGCTGTGTGGTCTCAATGCATTCTGACAGAATACTGAGAGTAGAAAGAGGGCTTGCACACTTTCCAGAGAGCTGACCTCAAAGACATCACCGAGGCTTTTTTTTTGCGTGCTCGAAGAAGATTTTGGCTAGCTCTCGAGGCGACCCGGTTGGCCGCTGAGGCGTTGCTTCCTGATTGTCTGTAGATGACGGTATTGTATTTGCAGGTCCTGGAGCTCGGTGCAGTAATGTGCCGAATGCTTCGGTTGTACTAACAATTGCCCCCAAGGCCAGCACGACATAATATATAGCCCGGAAAGAGCGATTGACATCGGCTTCGGCAGCTGGAAAGCCGTTCCACATATCACTTTGACAACGATGCATAAATGATTTCTCGTCGAGAACGGGATGTATCAGGTGGAGAGTGGTGAAATAGACCCTGATGCAAATAAGTTCCAGACTTCGATCTGGTGACATTTGAAGTGCCGCATGGGGCCCGGACGTCGTTGTGTTCAAAGTTTGAAGATCTTCACGGTGTGGCGAGTGGCTTGATACGGAAGGGGGAAATGGAGTTGAGTATTCAGTGTTGTGTAAGTATCTTACCAGCGAAGACCTACGGTGGGTGTGCTGCGGTTGCTGGTGTGAGCTAGCGCGTTGGCGGAGACGAGCAAGGAACGAGAAGATGCCCATTTTACCGTAAAACTCTTGTCCACTGGTATGCGGGTTCAGGTCGTTTATTCCTTCCGCATGCGAATCGGGTTCGTGATCACGCCTGCCGTCCTGTCCTGAAGGGTCGTACAGTGCATCGGTATGCTGAAGTAAAGGAGGAGGCTCGGATAATGCGGTAGGAGCACCAATACTTGCGCGCAGGGCTGGTTTTGCCATCAAATCAGGATGCCCAGCTCCAGGCACCAATGTCGAAGCAGAGAGGTGGGAAGTGACATCAATCAGTGGCAAGGTGCTTCTAGGAGGGAAAGATGTGCTGATGGGCGTATCGTCGACTGGTCTTGGGGCTCTGTCGATAATATCGTTAGGCCTAGCGACGAGAAGATCCTTCTGAGTTGGTGCAGCACGTCTACCACGGTTCCCGTGATGGTCGTTAACGGTGTAGACGCAGGTCAACGGGCTCGAAACCCCCGTGCAGCGACCACATGGCCGAAGTCCATCTCCATCACAACGTAACTTGCGCTTGCGGCAGACATCGCAAGCCACGGCAGCTCGAGGCAACTTTCTCCGTTTTAATGCAAAAGCCGACGGTGGCTGTTGTGCTTCATGCGGCGTCGAAGGTGAGCTTGGTTCTGGCATAAGGAAAAAAGGACCATGGTTAGGTTCTCTGCCACGGTCAAGGAAAGGAAAAAGGGCTGTTCTCTGCCAGCTCTAGCATGGTGACCAAATTGAAAGGAAAAGTTGATTGAGACGCTGGTACTCCATCGTCGACCTTATTTACTTTAAGTGAACAACTGCAATTTCAGCTTTTTGGTAAGTGACGCCGAGAATTTGCATTAAAAGTACTGGAATTATGGTCTCGATGCAGGATGTTGAAACATCCAATAGATGTAGTGTAACCTGGTGTGTAAGTAGAGAAAACGTATTGTAAGAGAGGGAAAACAACATGAGGTTTCGTGTTAACACGCGTGTAGCATACAGGTGCACCTCACGGTTTAGGTCCAGGGTGGGTGCGAAATACCACCGCAGTCAACAAGCACCAACTGTCCTCAGCGGTGGTAATCTTGAGTCGTCACCTGTATGTACAGTGGCACACTGTACACGGGAGGACTCCAGGGTTCAAAATAGCCTCTCAAATTTCCCGTAAACTGCGGTGTTATCTCGCACCCACCATGAGGTCTATGAACGTCGCCTTTTCATCACGTGAGGAAATTAGTATCAATACATGTACCGAATCGAGTCTATATAGATATAACACATGTAGTTATGTAGGCTCAAGAAGTGTTCTTTGTTCCTGCTCCCAGTTAGAGGTTATGTACTACTAGACAATATTCTCCAGCCTAACTAGTCTATATATACACCTATGCATCAGTACCTAGGTACCGCTAGCTACATGTGCAGTATCAATCAAAGTAATGACTTGTATGATGCTGGTATCAGTACAGATCATCCTTCAAGTTCTTTAGCGACTTTACTGGCCTGTCCTGACTCGTTGGACTTAAATCCCTGAAAAGCGTCACATGCCACGTGCAGCGACCTGAGACCTAGAACAATGGACGTTCCGGGGCGTACGTCATGCCTGGTATCGTCTCTCATGACGCTTTTCTTTTCCTTTGGATCGCCAAATGAACAGCATGCACTTCGAACACGAACTACTCCCTGCACACCCCCCTCGAGACACGACTACTGTCAGGAACCCGATGTTCCTGCAGCTCACACTTGTTGTCATATGATCACGACATGTGATAGCCATTTTTGTTGACCTCAACTTCGCTGCCTTCCATGGACCCTATTTTGAGTAACCCACTCGCGCTGGCGCTTCCCTCACACCGCTCACTATATGACCATTCCAACAGATTGAATACAGACGTCCTGACACGATGACACTCATTGCGACAAACACTAGCGAACTCGACCGTATGGACCGTGACTCAAGACTAACGGAGCGGGAAAAACAGTTGATTCGTTATGATGAAGAACAAATGCAGGCACTTAGCAAGAGTGCAGAAGCACCCACAGTCTTATGGCGGACTGCCGCGAAAGGCGTTTCAGCTGCTACCGGCATAGCCTCGCTGGTGGTCCGCACTTCATGGAAATTTGGTGGCTACGGCCTCGCAATTGGACGGGAGGCGACATTGCGCATGCTGGGCTTTAATCAGACTATTCTTGAAGCCATATTGACCGCCGCCGGAAACGACGTGAGCAGACGAACGAACATAGGAATGAGACAGGACGAAGCTGACACCTTGATTGAACGCTGGTTGACCTCCATACACACTACGCTATCTGCCGCGAGCATTGTTACCACTTCAGGTTTCTACGTCGCCCAGACGAGTATTGACTGGGGTGCCCAGAGCATCACAGGTAGTCTGGCAATGTTGAACGCCATTCTTGGAAGCACTGAGTCCAGCAGAGCCGTGGCGGCAATTGTGACTTTGATGAGGACCGAGCTTAATCGGCCGCACGAAGATGGTTCACCTGACATGATCAGCACTTTTGATCTGCTCATTGGTGTCATCTCGTTTTTATTCTTGCAGAGGAATGGCCGGCGCCAGACAGAGCTTGAATGGCGTGATTCTGGTGGTGATGAGGCTGTGTGGGATATTGTCATAGATGATAGAGGCTTCCGAGCGGATGTAGTGGGTACGAAAAGGAAGAACATAATTACACAGTCAAGGTCGATGGTGCCGTCACCGATTGTAGAAGATCCAGATGAGTTTGCCGTCATTGAACGCGAGGTTGAGGACGATGGTCTTGATCTTGTCTTACCTTCTGAAGATCAGACACGTCTAAGTGATGAGGAAATCCAGCAACGTATACTCGCTCAGCTGCCACCAGGCTCAAAAGCCACAATATCTTCCGAGACACTAACCCTCAGAACGGTGAAGGTCGAGATATATGGTGAACATACGACTCACATTGAAGCGCCTCCCGGCATGACCATGGTGTCTGAGCACCTTCACCATAACACTAATACTGAAGGCAGTCAGCAGACAGTAGTCTTTCGAACTGCGTCGAAGAGGGTTACTAGAGCAGATGTTACGCCAGTTGACCAGCCGAGATTGGCATCGAACGAAGGAACTGCTATCGAATCTACCGACAGCAACGACGACACAATAACCATGCGTGCTTTACCTTCGAGACGGTCGTTGGAGATGACCCCGTATCCAGAGACTGGTGTCAGTGGTGCCAAACGAAAGTCAAAGGAGTACTCTAGAGATGACTACAACAACAGTCCGCCTAGTCCGGTGGCTAACCAGAAGAAGAGTCGAAAACCTGCACCTGTCGAGACATCCTCTCCACCAACGGCTAGACAGACGAAATTACCGCCGGATAGAAAGCGAAGTCAACGAGTGCCAGACAAACATAAGCCAGAGAAGCAAGGAGTAGTTAAACAAGCGCTAAAATCACCAAGTCCGACACGATCATCTGTTAGCTTCAACAGAGTCCCATCAGGTCCGTTTACCAGAAGTCGAAGCAATTCCGCAAGTGGTTATCCAAATTCGATTTCACAGACTCTAAAGCCCCTGACGAAAGACGGCACCCGTAAGCCTGTCTTTCACATAGCACCATCGCAAGCACCATCACAAGCAGTTACGCCGATTACGAGCCCTGTACGAACAATATCCGGTGCCAGTTTGGATGGCCAGAGTTCATATTTCACCGTGCATGAGCAAAGAAGAGAATCAACCTACTCGCAGACTGACACTTTTTCAATTCACTCGAACGATAGTCGACCACCTTCGCCTACCATATCGAGGACCCGTCTCCGAGCGTCCAACTCACTCAGTAAGACACAATCGCACACAGAGATATCAGTAAATCAAAATCGAGATCAAATTCCTGAGGAGGGCAGTTTGCACCACCGAAGAACAAAATCGTTTGTGCCAAGCCTGTATTCTATGGGTACCAAAGACTCGGAAGAAGCCATCATTCTGGCACCGAAAATAGCAGCACCCAGGCGATCCATATTTGAGAACAATGAAATGTTGCTAGCCCTCGCGAAAGATGGAAAAGTCCCTGGACAATTTCCAAGCCGACATCTGGTCATTACACTTCGCCGATTTGCACGGTTTGCATCAGCCGTCTATGGGTCAAATTTTCTGCGTTTCATGGGCTTGTTACCAGAGCAGAAGAACTTGGGAGTGACATCGCAAGAATTGGTCAAGGTTGAGTTGCATCATGAACATAGTTCCTTCTCAAATTATACAGGCTTACCAGCTGAAACGATCATCAAATCATCATTCCTTGACAGCCATGGTCTAGCGAATACGTATTCCGAAGGTTTCTCGCCCCTCATACACTTTGTATCAATAGATTGCGAATCAGGAGCGATCGTGTTAACCTGCCGTGGCACATTAGGCTTTGAAGACCTTCTTACAGACATGGCATGCGACTACGCTGATGTATACTGGCAAGGCCAGGCATACAAAGTACACAGAGGTATCCGAGACTCAGCACGGAGGCTCATCGACAGCGCTGGTGGAAACCAGATCATGGCCACATTAAAGTCTGCATTGGATGAATACCCCGAATACGGTCTCGTTTTAGTAGGACACAGCCTCGGCGGAGCCGTAGCCGCAATCCTTGCAATCATGTTATCAGAGCCTGCAAAGCACGAACCCGGAGAAGCCGACGCACCCGGCTTCATAACCGCCACAAAGCCACGCCTCCTCCCCTCCGAAGCCCACACAGCTACATCCCGCGACCAACCTCCCATCGTCCTCCCAGCCGGCCGACCAATCCACGTCTACGCATACGGCCCACCAGCAACCGTCTCTCCAGCCCTGCGCATTGCAACCCGCGGCCTAATCACCACAATCATAAACGCAAACGACATCGTCCCTTGCTTATCACTCGGCACCCTCCACGACTTCCGCGCCATATCCCGCCACCTAAAAGCCGATATCGAAGGCGAGCTCAAACAACTCAAGCAACGCGTCGTAGACCGCACTCTGAAATCAGTCTCCTCATTCTTTTCTTCCGACAACCATTCCTCATCTTCGACTGGCGGACCTCCACCTCCAGAAAGTCTAATTGGCAACGGCCTTGGCGAAGATGCATGGGCCTGGCGCCAACTCACTTCCCTCCGTAGTCTGCTCACATCAGAAAAACTACTCCCACCAGGCGAAATCTTCATCCTCGAGTCAACGCGTGTATTCGACAGGAACACTAACACTGTCGAACCAGACTCTTCGGCCGATGATGAAAATTTGCAAGGTGGTGGATTCAGACCGCTTGGCAGACCGGCGACACGGATCCAATTAAGATTCGTCAAGGACGTGGAGAGACGGTTTGCGGAAGTCAGGTTTGGGAGGAACATGTTTGCTGATCATGGGCCTGGACGGTATGAGGGGGGATTGGATGCGTTGGAAAAGGGGGTCTGTGAGGAGGGGTAGGTAGGTAGGTAGGTACCTACGTATTTTATACTATTCTGTTCTGTTCTGGTTTATTCTGATGCTTTTGTTCCTGCTTCTTGCTGTGATAAATATCTATATGTATAAATATATACATACCTACCTATGTACCCATGCACCTACCTGCCTACCTACCTACCAACCTACCTGCCTACCTACCTACATCCCTGCCTAACATCGTTCCCTCAATCCTTGACAACACCCGTGCAGTCACCACCTACTTATCATAACGAAACGAGGGCCTGGGAAAGAACAACGCAGAGAGATGTAGATAAGGTACGTAGGGTAAGAGATACGGTAAGTAAGTAAAGTATTGTAATTATCTAGCTACATACGTACGTAGCTATCTAGTAGAGCTAGGCGCCGTAAGCACAAACTATAAACCTAGGTAGTATAGCAAACCTGAATTGTTCTTCTTGAAAATACCTTAGAGTCTTGTCCTGCAGAAATACATACATACATACATACTGTGTTGGGTGGTTGTGCTTTAGGTTCGGCGTATCTTGAATCGTACGTGTATTGTGCCTGGTACTGGTTCATTGTGTACGGCTCGTGGGATTGTGGACCGCCGAATTGGTATTGGGTGTTGTGGTATGCTGGTGCATACTGCTGCTGGTTGGGCACTTGCCAGTTGTATGGGCACTGATTGTTTTGTTGGCTTCCGCTCTGTTGCTGCCATCCACGTTGTTGCATGAACGGTACTTGCTCCATGGGATCGAACGCATGCGGGGGATGTGGCGATACAAAAGTACCCATCTCTATTGTGCTCGTTTTTGGTCCGTCTTTATTCGGCTGATACTGGGCGCTTGGCCTCTTGTGCAGTAATTTCAGCCAACCACGAGTTCTCGCTTTGCTGCTGGAGTTAGGCTTGGCTTTGTAGGAGACCATGAAGCATTTTGATAGAAGAAACCAAAGAATGCAGAGTACTAGAAGAACACCAATCACTGTACCGATACCGATACCTGCTTTGGCAGCAGTGCTGAGCCGGATTTGATCGACAAGACTGTTGGTTGTATCAGACACAAGCACAAGCGAAGAAGATGCAGCGTTCCATCTCAAGCATTGCATTCCAGTTGGAGGCGTTGTGCTGTTCAACTGCAGTGTCCTACCTGCATTAGTAATGATTTTTGTCCCTGCCTGTGCCTTCAGCGCAAGGAAGGCACCAGTGTCAAATGTAATACTAGGGTCGACTTGTATATACTTGCTGCTCTGTTTAATCGAATCAGGCTGGCATTTGTCATTCACATTTTGTAAGGCTGTGAATTTGGCAGTGAATTTTGGAAGATCGACGTATACACGCACACCTCCGGAGACGGATGGCTCGAGCTTGGAGCCAGAGATTAGACCAGCTTTTATGCTGAGCATTGGTCTGTAGGCGATGGAGTCACTGAAGGACAGATCTTTTGCGTTGACATCAAAGGGAAGGAATTTGACTTTAGTATCGAAGCCACTTGAGGACTTTTTGCTGCCAATAAACTTATGTACTAAGTTCCATCTGGCTTTGGGTCCAGGAAGATCCGGACCTCAGCCTGATCTTGATGAAAGTGATGCATTATTTCCTGCTCTGTTCGAGAAGTCGTAGAAGGCATGGTGATGAGCATTACATCTGCGCTGAAAACATTGCCTTTCGAGATGAATTGGTCAACCCTCGTCGTGTTTGAGACGTGTTATCGTGCTGGTTGTTGAGCGCAAACTGCACTTGAATGTAGTTCACATGCTATGAGGCCTTGGCAGCAAGGAGCGAAGTTTATTCATGCAGGATGCAGCTTTTTAAGGTGACAGCAATACGAGATTCACGACCCCTCGTTTCGACTCTGTGTTACATGGTCGTCTTGCCGTGTTCATTGATCGCACCATTGAGGAGCCGAGAAACAACCACCTGTACTGTGCTGGCGTTGAGGCGAAGGGGGGTGATATTGAGATAGCCCAGAACCGTACACATATAGAGCAAATCGATGTGTAACACTTGATGTAGTGAAGAAGCGTAGAAGAGCTATGCCTGCTGTGGTAGGAGTTACCAATCGCTTAGTATATGGAGAGCAAAAGTATAAGTCGTTGCTTGCGTGGGAAACCGGGATAAATCTAGAAGGAACTATTGGGGTCCTGAGGCACCGAACATGGGCTCAGGAGGCCTTCTGAGCTCAGGGTGGGTCTCAGTGAAACCGAGAATCAATTCACTACCCAACTGGCTCTCTTGATTTAGGAACACGTGCATCATGATGCATTAGAGCACGAGTCAAAAGTGCCGGTTATGAACTGTACTGATCAGCACTCCGCTTCATTAGGATGCACCTGGGGCGTTGTACATTCGTATGCCCCACATGCTACGATTACCCAGGCAATATGCAGCCTTGTGGGTGGTAAAAGTACGTACGCACTCAGCATAAGAAAATCATTGAGTGGGTCTTGTTGGATAGTCACTGTGGTGGTTGTGTCAGAAGCGATGATGAGGAATTAAAAGATAGAAAAAATGATAAGTTGAGGTTTCGGGCGACTACAAATGAATATGTACATACGTACCCATGTACACGCAGTGCTTGCAATGCTAAAAGCACCTCATCAGGGTGTGGCCTCCATGTCCCATCAAGAACCATACCGCTCAAATCTCGATATGCCGTCATCATGAACCGTTTTTGACAATAAAAGCAAGACAGCACCGCTATTCCAACTCTATCTATCTAGCCTTCCGCAGCGGTAGGCGCAGCAACAGCAACACCTTCCTCAACATCCTTCCCCACGCCCTTCTTACCACCGGTAACAGTCGATCGTCTCTGTTTCTTAAGCTCCTGCTGCTCAAGCCTAATCCTCTCCTGTTCCACCATCCCAGTCGTAGTCTTCTCCTTCTCCCGACTCAACTCAACCTTCGTAATAAATGCCGACACGAATATCAGCAGCGCCGCGAATGCAAGGTAGAAGATCCACATGATGCGCAGCGACGACGCGTACGCAGTGTTGAGTGCTTGACGCTGAGCGGGTGGTAGACGGTGTAGTGCGCCGGTCGTGGAACCGAATGACGATCCAGCGAATTCTGCAGCCAGCACCGGCCCAAGCACGGATTCAAGGTACGAGCGACGTTTAGCGAGTTCGTTTTGAAACACGACGCCGCCTAGGACGACGGACATGGATGTGCTGATGTTGCGGATGAAGCCGTATGTTGCTGTTCCTACCGCGGCGTCGTAGCCTTTGAGATGGCTTTGCAGCGCGATGAGGGGGGCTTGGAACAGCGGGCCTGTGCCTATACCCGCAATGATTTGGAAGGCGATGACGCGGGGCCAGCTTGTGTATGCGGGAAGGTTGATTAGGAGGCCTGCGCCTAGACAGAAGAAGAGTGCTGAGATCCAGATTACTTCTTGGTAGCGGCCGGTTTTTTTTATGATGATGCCCGTTGCCATGGAGGTTAGACTTAGTGGGATGACGAGCGCGAAGAGCGTGCAGCCGCTTAGGATCGGGGAGAGGCCCATGACGGTCTGGAAGTAGAGGGGGAGATAGTAGCTTTGGGCGATGAAGACGAAGCCGAAGAGGAAGCAGACGCCGTAGGCGGCGATGTTGCTTGGGTCGGCGAAGAGGCGGAGCGGCATGATGGGGTATTTAGCGACTTTCCATTCGGCGAGGAAGAAGAGCGCTATTAGGACGGCGCCGAAGATGATGAGGCAGAGGACGAAGGCGGAGTTCCAGGGACGAGAGACGCCAGCGGATTCGAAGCCGTAGAGGAATGTTATTACGCCGCCGACTATGGCGAGGCCACCGATGTAATCGATTGCGCGGATGCCCTGGAGAAATGGTGTCTTTGGTGTGTCGAGTTTGAGGAAGAATATCAACAACAATAGCGATACGCCGTCCAGAGGTAGGTTGATGTAGAAGCACCAACGCCATGATACTGCTTCGGTAAAGACACCTCCGATCACCTGTGATATGTCAATACGGTACTGAGCTAGGATGGAAGGACAACACTTACAGGTCCAACTCCAGATGCGATAGCCCATGTTGCGCCAACAAAGGCATAATACTTCGGTCGATCACGCATAGAGAATAAATCGCTGATTGCAATACTGACCAAAATAATTAACCCACCACCACCAAGACCTTGAACGACCCGTCCGACTATCAGCATTCCTATACTCGTTGACAAGGCAGCAATCAGACTGCCTACCATGAACACAATGTTCGCGAGTATCAACATTGGTTTACGACCCCAAATGTCGCTGAATTTTCCCCACAGGGGAGTCGCAGAGGCATTGGCGAGGAGATATGCCGAACCAATCCATGTGTATCCGCTGCTGGATGCATTGAAATGTTGGGCTATGGTTGGAAGGGCGGTGGTAATGATCGTCACATCTAACGCTGATAGGAAAAGAGCTGTGCAGAGGGAGAACATGATGATGCCGATGCGAAGTTTGCTGAATTCATCGGCGCGAGATTGTTGACGGTTGAGCTCTGGTCGCTTGGCGGCCTCGGTCACGCCGTCGCCATTAGAAATTTTCTCTCCATCCGAAAGCTTTTCACCAGCAGGAGAAGTAGGTGAAGTCGGGGAAGCGGGAGACTCTGCCATTTCAGTAGATGCAGCTGAGCTTACTGAGAGTTGTGGTTGATGGTTTGACGACGTGTTGTGGGCATCTTGGTCTGTGACAGACAAGCGCTCTGAAAGCTGTGGTTGACGGTTCGATGATATGTTATGGACATCCTGGGGCGTGGCAAATGGAGCCGTTACCTCGTCGTAGAAAGTATGTTGATCCGAGGATGCCATGGTAGCACTGTTCATATGGTTTTCCTCCTTCTCGTGTAAGCCTCGCCCAGCGTTCATCCCAAGTCCATCATCTTGACCAGCCATGCTAAGTCCTCTCCTTCAACCACGTAAAGCTTCGTCTATAGAAAGAACAGGCAGTCAATAACCAACGCTTGCTTAGTAAGAATGATCACTCTGGCGGCCCTAAAAATTTTATACAAAGAATGCAGATCTGGAGGCAAAGTCACTCAGGTCTTCGCAAAAAACCTTTGAGAGGCCGTGATAAACTTCCCAAGAATGAGTGAGCAGCCGGGAAGAAGGGTTAGAGATGAAAATGAAAGTAAATGAAATGAATGGAAAACATTACGAGCGACACCTTCACTGTCGTACTCGAGTACGAACATTGATGGCAAGAAGCTGAGATATTGTCGGCGCCGAGCATAATCAAGTTGACCGCTGCCAATGCTTTATCGCCAGTGATAAAGACCATCTTGGATTCCCTGCAGATGGTCGTAGTGTACATCGCTTCGTACAAAAATGATAATCGATGACTGCATTTGTCAGATCGAGAAGACACTAAACCACGATCGCAAATTCCTGGACAAGATTGCCGCGGCACGTCATGACTTTGGATGCTAAGCAAATTCGGCAGACTTTCCTCGGTAAAGCTTGTGCTGTGTAAGCTTGTAAAAACTACCTACATACACCAGAAAGTGTGATAAAACGTGGAAAGAGTGCTTGATTCAATATCTGCTGCCTCGTCTTATAGCCACCACAAGTGTCCAAAGCTACTAGACGATACACTATCAAACTACGGGCCATCTGACCAGTCGACCGACCAGCCAGCCATCGGCCCGCCTCTCTCTCTCACCACCAATCCTGGATAGCAACGAAAAAGCAGATGCCGTCTCTGCCTCACCACCGAAAGATTCCCGCGTTACATACACAATCATCATCCCTCAACGCCGTTATGACCTGTCCATTGTCAAGCCAAAATCTCCACCCGTAGATGACCTGAACAGCCGACTGCCCTTCGTTCACATGTCGTAAATGTGCTGAAGATAACACGTTGCATCCCCCGTGTCTATGCATGTCTTCTGAGCCCGCTACCGCCACTGCTTGGACCAAAATCTGCCTCAACTTTGTCAGTCCGCCTCACTTTCTCAACTCTGAATTCGGCCATCAACGCCAAATGATCACTTGGGAAATGCACGTTCGGAAATCCAGGAACTCGTTTCATGTACTGCGGATCAATCTCTCCTAGCGCCCCAATTGGTCGGAGTGAATTGCTCGAGTAGAATATGTGATCCAACTCATCGCTGAAATCCGGCGTGTAGTTGGTGATGAAGTGGTTGCTGACCAGCGCGTTCGTCGATTTCAGTGTAAAGCTGTGTGACATGCCACCTGTCGAGAGGGTTCCGTAATCGCGCCCGTGAAAGTCTTGATGGTTGGGATCCAGTTGACGTTTGGTAAAAAGTTCGTAGACCGGCGAGCCAGGGCCAGAGTTGAAGTCACCACAGACTATCATGGGAATCTGTGAACCACTGGTGTACTCGAGAGACGGACCTGGTTCGATCGGCTCTTCATCGTCGTCTTCACCAGAGAATCGAAACAACCTCTTATTTAATGCGGGTGGGTGCTTAGTGTACTTGTCGGCCAGCTTGTTGAGTTCTTCGAGCAAAACGGCTGCCTGGATCAATTTCACGTCTTTGAAAGCAGGATCCCAGTAGATATGCGAGTTGGCAACAATCAGCCTCGATCCTGTTACTCGGTTCTCCAGGAGCGCTACCGTGGCAATGTCGTCTCTCTGCCATACTCGGTTTAACATATCCGCCGAAGCCTTCGCGCCTGGTCGCTCTACCGCTTTTCGTCCTAGAACGAGATGCTGCGTGTCTAGCAGGACGTACTTCTTGTCTTTCCAGAAAATACCACAGCCGTCCACGAATCTGGCATTGTCGCCAATTGTTTCGGCCCGACTCTTCTGCGCATAGTATCCTTTGTACCCGTCTAAACTAAGCTGGTGCCGGAAGAACTCATCGTACGAGTGCTTGTCCAACTCTTGTAAACATATTACATCCGCTTTGAGTGTATTGAGTTCGTCCAGGACTAATTGACGACGATACTTCCACGACAAGACTTCGTCGGGCACATATCCGTATTTGGCTTTGGAGGCGTATCTCTCACAGAGGATATTGTAGGTAATGGCTTTGAAAGTATCAACCTGTTGGCTCGGCTCGGAGGAGACTTCTTCAAATTGATGCCATGCTCGCTCGTGAGGAGATTCAATCTCTGCAAATTCATGAGTACTAATTTCCGATACGGGAAGCACGGTGAAAACTTACCAGGCATATTCTCGAGCAAATGGTGGATCAAACGTCGAGTTCCTCCCGTCATCAGGGCGTCCTTTTGAGCTTCGGTCATGGGTGTAGGCATAACCCCAACAGTCTCCAGTTTGTACAGGTAGCCTAATGAATATGGTAATTCATCTAGACGATTTCCGCATAGGTACAGCGTCTTCAAATTTGTCAGCATTCCTATCTCCTCTGGTAGTCGCTCCAAGTGATTGAACGATATGTCAAGGTGTTCGAGTTGTTTCAGCTCTCCTATTGCGGGTGATAATTGTCGGAGTCTATTGTGAGGAATATCCAGACGCGTCAAGAATTTGTATTTGTATAACGTGTATGATAAAGCGCACAACCCTTGACCACCCAAGTCGAGCTCAGTCCAGGCTTGCCGACTCTGGATCTGCGCAGTTGCGGATCGTATCTTGTCTTCTACCGTCGCATCGTCAGCTGCAGCACCCAATGGGCCACCAAAGGTTATGCTCTTTGATTGCTGTGCAAAGGTTCTGGCGCGTTGGTGTCCCTCACTCATGTCTTCACATTTCTGGAATATCTCCTGTTGCTCCTGCCAATAGGGATTCTTCTCGTCGTCACCAAGATCTTCTTCATGATTTCCGTTTTGTAAGTCATGTTGACCATACTGCATATGTGGTGTTCCGGACTGATAGGCGCCGCCAGATATATTGTGTTGATGGCCCATCTGACCTGCATGCTGATGAGAGCCATGGTGTTGGTTGTGTTGGCCATGGAAGTTGTGCTGCTGTTTCGGTATCGCATGCATGCCGCCGAACCGTTGGTGATTTTGACCACCATTCATCATATGCTGGCCTTGATAGCCATTCTGGGCATAACCGCCAAAGTTATGAACCATGGCGGCGCTCAAAGGTGATCTCGACGGTGAAGGTGTGTCGTTCGTAAAGGTTCGTCGTTGGCCGTGAGGAGAGGTCGCGCGATTATGGTTACGAGCGTGGTGTTGCGAATGGAAGGGCCCACCACTCGGATGGAACCTGAATGGACCATCTGCCATCTAACATAAGAGACCGAAGCTAGGGATTTGACAGTAGTAGGGGATTTGGGGCTCTATTGCAGGCTCCACGGTCTCCTTCTTGGAGGTGAGGTTGTAGACAGCAGCTCGTCGTGACTTTGTAATCTGGCCTTTCGTCTCTTCCACATAGAGCTGCGCATGAAAGGTACAAACAGATTGGAAGGTCGAGTCACTCAATCGCAGCTGTTTGACGCTAGTCTATCTGGTTCAGGAAGGAAACTGTGGTCGAGGAAAAGCGGACTGGTGTGGGGTGATTGGTCGGGAGATCGTTGATGACCGAGCTTGTCGTTGATCGAGATATTGTTACACGAATGTCGTTTCGAAAGGACTCGTTTGTCAAGGCAGACACAATCAAGTGTTCAGATATCAATGTCACATAATGGTAAATGGTGATGGAGGCTGGTTCAAACTATGCACAGCCGAGCGTCACAAAACTGCGCGTCTGCAACACTAGCGTTATAGGCAGGTTAGCCGAGAGAAGGAGCAGTTCGAGGTGCTGCAAGGGACAGCAGGTTCGGGTATTCGAAGGATACTACGAGTACGACGCATCCAGGACGGTACGAGGCATTCTAAAGTGTCACAAGGAATTGGAGCTTCACATAGATCTAAAACATTATCTCAATGCAAGAACAATACGACTGCTTGGTGTGAGAGAATTCGGGATGTATGAAAATGCATTTTGGACGGTCCTAGACATTCGCCAACACCAGGAATAAAGGACAGGTATTGTAAAAACGGGTTCAAGAAGAACAACAATGCAAAATGCTACTCTGTTAGGGTATCTATTCCAATCAACCATGTTGCTGATGAAGCAACTGATTACTATTCGTCCAGTGTTGAAGGACGACGACCAATATAGTTGGTAACCACTTCTAATACCACATCGCATTACTTGCTCGCACACCTCTGGCTAGTCGGGCAATTTTGTAATGTCATCATGTCGTTGAGTCATACATGCCATTCATCATAAATATTTCTAGACCTGTTCCCGTACTTTTTGTAGCATGCGTTGAGCAGCTGCCAAACACCATCTTATGACGCCGTATGATGATTAAACCCAACCGTAGCCCCGAAAACACGTTTAGTATCGGTAGATGTCGCTCTTGAAAGGACCCTCAACCTCGAGGCCGAGGTAGTCAGCTTGAGTTGTAGTGAGCTTCGTCAACTTAGCATTCACGTGGTCAAGGTGAAGAAGAGCAACCTGTTCATCCAAGACCTTGGGCAGGACGTAGACTCCGACATCCTTCTTGCCAACTTTGCCAAACTCTGGGTACTTCTCACCGAATTTCTCGTCCTCAGCCTTGTACAACATGATCTGAGCAAGGACCTGGTTGGAGAAGGAGCAGGACATGACGAAGGACGAGTGGCCGGTAGCACAGCCCAAGTTGACAAGACGACCCTCAGCGAGGAGAATGATGTTGCGGCCGTTCTTCATCTGGAAGCGGTCAACTTGTGGCTTAATGCTTTGAACCTTGGCGGCATTCTTCTTGAGCCATGCCACATCGATTTCGATGTCGAAATGGCCGATGTTGCAAACAATGGCGTCGTTTCGCATGACCGAGAAGTGATCGCCTGTGATGATGTCTCGGCAGCCGGTGGTAGTAACAAATATTTGAGCTTGAGGAGCGGCCTCTTCCATAGTTGTGACTTGGTAGCCGTTCATGGCAGCCTGGAGGGCGTTGATGGGGTCGACTTCAGTAACCATGACACGAGCACCCATGGTGTGTAGAGCTTGAGCACAACCCTTGCCAACATCACCAAAACCAGCAACAACTGCAATCTTGCCTGCAATCATCACATCTGTGGCTCGCTTGATACCATCAATCAGCGATTCTCGGCAGCCGTAGTGGTTGTCAAACTTGCTCTTGGTAACACTGTCGTTGACGTTGATAGCTGGGATGAGCAGACCTTTGCCCTTGAGCATTCGGTACAGGTGGTGCACACCAGTTGTGGTCTCCTCAGATACACCGTAGCAGTTCTTGAGCATCTCCGGGTACTTATTGTGGACAAGCGCGGTCAAGTCACCGCCATCGTCAAGGATGAGGTTAAGGTGCTTGCCGTTGTCAAAGGCCAACAATTGTTGTTCAAGGCACCATTCATACTCTTCATCGGTCTCTCCTTTCCAAGCAAAGACGGGTGTACCACCAGCAGCAATGGCAGCAGCAGCATGATCTTGCGTAGAAAAGATGTTGCAACTCGACCATGTAACTTCGGCACCAAGGGCTTTGAGAGTCTCGATGAGGACAGCAGTCTGAATAGTCATGTGTAGGCAGCCTGCAATTCTGGATCCTGCAAGTGGCTGATCTTCACCATACTTCTCTCGAATGGCCATCAAACCTGGCATCTCGATTTCGGCGAGCTCGATCTCTCTCCGACCGAAGGCGGCCAGAGAGATATCAGCCACCTTATACTTCTGTGCTGGTGCTGCGGAACCCATCTTTGCAATAGTATGATGTTGATTTCTGAGTTCAAAAAGGATGGTACTGCGTGTTCAATATGGGTATAATTTGGATGTAGAAAAAAGACTGGAATGTGGTGTGGTAGAGAAGTGTCCTGGCTAGGAAATTTGTTGTTGAATGATATGATGGTTTTGCTCCTCAAAAAATTCTTGGAGACTTTCTCAGCGCAGTTGATGCCCCGCCAATGAAACCACCACATGATCTGACCAGGCTACTGATATTCCGGCAGATGCAACATCTCGCCAGTTAGTGAGAGACAATGGTTTTACAGCATGGTCCAAGAACGCCTTCCGTAGGCAACCACTCATATTCTTTTGCCAGAGATATGCAAGCCATCATTAAACTGTCTATCGCAGCGTTCTCGGTTCCTACACAATGCATAGTGCCTCGATCAGAAAATAGAATTGACGGATCGCCAGGGCTCATGTGAGGGCATTCTTGCCTCACCCCATATCTGTTCAGGCAGGCTCCTTTGTCTGTTCTATCATGGACTCGAAACAGAGCCTCCCTCTTAAGTAAACGGTAGCCCTGCTTTCGCTGTAGTGCCGTGCGGTGTTTCAAACACCTAAATCCGGAAATGGTAGTTCATCTTCTCGGACCCTGTTACGCTTACTGGCACTACTGCTATACGATCTCATGACCATCCGGGCCGGGGGTACAAGCAAACAAAGAACAAACTTCTGTATTGTACAACGACGACGACGATGGAATTTCATTTTCTTTGTTTCAATTCAATGCAATTCACTTCCGCCTCGCTGTGCTGCTGCGTTGCGTACGGAGTATGGTGTAGCAATCAAGCAAGCAGCTCTATTTACACACAAACACATACCATGTCCTTCCTCCAGCAACTTCGTAGTGCTTTTTGCCTCGGATATTTTAAACCGAATCAGTCAACATTTTGTTCATTCTGCTTATTTTGCTGGCGACAGAGTAGTCGATTGTGCGCTCGCCGATCTCGACAATGAGACCACCCATAATTTCGGGGTTGACTTTGGTGGTAACTTTTAGTTTCTTGCCCTGGGAGTATTCGGATTTGGACACGGCAGATTCGAGGCGGCGGATGAGTTTGGAATCGAGATCCTGTGCGAGAGATTGTTAGCGTAGATATCTGGATGTTAGAGTGCAGATTTCCATTGGGTTGTGTTGGCTTGTTAGTTGAGTGGTGATGCGGCTTCTCAGAGCGGGGAGTTTTGTCGTCACAGTTGATATAGCTCAAGATTTGGATTGTCCCGTGCTACTTTCTTGATTGTTGCGTGCAAGCCTTCATATGACTCCAGGTGTAAGGATTGTGGGTTCGAGGACATGTATACGTACAGAAGCAGTAGTGATAATCAGCTCCATTTCTCCTCTCGACGCACTCATGAGCGTCCCGAATTTCTCACAGATGCCATCTAGCAGAGCAAGTCTGTTGTTCTCGGCAAGCGCTTGGAGGAAGTTCTTTACAGTGTTTGACTTGTCTTGACCACCAGTGTGCTTCTCAAGTTCTGCTATAATTTGCGATTTGTCGGAATCGGAAAGGGTTGGGGCAGTCAAGATAGTTTGGAGTTTGGGGTCAGATTTGAAAATTGAATGCAGTGATGCAAGAGCTTTGGCGGTGGAATCGAGAGAAGATTGCTTTGCAGCGGCAGTATACTATTCACGAACAAATCAGCATACCTTCCTCATGGTCTCCTTTCAATTCCATAACTGCAAATTTCCCCTGATTGACAGGCTTGATTCAGGTAGAGGGATCTGTCATACCAATGCGTTTGCATATGTACCATCGAGACCGAATAGAGGAATAGGAGGTTTAGTTTTATCGGCAGCGGCAGCTGCGTATGTTCGGATTGCGGTTCGAGGAGTTGAAGCTGTCTGGCGCACTGCCGCAGCTAGAGCTGGCCGGGCAATTCGTGAAGACATCATCTTGTGAAGACTGGACTCGTCGCTTGAGTTGCAGCTGAGCTGTTAGACACGTAGAGAGGAGAGTGGTTTGGTGAAAGCTGCGCTATACAGGGCTTTTGGATTGAGGTGAGAGCTCTGCCAGTCTGCGCAGATCGACCAGAGTCACGTGAAATACAGTGAAGTACTTAGTGGATGTCAGCACATCTTAGCTTCGCAGCTTACCGTAGTACAATACCGTACTTGCTTTTCACAACACTAACGACAATATCAAACTTATCAAAAAGATTGGTAACGATCCGAACTGCTCGATATTGGTATGAACACAAATGAAGGATGAATATGTTTTGTCTCAAGCTCTGATACATGATATACCGGTATCTGGAAGCCTAACCCTTCCACATGGACTTTTCTTCACGATAAGAAGACCAGCTCAACATTCTTCCAGCTTTGCCATGATTGTGACCTATTCTTATTCAAACACCTCGTGCGCTCCTATGAATACATATCATCAATTTCTGTTGTAATGTCGCGACCGAAAGATTCATATGCCTCGGGCTTCGTTGCAAAGACCGCAGCAAGTGCATCTCTTAGCTCAAAATCCTCCATCACCGCACCGAATCCGTAGCACCGGACTTTGTTTCTGATCGAATCAATCATACCAGCTACGTCCTCCCTTGTGAGAGACTGATAATTGTGGTGACCACGCAGTGATTGCAATGCCATAATTGGTGTTACCTGACCTCCTTCGACATATCCTTCGCTTTTGATGACTTTGCTTAGGTTGAGTAACCTGTTAAGTGCCTCCAGGGATACTTGTGGTGCTTGATGTGGATACGTGGGTTGCAACCCTCCCATTTGTGCCGGTGTTTTTTCTATGTGGCTGGGTGGAGGGCAAGAAGCCATGAGAACGTGACCAGAAAATAATGCTTGTTCTGGGTCGTTGGGCGAGTTCATCGACCTCCGAACAAGGTACTCGCTGTGGTCTCGACATGTCTCTTCCAGACTGCACCTCATCAGTAATCATACACGTGGACGATCGAGATGCTTACGCAAGGATAAAATCAACACCCAATTGAGGATCTTTCTCAAAGACTCCGCCTACATCTGGTGTGAGAGGATCACGTATGCCACAGGGACCCTGGTCTTGATGGTCATGTGGAGAATGGCTGTGATGTGTTATCGGTGAGTGGCCAGAAGCTGAACTCACTGTGCCGTTCGCATACGCTGGCTCGTGCATTCCCGAATAGCCAGATGTTGATGGTGGTGCACGATTAACGTTGGCGTAGGGGCTTGTTCGTGCAACTGGGTAGTTTGGGCTCATCCCTCTGCTTCCCTGCGGACCTAAACCCATTCCGTTCTTTCGGTTCTGCATTTCGGCCTCGTACTGAATGCCTCGAGAACTAAGTATGTCGCGTAGGATAAGATTTTCTTGGTCACACTTTCTGAGTTGCATTTCTTGCTGTTTAATGTAATTCTGAACTGTGGTGCTCTCGTTGACGAATGCTTCTCTCAGAGTCGCGATCTCTGTTTCAAGAGCCTTGATATACTGTTCTTTCCTCTCCCGGTGTGTT
>JAKLMK010000164.1:269-31684 GCA_022813445.1 Neophaeococcomyces aloes
ATACTGATACTGATACTGATACTGATACTGATACTGATACTGATACTGATACTGATACTGATACTGATACTGATACTGATACTCATATTATACTGTATTGTACACTGTCGCGGCGAGTAGCTTTTAAGGTAGAGGAAAATACTAATAATAGGTTAGTGTAGGTATTGTGAAGCACTCACTCACTTGGTTAGGCTATGTGGTGGCGGTGTTGCAGGAGTACAGTACCTATGCTATGCTATGCTATACTACTATTACAGCATTCATGGTTGTGATTACGTGTGTTTGTGGTTATGTTTGTCATTATGGATAATGTCCGATTTTGGTGTATGGGATAGTTGGTTAGTGCAGTACACGATGCCTTGATACGATATGATACAGTACGATATACTATAGATCACGCACGTAGTATAAAGAGGACAAATCAAGACCACACCTGTTACTGCACACTGTACATTGTACATTGTATACCAGACATAAAACATATCACGCAGCTACAGTACTTCGAGAGCAAAAACCAGTAGCACAATGAAAACTTCAGAAAAAGAATTTTTGAAATCATCAATAGTAGGTAGGTAATGACAGTCAAGTCCATAGTATTCATGCAATTTGCCTAGACAAAAGCTCACTGATATCACATCAGCCCATACCGTTTAGCACCGGTATCATATCTCTGAGTAACATCCACGCCATTCCATGGCTCATCATCAATTCCTGCAACCATAAAGCGATTGATCTATCCATCTTTCTCAACAAGCATACCGAAGTCGAAGTGAATGTAGACAGATCAGTTCTATCTGTCATCATCAAAGCAGTAAAATAAGCAAAGAAACTCGTATCATTCGTAAACGCACAACATCTTCCAGATCATAAGAAAGGTAGCGTAATAATCAGATCCAAGGATTCAATCCCAATTGATCTTCAAATACGCCACCACTGATCTCCTGGATGTAGTCGCTTACGCTGAATTTCTGTAAACCTTTGCTCATCATCTCTTGCTCTTCTTCGTCGAGGATCATGGTCATTGAGCCGAATTCTTCTGCAACCTCGTTTACTTTGGCGAGTTCTTTTGTGAATGGGTGGATGTCACTTGCTATGGATGGAGAGAACATAGCGATTGAGTCTCGGGTACCGGTTGGTTCATAGAAAGATGTGTTCTTGATTGATGAGGTTGTGATATCTGATGGTGGTGGGGACATGGATCGATGGAATGATCGTTGTCGGGATAGTGCAACGTGAGCTTTCTTGCTGTGACTTGGAGCTCGCTGCGGGATGGCAGGAGCGGAAAGTGGTTCACTGAATGCGGGAGATGGTGATGCTGCAGACTTGATAGAGAAGAAGTCTTTGGAGTCGGTATCAGAGAAGGGTGTGATGGGCGTAGTTGGACTCATGTCGCTGGTGGATGAATTGTCAGCGGTAAGAAAGCCGGTATCGAGACCAGAGAAATAATCATTGCTGCTATGAACGGATGAAGAGGAGGAGGCTGAGGAACTCGAGTCGCCGATTGCTTTGTTGATATCAGGAGCGGTGAGGGCCTGAACATTTGTGGTTGAGATGAGTTCAGTTGGCAGAGAGATCTTAGTGCGATCAATGGTGCCTGGCACGTAGCGGACTGAGCGGCTTTGTGTAAGAAGAGTGCTAGGCTGAGCGGACTCATCACCACGAGTTTGAGCGCGAGCGCGTTTGGTGAATTTGCGGACTAGAGGCATCTTGACTGTTGTTTTGGATGACAAGAATATAGTCGAAGGAGGGTAATTTGTGTAATGTATATTCCAGCGAACTCGATGAATCGCTTTCGTTTCAGTTGTGAAAGAAGTCTCGCTGGTAGGCTGAAGGAATGGTCACGAATTGAAAGTTTTGGTTTGTTCTTGAAGGAAGGAGAGCTTGTGTTTGCTTGTATCGGGACGCAGTCCAATGTTGTAGTTGTGCAAACGTCGCAAGGTTTGAAGGAAGGGTGTGACAAGTTATCTGCACGGTCCAGGAAGGAGAGTAATTGTATGTGACGAATCAATCGTCAGGCTATTGGGATAATGAATGTGGTGAACCGCGACAGCAGACAGTACCTGTGGAAGAGCTGAAAACAAAGTCGGGGAAGAATGGGAAAGGAATGTGTTCTGGCCCAGAGATGCAGATGAGAAAGAGAGTTGGGCGCGAAAGGTGCAGTGAAAAGCTGTCAGGACTGCAATCGCGGTTGGATGGAGTGAAGGTGGAAATTTCCAGTTCGTGGGAATCGATCGGACTCCCTGCATGTCGAGGTCCACAGAAGTGCAAGCCGCTGATGCAAATGCCAATCACGGGGAATTGGTGGGTGAATTGAACCGTGCTAACAGTTCTCGCTGCAGCTACTCAAGCCTGGATCGGACTAGCTTGTGAAACCCTTTGGCGCACTAATTCACGGTATCCAATCCTGCGCTTAGCCTCAGTTCTTGAAACACCACATCGACTCCTGAGACCGGCTCAAATCTTTTTACTAGAATACACGCCGTAACAGAAGAAATTTAGGGGTGTTCTTTCACCATCTACACGCCCTTCATCCAGTAACATCCCTTCTAAGTCCATCACGTGCAAGTACCTGACAATAGTACATTTGAACATGACGCTGCCTTCGTGAAAACATGCCCTCAATGGCGGCCATGCCCGGCGCCAGGCTTTCGAGATGTCTACTCTACTGTACCTACAAGACACAGCAGGTGCACTCAACCACGACAAACAAAAGCATTCATCAAGTATTGTATGGAATGGGAGAGAGAGAATTGTTGTGCAACCGATTAAAACAAGGGACTTCCCTTCCCGCTGTCAATTGTCACCCTTCCAATCCCGGACTGTGCTCATCATCTTCGCATTAATCCGTATTGGATAAACATGACCATCTGAGCACAAGGTCGTCATTGTTCTGCTGGCTAACCAGTACTGTATAGGTTGTTTACATACACTATAAATCTTTGCAGTACAATACAACAAATAAGACAAATATTCGTCCTATCAACTAAAGGTGCATACATATTACTTACATCCACCTCCTCAAAAGTTTCGCGCAACGTCACTTCCCTGCCTGCTCCTTCTTTCAGCATTCCATCCCGATGTCCCTGTCGCTCTCTCTGTTCCCGTCCCGTTACCACCCACGCCATCCATCGCAGACACCCTCAGCCTCACCCTTCCACGCTGACTACCTTCGCTAACTCCTGCACTCTCACCTCCATCCCTTGCCGACTCATCCCTATCCTCATCCTCATCTTCATCATCACCTTCTTCTCCGTCAACATCATCATCATCCTCATCATCTCCCCAACTGCCCGTCAAACTCTCACTGCTCCTCGCATGCACCACTATCGGTACGGCCTTTTCGGAGAACCCTGATGTCCTACTGATATCCTGCGATACATGTGATGAAGAAGTAGGCGTAACCGGTCCATACGCATCACTGATCTGCTCGTAAATACTAGAACTTTCCCGATGGTGCTGGTGCTGAGGCTGAGCGATCTCGGCATGAGCGTGCAGGGCGGAATCATGCGCACTGGTTATCGGCTGGCTAGGGGTTAGGAGGAGGCTTGTTGGAAATTTTGGACTAATGTTGCTTAGTTTCTGTGGAATACTTGATTTTGGCTCGCTCCCACTGCTGCTCGCGACCTTCTGTCCCTTTGGTGCTGCAGCCTCTTCGCTCACATCCACACTCCGCTCTTCCTCACCGGGATAGAACTCCGTCCTCAATGGACTAGGTGAAACCGGTACAGCCGAGCTTTTATGTTTGTGCTCTACATGCATGGGTGATGTCGGCATCTGCAGTTTCAAAGTGCTGCGGATCCCACTGCTTAGTCTTCTCTGTGCTGCACTCTGGCTACTGCTGGCTTGGCTTGTGTAGGTACTTGCACTGCTACGGTCTGTACTCGGTGGTGTTTGTTCCGTGAAGTCGGAAGCGATAATGGTGTCTTCTCTATTATCGCCATTGGGATCGGAACTGAGGCTTGATGTTGGTTCTGCTATTTGGATGTGCGCTCTCCCTGAGTTGCTTTCATCGTCTCTCGACAATGAAACCTTGGCTTCTTTGTCGACGGTTCGCGGTGAGATCGCGCTGTCTGTTGTTATGCTTGTGGCGCTTGAGATACGTGAAGTTTGGCTACTTCGTGTTGAATTGGATAAGGACCTTTGGACTTCAGCTTCGGAACTTTCTGTGGGTGAGGTGGATGGGCTGCTTGAACTTGATCTGCGGCGTTGTTCCTCGTGTTCGCGAATGTGAGACCGTCTTTTCTCGATCTCGATGGGGCTAGGGGTGTCGGTCAATTGGATGACTTCAAGGTCCGAGAGGGGAGAAATGGCGAGTGGACTACGCGGGTGAATATTTCGTGAGCCACTTGTCTGGGACAGACGGAGGGATGGGCGACGATGAGGTAAGTGTGAGTTTGGTTTAGTGGGTTGTAGTTCTCCTGAAACCGGGATCTTGTCTTTTGGAGATGCTGGTGTTGCTTTCAAGAAATTACCTGTTCGGCTTCGAGGCGAGCTGTTATCGTTGCCTGCGGAAGATGAGTTTGAAGTCATCACTCGCGTCTTGCCTATGGAGCCAGTGTCACTATTTCTTCGACTCAAGAGCGCTTGTTGAGGTGACGAGGATGAGATCGTCATTCTCGGGGTTGGTTTGTTGCTGGGTGATGTTTCTTGGGCGGCCGCACGAGAGGAAAGGGGTCGTACTCGCACTTCTGTGCCACCGGTGGCCTTCTTTCGCGGAGAGGAATGTGGCGGAGTTCTCGTGGCTGTTTTGTCACCATTGGCTGCCAGTTCTCGTGATGAGGCTGATAATGGAACGTTAGTGTTTCCTTTGGAACCACTGCGAGCTGACGTCTGCTGGGATGAGCTCGCGGCATTGTATGTTCTCTCTCCATAACCACTGCTGGAGTCTGGTTTCTGTACGTACTGACGAAGAGGCAAGGACCCCCTCAGTAAAACAGCCTTGTCATCACTCCTAGCAACTTGATCCGGTTTGCTTTGATCGTCAGGCACATGTACAAGTGCAATGTCTCTCTTAGAACTGGTAGCGGAAATTGAACCTTTGGCTCTCAGCCAGGATGAATTCTGGCTCGAGGCTTCACTTGCACGCTTGACCCTCTTTGATTCATCTGGCAATGGCGAAGATGGAGCTGATTCTGGGTTGTGGTGAACGTTAACATCACCAGAATAAGATGCTTTACCCGAGAAGCCGGACGCTGAGGACGAATCAGGCTTGGCAGCGATATTGTTTTCCCGCCATGCATAAGCAGGTCCTTGACCCTTACCTGACGTAGATCTAAATGACGAAGAGCGGGAAGTGGAGGTTCCTGTCTGACGCCAAGATTTGCCGGATGGCTCGCTGGGTGGGATACTGTTCGGCGAAAGTGGCTCTCGTAAGGCAGAGGTAGAAGATGATGATCCTCGTCCACCGTGGGCGCGTTCGGCCCAACGAATTACAGGATTGTCCGCATGTACTCCTCTGTAGTAACCTGGAGAGAAGTCTGGCGAAGCCCCATAGCCCATTTCTTGACCATCAGCATTGATTCCGAGTCCGTTCACGTGGCCAGGGCGTTGATTGGGAGCTAGTTTCAAAGGCTGCGTATTACATGGACCAATTTTAGCTCTCATGAGGCCTGAGACAGTGGAGTATCGTTTCATGCCTGTATCAGGTTCCTTTACGAAGCTCTGTTCCTGTGGAGAATGTCTATGAGCAGTGAATGGATCAATTCCACGCAGGCTATTGCCATCTCGCAACATCTGGTTGGTCGCGGTTATTGGTCCGGGTGAGTATGGAGGTGGTATCGCTGCAGCAATCGATTTTGGGGATATCTTCTCTGTGGCACCATAGGGACTTGGAGCATCTTTGGAATTGCCTGTGCTTAAGCCCTCGTCAAACAGCAGTCTCTCAGCTTTGTATCGATCGACATCGTTCTTCAGAGTCTCAATAGTCTGTAGATATTCTTGTTCCCGTGTCTTATGCTCTTTGACAGCTTGCTTCAACGCCATATTTTCCGCCGTTGAAGCCTGTGTTGCCGGCGACTCAGGTTGCTGTGTAGGAATGGCACAACTCGTGATACACATGCCACCTGCGGTCGAAGGCGACGAAGACGATGATGAAGAATCAGGACTGCTATCCCGACGAAGATTCCGACCTTGGTTCGGTCCTGGCCATTTCTTAGAGTTAAAACAAGCGGCAAGTATGTCACACACTCTGGCAGCCCAACCTGATGCTTCCTCTTGTGATGCAGTAGAATTCAAATCTTTGGGCGGTTGGTGTGGGTTTTCATTTGCTGCTTCCCTCTCGAGATGCCTCCATAACTTCACCCCGTAGCCTTTGATCAATACTAGCCTCCAGAGTTGGTAGAAATCTGCATCTTCAGGCCCTACATCAGTAATTGGTAGCGTGTAGCCGGCGATGGCAGGCATCAGCAACAGAGCGTCGGCAAGTAATTCTGGCACTAGATCTTCCTCTCCCATCTCATCGAGGATGATTGCCCTCCAAAGCTGTGCTTGTCCACTAATAACCCTCATGTCCAGCCTTCGTGCCTTGTCCTGAACCTCATCCAGATCCTCTAGCACTTGAGGTCCGAGGCCCAGATAATGTATTGGGACTGCATAGTTGAGGACTTCTTGCATCTGACTTGCTATTCCGATCCTATCAAAGCTCTGTTCTAAGGCATCGATAGACTGCCATACTCCTTGATTCACATCGGTTTGTCGACCTCCGTCGGATTGATGCTGAGGTCGTGATTCTGTCTTTGCCTCCTCAATCCCTAAACTACCATCTCCCTCTTCGCTAGAGGCTGTCTGCGTAGACTGGTAGTCACCAGAGTTCATAGGTGACCACAATTCGACAGACCCAGATGATTTAGTTGTCGCTGGTGCTGAGGGCAAACTGTTTGCCGCGGCTAAACGACGGAATACAACCGAATTCCTGGGGTTTTGGTTGTCGGGAACATCTGGCAAACGAGGTGAGAGAACATCAATGGATGGCTTGCGATCAGCTGGGGACCTTTGTGCATTCTGTGGTGATTCACATTGGTGTTGGTGCGAATTCCTCTGACTTGCATTCTGTGCAATGGTTTGCAACATACTCACACGCTGCTGTTTCTGTGACTCGCGAAGGTATTTCTGGTCTTCAGATGGTTGCTGAGTGCTACTGGCAAAGTTGGAACGGGCTTGAGAAGGTCGTGCATGTGACGGTCTTCGTGCGTTTTGATCGTGTTGTTTCGGCCATTATGTTTCATAAAATCTGGACAGTGAGAATCTCGAAGTCCAAAATGCGAAATCCCACACTGAACCATGACTTGACTTGGGCATTTTACATGAAGCGTTCTGCTTGCGGCGATACAGTGCTTGCCGCACATATCAGGCTTTGTTCGCCCAAAGCACATCGTTCCTGTTTGAACACAACAAAGAAACTGTTTGGCCATCCGTTCTTGCATTCTTTCTCGTGTTATGTTTGCCTCGCTGGTTTACATGAGCACATCGACCCAGCGTGATCTGTTGGACTGAGACGACTCGATGTGTCGCAGTATCGTGGTCGGTGCGTCAAGGAACGCTTTGCAATATGTCCGTGCATAGCGCATACAACCCGCTCCGTGAACCGCATGCTTTGGTCAATCTAGCATTCAAAGCGACTGCCTAAACAAAGAAGCCACTAGGCATTTTCGATATGGACTGTTGAGTGCTATTGAGAAAATGTAAAGCAGGTTAATTGATAACAACCGTAGTCCAAGCAATGTGATTATTCTGTTTCAGATGGCTTCTTCAGGCCCCATTTCTCACGGATAGTGTCCAGCCACTGCTCGATTGGAACGATTTCCCCACCTGATCTGTTCCCGTCTTGAAGCTGACCATTTGCAGGGGAAAGCGTGCCGCCCATGCGGACCTTATCCTTACCCGTGGCCTCAAACTCGCTCTTCCACGACGGAACGAGAAGCCATTCATGGTCTTGGCTACACACGGGACGTATCAAGCTTCCTTCTCGCAGCTTGGTCAAACACGGAGTACAGAACTGCACGTCATCACAAACTTTGCAGAACCACACTCTCGAAGACCACGTGAGGAGATTGTCACACTTACCATCACAGCTGTACCCGCAATCACCATCGTTGTCTTCGACGACCGGAGAATGCATATCCTTATAGCGCTCCAGCGGTCCACGCAATGAGAAGGCTGAGAGTGCATTAAGCTCATCACCTGTGTGATTTAGCACCACCCCGAGCATCGTGTACCCTTGGTAGTCGTTCTCAGGGTCGTCATCCGAGAGAAGACCGAATGCGCACTGGACGTCAGTCTTGAGAAGTCGTTCAGCATCCTCGTACTGCTGAGACAAGCGATAGAAGCTCGCCAACATCAATCGAACTTCTGATCCATAGGAAGAATGCTCGCAGGCGTCATGCAACACTGCTCGGATCTCAGATTTGTGGTCTAATGCTTCGGCAGCCACATCTCGCGGAATATGTGCCTCTGAGAATGCACAATTGAAGAAGCATCGGGCGGCCAGATATGCAGCCTTGTTTCTCTTATTCTCGGATTGTTCAAATCCAAATTGAATGCTTTGTTTCAAGTAGGGCAGAGCTAGTTCAATGTGATTCTCGCTTGTGTCGTAACGTGCAAGAGCGACGCCATAGCATAGACTTAGAGCAACAATCTCGTCGCTTACACTGTCGATCGGTTCGGTGCTATGCAGGGACTTGTGTGCAACATCTAAGGTATCAAGCACAAGAGCAAAAGCCTCGGTACCGTGCGTAATGGTCAAGATCTCCTCGAAAATAGTCTGAGGATCTTCAAGAGAGCAGATATACAGCACAAATTGAGCCAGCTCCGTTAATATCGAGCCTTCCCGGGTTTGGTTGTTCATTGTTTTAATGAAGTCAATTGCGTCAGAGACCTGTCGAGCATCGTAGAAGAGCTTGAACAGCTCGTATCTACCTTGAAAAGTATCGGGTGTTTCCTTGATGACTTCTTCAAGTATGTGCACAGCTTCCTCCATTCGACCTAGTTGTGTTCGCCATTTCGATGAGTCTAGAAGGCTTTGCACGAAACGACTCTGCTGCTGCTCGTCACGTCCTTCGATTGAGCGAAGCTCATTCGACGCCAGGTCCACTTCACTCACAGCGTCCTCGAAGTTCTTGCCGATTGCATGGATCCTGGCCAGACTTTGACTTAAGCGCGAGGAAGACCCCGTCGCCTGTTTGGCGATTATGAATGCATTCTTACCAGCTTCATGCATGGTCGTTGTACTTTCCGGAGAATCGTTCTCCTGAGGATTCTCCAACCTATGTAAATAAGTGAGTCCAAGTCTTTCGTACCAGAGAGCATTATCTTCTGTGCTGAAACCTAAGTCGTGCTTAACCCATTCCGCCACAGCTTCGATCTCGTTGTATGGTTTCTCTGACAAGGCATTCCCGTCTTCATCCGGCACTGCTGTGTCGTTCTCTAACAAAACCCTGACCCCAACAGCTTCCTGGCGTTCTTCACTCTTGCCAGGCAGGGGTTGGCCATGACTATCGGTATTCTCAATTTCAATCTCAGTGCCGTTTGTTAGCTGTTGTTCGCTACCGGCATCATCACCATCGTCGTCGTTATCGTTGTCGCTGTTGTCAGAGTCGTTCCTTTCGGTATTCTGTTCCACACCGTTGTCGGTACCGTCATCGCAAGCTTCGTCTTGCTCACTGTCGACGCCGTTATTGATCACATCTCCATCTTCGTTGTCAGGATCGTAATCTTCTCTTTGATTGGTTAGGAGATGGTAATACTCTGCTAACCACATATATGGGAATTGAGCATCCCATCCTGCTTGGCCCAGCCACATTCGCGCCACCATTATGGCCACGCCTCTGAAAATCGATTCGATGCCCGATTCTATGACGTTTCTGGCCCAATACCGCTCTTTGACGCGGAGCTTCGCAGTGGCCACCGGATCCGATAGAAAAGCTTCTATATCGGGCAGAACAACCTCAACAAGCATGTGTTTGTCTTCGAAGAACCCCTGTGTCAAATGCACCTCCATACAGTCGGGGTTTTGTAGCAGTTGAATTAGTTGCTCTGTCACATACTGCTTCTCTGACGGGGTGTATATAGCCTTTTCTTCGTCAGTCTGGAAACTCGGCACATGAGACAGTATGTTCCTCGTCGCATAGTTTTCGATCGCCAATGTCTCGGTCTTTTCCTCATCGAACAACAGATCGAAACACCTCCGAAGAATCACCAAACCACCGTCAATGCCGTTAGCACCAATAGGGATTTCCGCTTCTCGACTTGTGTTTTGATCAGTAAAGCTGAAATGATCCAACTTATCCAACACAATTTTCTCACTCAAGTCCCAAAAAAAGCGCCGTACATGAGACGCTTTGGCATTTGTGATGCTGATCTGCATTGTAATTCTGGGCTCATCCGCATATTCGTTGATGCCATCAGTGCCCTCCTTGAGTCGAGGCATCCGGCGAAAATAATCCTCCATGCCTGGATCTCTCATGGCGAAAGTCTCATCCTCAGATAATTTAAGCAACCGAGAAAACTTCTCATTCACTTTCTCCACTAAGTCTTGGAACATTGTTTTCTCTGTCAAGAGAAAAAGAGCAGACCGCATTTTGGGAGCATCGAAATACATCTTTCCATAAATAGTCCATATCAGGATCTCGTTTAGCTGCTCGATCTCTCTGTTGCTCAGAGAAGTTCTGAGTTCACGGATGGCTTTCTCACAAGCCAGATCTATGTTGTTGAGAGTGTCCGCACTGATCAACTCTAGAATAGTGTTCAGGTCTTTCTCAGACTCGACGGCCTCCCTAACACTCCCGATAATCACACTAGCGGTGTAAAAGCTGCCTTGAGCAATATCGGGAACTTTGTTCTGCAGGTCATCAACAATCATTTGCATCTCAGCGGCATTTGATTGGAAAATTTTGTCATCCTCAAGCTCATCTCGAACGAAGCGGTGAAGGTCGTCAATATTGTGCTGCTCAACTTCGACGGTCTCAGCGTAAGGAGAGCGAAGGCTCGTCCTCGTCATTTCTTGATCAAGAAACCTTCTGATGGTCTCGGGGCTTAATGAGAGTGCAACCTTCAATTGAGGTGTTTCAATGCGCAGCAACACTGCAATCAAGCTTCTCGCCTCTATCTGAGGCAACTGATCAATGCCTTCGAGGAAAAGAACATAGTAATTGTCGCTGGGACCTGGCATGGTTGTTGATGAGAATAGTTCAGAGAATACATCTGAAATCTTGGTGTCTTTCTCTGCCGAGCCATCCTTTGTGCTTATCTGAGCGTTACCTGAACTATCCTTGGGTGGGTACAGGTAAGAGTTCAGATTCTTCAGGTAGACTGGATCGTCGTTGGCAAGTTGAATGGCTAGATGTCTCAAAGCCTGTACTGTTTGATTGGTCCTGTTCGTCGTATTGCCGCTCGCCTTTTCACCACCTTTGAACGCATAAGCCGCCGTCGACAATCTTACTGTTCGATCCTGAGACCTTCGGTACTGATTCTCGAGTTGATCGTGTATTATCGACAACAGAAATGACTTGCCAGAGCCTTGGCCTCCGCTCAAAATGAGTAATTTCCGCTGACGATTCGTTAAATCAGTCCAATCGTTGTAGGCATCGAGCTCGTTCAGCCAGGTGCCAGAGCCAGTCAATATTTTGTTCCTCAACTGGACAAGTGGATTGTCCTTGCGATCAGCTGATACGGATACTCCTAGCTTCGAGCTGAGTTTTTTGATCAATTCAAGCCTAAATTCTTTGTCCTTTCGTTCATTCACATCTTTGACGACAAGGTCCGTGTTGTTTGCTATTTTGTCGACGCCGTCTTCTAACTTTCGGAACTTCTCACTGCTGACCTCGGCACTATCGTTGAGCTTGTCCCAGAGTCTTTTCATTCCACCAGATGCTTCACTCTGGCCCTGAACCACACGTTCAAGCGTTACTGCGTCTGATATGTTGCTATGTTGTGCCGATAGACGCTGAAAATTGTCCAAAGCGGCACCTACACCGGAATCATCGTCGAAGAGGACGATTTTGCTATTGCGCTTGAATATGTTGGAAGCGCGACGATCGCAGAACTCGAAGCTGATGGCGCAAATGTCGACAAAGGCGATCAGTAACTTATGCACGCTCTGACGGAACTCAATATCAAGCGTTGTGATTTGCTCGATCCTCTGGTATATCTGGAATTGCTTCATAAAGGTCGCCACATCTTCGAGAAGTTTATTCAGGTCATCATAGACCTTTGATATTTTACTTGGGATATCGAGTAATATCTGGAGGGCATTGAAGCACATATTTGCGGGACCAAACACAATGCTGGCGCCTTGGGCTGCGAGACCACCGAGGAGCTGAACGAGTTTGATGATCTCTGTCGCTGCTGATTTGATCTTCCTTTGTTTATCGGCGATCTTGGGATCACTCGGTTTGAGCTTTGCATCTATATTGGACAAGGCGTCTTTGAGCGTCAATGGTTGACGCAGAGATTTTCCGGTCTGTTTGTTGAATCTGATCTGTGCTTCTTCCCACATCTCCCGGAGGGTGAATTCATCCACAGGGGCCGCCATAATCGTTGTCTTATACCTACAATGGTAAGAAGATTCGTATACTTACACCAAGCACCGAAGGTCCCCTATTTCACGATCGCTACACAAGGAGGAACCACTCCTTCAAGAGCGTTTTGTATAAATTGTGGTTTTGTCGATGTAAGGCTGAAACATTCGGAACGAGCAAGCATTCGAAGCTCTGCAAGTGGACAGACGGCTGAGTGTGGAGAGATGGCCAGCTGTCTAGCGCATATCGAGGCGTGTTGTATCGACGCCACAGTACTAGCGACACCAGGGGCGCCATGATGCTCCAGCCCTGTAACCACCATTCGATTAGATTCCATTTCGTCGTAGGTCATGATTACGGCGACCGGTATTAGCAGGTGGAATCGCTGATTTGAAATTACTTGACCCGTCGTCTGGCCACTGATAGCCCAGCGAACGCAACTGGCTGTTTCTGAGCGATTGTCCATCTTGCATCTGCAGAATCATGAACTTGGCCCGCATTAGTCTAGGCTGCCGTTGAAGGAAACGATTGATCTAGCGCGTCGCGTGCATTCCAACAAGAGAATGCTCGAACATAGGACGAGGCAAATTGTATACATGGTGTCGTAGCATGTACTGCACAACATGAAGCAAGCACAAGTCAAGTAGCTTGGGTAGGTAAAGTACTTAGACGACAATGTGTAGGAAAGTGGGTTGAACACGTGTGCCGCACCGACCCGCCGTGTCAGGGCTAAAAATGAGGTAGTTACGATTTCAACCTCAACGACTACTAGTACCTATCTAAATGTGAATACCTGGGAAGTCAAATAACAATACTGTAGGTACCTGTCTATTTATCTTGCCTCATCACGTTCTCTCCTTGGACTGCATGTGTGGCTATTGCCTGTGCTCTTCTTGCATCAGCATGGACACTCATGTTCCAATTCGTTGAGCAACTCTGGTCCTTGACTTCGACCGACTTCGGTCCTTTGGCTGTGTTCCATCCGTTGCTGGCTCTCTTCGATATTCCAACGAACGTCCGATCACCTCGCGAAAGTCAAGTCCAACCTCGCCCAGCACCGCCCTTTCGTGACTCCAAACAACATCCATGCAATCTCTCCACACCCTTCCCCCTTCATCAACTGCACTGAGCTGCCTAATCAACAGTGCATTGAACACCTCCAGATGCTCATTCGCCCATTTGATGCAAGCACTCATCGTGGTCGGTGGGAATGACGCCTGGAAGATCAATACCGTGTTCTTGATCATGGTAAAGTAGACGTATGATATTGAAAAAATGTATTTATGCAAGTCACCATCAAACACGCATTGTCGCTGCCTTTTGGTGAGGATATCAGAGCGAGCTGAAAGAAATGCTGTTCGAGCGCGGTCCTCGAATCCAAGACGGATAAGGTAACCTGTCGTCCTTTTCGTTGCTTCGACGAATGAAGGAGTTTCGATCAATTCCCGGCACAGAACCGTGGCAAGTTTGGCCGCCCTCTCGTCCACTTTGAGCACAACGAGCTCACGAGCAATGGAGTTGCCGTCTAAGTCTTTCACCACCTGACGTAGCTTTTCAACTTTTTCCACAGCGACTTGAGAGTGCTGCAACGCAATGTCAATATCAAGCTCATCGATTTGGCTTTCAACCCATCGAAAATTCTGTTGTCTGCCATCCACTTCAACCAGTATTTCTGGCTTTTCTTTGCTAGAATTGATGCCATCCATAATTTCAGCACTTTTCGCTGAAGAAGGGTCTCTAGCCACAAAGTAATTCAACTCCGATCTCGAAGACCTCTGATCAGTCTTTGGTAGATTGGCCTTCCTGAGCTCTTCCTGTCTTTTTCGAATATTTGTAAGGACATCGTTCTTGACTTGCGTGTCCTTCTTCTCATGCCGGTATGTCCAGGTCTTGTTGCCAGATCTGATGGTGATGGCGGCAGCAACAGCCTTCTCCTCCTGTGTGGATAGTCGACCACCATCTGCAGCTATATCGATGATGTCAATTTCTCCCAATGGCCAGCATTCCTCTGCCACTAGTTTCGTTGGTGCGGGCCCAGCCTGTTGTGCGTTGGGATCAAGCTTCTTACGCTTCTTAGACGCCACAAGCAGGTGATCGTTTAGCAAGACAATGTGTATGGGCCTTCTAGGCTTCCATGTAGCACTGTCGAGCTCAACCCAGTTGCCGTTTTCCATGACTACATGGCGTCCAGGGACAGCAGGAAGGAATTTCTGCGATTTCTCAACATTCTTCCATAGTGCTTGTAGCTGCGTATTCCACATTGCCTCAAGATTGGCAACAGAACTCCGATTCGCATTCCGCCGTCTCAAGCCTGTATCAAAGCCGTCAGTGTTGTTGCTGGTATTACTGGTCTCCAATGTCGTTGTAAGGTCGGCCATCAAGCCTCTTAGCATGGTCATTTCGCTCTTGAGTCGCTCAGCCTCTTTACTAATCTTGATGAATTGAGTCCGATTTTGAAATACGCTCTGTTGCATGTCCATTTCGTTCCTGTGCTTAACCCTCCGAAGATTCTGCTGATATTCCTGAATGTCCGCCTCGGAGGCATTGGATAGCAAGCTTGTGGCATATCTCTCGTGCTGTAAGTTAGGATCTGCCAATACGGCCTGGTCAATCTTCAATGGCTGCGCCGAATGCGTGGTGTGAGGTCGGCTAGGAGAACCACCAGCCGATCTCCTCTTGAGATTACCAGCGGTAGGCAGGGAAGGAATATCAGGAACATCGTTGCCAAATTGCGGGAGTTGATTGTAGCGTGTTGAGTATCTTCGTTTGACGAGGTCTGAGGTCTCTGACTGGCCTGGTCGTTCGCTCGGAGGCTTCAACGAGGCGGGAGCCGCTGCCGTTACAGCTCCTGTACGCGATGGCTGCGGCGCACTGATAACCGGCCTCTTCTGTGACTTCTTCTTGCGAAGAGTCAGCCCGCGGCTCTCGGACATGATTGCGCACTGGTTCGGCAGGGCTAAGACATGATATGGGCGAACGCTTAGTGAATGTATTTTGCAGGTAGGCAAGCTGATACTCGACGGGAGCGACAGGTGAGGCTCCGCAGCTTGCCAAGCGGCTCGGACGTCCTTTAGCAACTGCGTGCTCCAAATTTCTGGGAAAGCTGGTAATATCATCCCCTTGCGATTTATCAATCCTGTCACAAGACAAGCATTTCCCTTCTTGACAGCTTGTATAATACATTCTTCCATCTTCTATTTCTGTATCATTGTTGTATGATTATATCGTCGCCTCTTCCCCTTGGTACTCCACCAGCGCCTGTCACATCATGCAGACCTCAACCATCGTTTCCATATCAATTGGCACAGCTGTGACCGGAATATTAGGTAGGAGACATCGTCCTCTCTTCGATCGATGCGCTGATGCCAGGTAGCATACGCAGTGTACTTCGATTATCAGAGAAGGAACAATCCAGAATTTCGTAAAGCACTGAAACGAGATGCGAGACGCCAGGCGCGAATAGCAAAAGAGGAAAATGAAGCGCAAGGCAAGCGCCAGAAGGAGGAGATAAAGATGGCTGTTCAAGAGACGTTGGACGAGGGCTTCCCCAAGGACATCGAAGAGAAGGAGGCCTACTTCCTGCAACAAATATCGCAGGGCGAAGCCATGGCTAATGATGGTATATACAGTTCGCCGCCGGATAACAAGTTATGCTGACATGTACAGGTGCGGATCCTATTGGTGCTGCGCTGTGCTTCTACAAGGGCTTAAAGGTCTACCCCGAACCCAGATCGTTAATCGGCATCTACGATAACACTGTACCCAAGCCCGTCCTCGAGATTCTGGCACAGATGGTTTCATACGATAAGGATTTGAACGTCGGCTCGTTTGGAGGGGGTAAAGATTCTGGCTCGGAAAGTGGCAGTCATGGTGTTGAATAAGCTGGTGCCAATGAGCCGCGGCTGAGCTGGCGACTGTTCAAACATTGTTACTGGAAGCCGAAAGCAATTCAGCGACAACGAGGCTTTCCTATAACGCCATATTTGGTTTGATCGTGGCGCCAAATACAGCAGCCACAAGCTGCAAATCTCTTCTCATGTACATGTTTCACCAGGCACGTGTCGATAATCAATCTCGGAGGAAATGACGGAAGTTTCGACGAGGCGTCAGGAAGAAACGATGAGCGTTGTACCAAAACAAGAGACGGGCATCTGAAGCCGTGGTTTTCTTCTCCTCGTCGGCCAAAATGATTCTGTTCCGTGATTCAGTACTGCGGCCGAAGTGCTAATGCTCGTGATGCTGTTACTGCAGATTTTCCACCATCAAGCGGCTATAGAAATCACGCAGGCTCTCACGGCAACGTTTTTTCAAAGTTTGGCATGCAGCGAAGGATATCTATAGGCGATCTTGTGATCATAACCGGTCTCTCAAGCGGCCTTCAGTAATTCTGCCTACATGTAATTATCTGTGACAATTGACCACCATTAACGTTGTTTCTTTACATATGCTGAGATTAGGAAGGCCATTCTGAGAAGAAAACGGATGTAGAGACGGCCAATATCGTCCATGGACTAATAGCGTCCACTGTTCACTACCTCTAATCAGAGTTATGGCTTGAGAGAGTTTACCATACTGGCGCGGAGGCCTCTGAGTTCATCTGACTGGCTACCGTAAACGTATTCTGGACGGCCGACATCAAACACTGCTAAGGGACAGGAAGTGCCTAACAACATAGTCAAGCAGGGGGGCACTTATTGCAAGCTTGGCATGAAGTCTTGTAGCCTGTAACTTAGGTAAAATTGCTGTGCCTGGCGGGTATCAGCATTTCCGGATTTGTGGGGGCCGTTGCAAAGAACTCGAAACACCTTCCTTGCTGCCCACCAAAATGAAGTCTTCGCGTGGAATGGTTACAGAAGTACTACAGTAGTATGCTGTCTCCGTTATCCTCTCATTCGCAGGAAAAGTCAATTTCTGCTGTCTCATGGGTCTATCTAGCTTACTGCATATTTCCGAACCCTTGATGAACCAAGGAAGAGTTCTGGATCTGGCGTGATCGTCTCCTTGCTCGAAGCCATCGAGGCTATTCCTCAAGCATGAATCTTCTCTCCAAGCTCACTAGCCATCTTAGCAGCTCTGGTAAGTCTGATTACTGTTATAATGGTCCCTAAAGATGTCCACAAGCCTACTGTGTTTCCTGGGTGCCAACGAATCCTCGCTAACCGGTGGGTCCGCCAGAGGCAGAATCGTCTGGTTCGTCTTCCAAACCTGCCAACAGCCATGCACGCCGAAGAGAACAAGTCCGAAGAGCACAGAGGTACCAACACCAATTGAGCGTGCAGTGCCCTACCTAACCTATGCTTAGAACACATCGTGAACGCAAAGCAGAATATGTAAAATCTCTCGAGGCGGAAGTGGCCGACCTCCGTGCCAAAGACGCCGCAAACCATACCAAACTCACACGCTATGCCATCGTCAACGGACGTCTGACTGCTCTTCTTGCTGCCAACAACATTCTAATTCCACCAGAACTTCAGTGTGTGGATAACGCTGCAGAACAAACAAGCGTCGAAGTTTGTGGAGGAGAGGCTGGTTCACAGTATCTTCAGCTCTCCCACCCCAAGTCGCCTTCTTCGTACACGTCAGACCCTGGTGCCGTGGATTTCAGCAACCCGCAAATAGCCATCGACTTTATACTTGCTCTTGAGCAACCATGCCTGAAAGACTTTTACACAAATCCCGAGCCTACTGGTGGGGGAGGCCATTCACTACAGTTACAATCACCCATCGTCGATCTGGCACCGGCACCGAAGAAGTCACAGGAGGGTACTTACTGGCCAGTGGGAAGTACATGGTCGATTCCCACTGCACAACTCGAGGAGCAGCTTGAGAAACTGCTGCAAGCCAGTAAGCAGTTACCTCTGACAGGCGAGCTGACAGGCGTGGTGTGTTGGATGGCAATCAAGAACAACCCACAGAATCACAAGATTACGAGTGCAAAGCTTGAAAAGCTAAAGGAGTTGTTAGCAGCAGAGGTTGATTGTTACGGGTGTGTATGACTCTGTCTGTTACAAGGCGCTTTGAACGGCTAACTTGAACCTAGCTTTGGTGGTGTGATTGACGAGCACGTCTTTCACAACATTGTGAACAAGGTCATGCAAGCATCTTGAAAGAGAGTTCGATCGAATTCAGCCAACCTTCTTTCAGTATCGACCAGACCAAAGTACGTGTGGGCGTCGACCAGAAAGGCGTTGTTCGCTGCAAGCACTAACTTCGAGACGTTAACCTTTTCCGGTCCGACACCCTGAAGATCTGTTCACAAATCTCTTGACTCGACTTCCACAACTTCTCGGCAAGATCCGGTCTAGTTGCATACTCAGGCGCCCAATCCATCATCTGACAATCCTTCATAAACAAACCTCGCTACGTCATTTTTGGATCAAGCGCCTCAACAGGCGTCGTCGAACAGCCTTCTCTCAATTTTTTCAATTAGAGCTTCCTGCTCGACGGATCTTAGGACTTGTCGATAACAATCTGCATCTTTTTATCCCCTACATTGCGATCCAGATCACTTGCAATTCCTCCAGAACGTACGCCAACAGACAGAACACCCTCTATGAATAACAGCCAATCAGTCAGATACCAAGGAATCCGAAAGTTCATAGCCTTGCGCTGCCCACGAACAGCCTTCAGGATGCACGGTATGTCATAGTATTCCTACCACAGGCTCCAGACAAATTTGGTAATATATCCTCCTTCCGGACTCTCCGCTTTCTTCCTCGTCAAGTTCCAGTCCCAGAAACGGACAGGACCATGCGAAATAGCACGGAACGACAGGTTCGTATGACAAGTTGGCTCCGGCCCGGACTTCCAGTGCAACGAGTCCAGCGAAGCGGAAGCAATCGACACGGTACATCCGCGAATCGCACTTCAGAACTATCTATCTAGCAAACACATACAACTCCACAATCTTTATGCCAAAGAACACCTCAAGCAACTCCAACCCCAGCCCACGAAATACAACGCTACAAGCAGGCACTGAAACATCAGAAAGCAGGACAGACCTTTTAAGAGGTTACTTCTCCTCCTGCAAACCGGCCCCCTCTGTATAGTACCAGGTAATCGGTGGAGCTGAAGTCACGATCTATAGGTATCCGTCTGTAACATTTGCAGATGGATGTGGTCGTTTATTAGTCTCCATGAGTTCTGGCTAGTACATACTCTTGGAGTCGACTTGTCACTTTTTTTTAGTCCCACAAAGATTTAACAGGTTTATGAGGCCGGGACACTTTTATTCCTACTTTGGTTGGATCTTCCATAAGGACGCAGTGCATTGATGTAAGTCGTGCAAGATCTGGACGTATAGTGGTACATACATCTACAGTGAGAAAGCATGTACTTCAAGGTATTGTAGGAACGAGTTCAATATACAAGTCACACTTATGTGTAGATTCATACCAATGTGATCCGACTGTCTTTACACTTCCCCCAAGAAACTCTAAATGCACATCCAGCACCCTGTTTAAACACCCTAACGCTATCGGAACGACAATACCAATGCTAATCGCTAAAAACGATAAAGTCTATAGATCTAGGAAATAACCCACCAACTCCCATACTCACACAGTTCAACGAACACCAAAACTCCTTCAAAAACAAAACCCTGTGATTCCTACCTACTCCTGTGCACTATTGTCCTGAATGACCTGCTCGCCCTCCTCCAACAAATCGACAATTCTCCCTAGACTTCTAACTGTCTCCTCTCCTTGCCCAACAAGCAACAATTTCTCAGCATTGGCCGGAAGACCAAGATAGCTTGGTGGTTCCCTCTCAGGCAAGGCATCGACCCACATCGTGAAATCAGCCATGCTAGTCCCAGACGGAACCTTCAGTCCCTTCCCGTCTGCTTCGGAAACGAGTTCATGCTCGTCCTCGTAGGCTGCTGGATCAAACACCTGCTTAACGAGGTCGTTGAGAAGATTGAAATCGCCCTCGTCATCAATTTTGCCTCCGTACATTTCTGTGATCATGGTTCGAAGCAGTTCCCAGGGGAGCTTGACCGGTGGAATGTTGGATCGTCCTTGTGCTACGTGCTCGATCCAGGAATCGATGATGAAAGCGCAGCATTCGTAGTCGCTGTCGTTGAACTCCCAGAGGCCCTTCCACCCAAGTGTTGGAGCGTATCGTAATCGTTCTTGAAGGACAGCGTGGAAGAAGCATAATAGGAGATATAGTCGTCCTTTCTCGGCAGGTGCCTTTGCACCGCGATCGGCCAGCACACTGAGAGTATCCTTCATATTGGCTCTGATACCAGCAGGTTGCTCATATACCAGAGTTCGGGCGGCGCGAATCAGATTGACAGGAATTTTGGAACTTGTTTCCATCGACAAGAATAACCGGAAGTCGTCGTGTGGTTTGAGAGTGGACAAGCGCTTCTCTAGAGACTGAAGCCATTGTGGTGCAAGATGCACGTTTTTGATCAAGACCCACGTGCCGTTAGCAGTGGCACTTGAAATAGCTCTATTAGCAGATGCCACACCTTCCTCAGAACCCATAGCAACATTAGCACAGACTGCGTTGTGTCGATCTACCAATGCATCGACCTTGTAGCTAGCATCGAAGCCTGAATTCGACATCAAGGCAACAGGTGTTCCAGCTGTGACTTGCTTGACAATCACTGCAAGGCTGTCCGAGCCTTGGAACATCTCCGGCCCAAACACGATCGAGACTAGCTGCTCTGCGGCTGGTAAGAATCGATCGGGACGCACAGTCTTGACGAGTAACAATCTGAGTAATCCTTGGTCAATAATATTGAGGTCATCCGACCAGAGCTTGGGTACGTGTCTTTCTGCTCGTTCGCTCGTTACGAACTCCTGCCAGGCACTGTCATTAGCGTTGATAGTTTGACCGTGGAATGGTGGCAGCGTTGTAATCGACTCAATGACATCCTTAGAATCTTCAGGGTTTGGGCTTGGGAGTATCAGGTCAAGCAGTGATCTGTCAAAGTCGTAGGGAGAAGCTCGAACAAGGAGCATAGCTAGTGTGATTTTGTCTTTCTGGTACATTGAAATTGATGTTCGCTGAAACGTCTCAATAAAGATGTCCTTGAGAATTATATCGCTGCGTGCAGGGTAGTCGGCCACACTCTTGAGCTTCATGTTGTCGTACAGCACATGATGGAAGATGTCCACGAAATACTGCAGTGAGAACCGATACGCATGATTGATGTGATATACCAGCTCCAACACTGCGAAAATGGAGCTGCAAGCATTTGCGATCCCACTGTACTCCATGGTGATACGTTCGACTTCGGTCATGACACCCTGAGTCTCAGCAACCTTCTTTGAGATGACGGCAGCTTCCTTCTTGAGAGTCTCCAACGTGTGGATCACATTGTCGTCGTCAAGAATGTTTCCTCTCGACTCATTAAGAGCTTGGAGTAGGCGCTTCTCAAGTTGACGCAGATTCTTATTGAATTCGCCTTGCATCTTAATGAGGTTCGTGCGTCGCTTGTCAACATCAGGTCGTTCTGCCTTGAGCACTTCGTTCAGTGATTGTGTCTGTAAGCTACTTTTCGTGACAGTAAAGTTGACAAGTGTGGTTCGGCTGCAGACGTCTGGTGCAAAGTTGGCTGACGGATCTCGGGTGGACAGATAGAGCTTAAAAGAAGGCGAGAAGTCTATCTCCTGCTTCCCCAGCTGAATCAGGACACGACCACCTGTCTTTTGGTACTCTTTGTTCAAGATATGCGTCAGGATAGGGTCAAGGTATTCTGCATCCTGAATCAAGATTGGGTTGCCGAATCGCAAAGCACTTTCCAACTGTTTGATGAACCCATCATCCAAGAAGCTCGTCACAGTCAATTTCCTGCCCTCGTGCTCGCGTCTCAGGAATTCGCTAACACGACTCGATGGATCGATGATAAGCGGGTATCTATTGAATCGCTTCAGCATGATAGCATTTTCCATGCAAAGATCGTCCGCTGGTAAAGTGTGACGCTGCCACTGCAGTCGTTCATCAGCTGTGGAAAGATAGCCCAAGACCGACCCATCTGCCTTACAAGCAACGCCGGATTGCTGCAACTGATGTAGCCAATCATCAATCATGTTCTTTCTGAACTGTTGATCGTATAGGCCAGCATATGCGAGGAACGCTGAAGCGATGATAACATCCCCAACCAAGGTCTGAATTTGTGTTTCGAACGACTTGCTTGCTGAGTCCCATCGGACACGTTCGGAAGACAAGCTATCAAGCAATTTCATGCTTCGATCGACCTTGCTCTGAACCTGAGCCATTTCGGTTTTGATGGCTTGAGTCTCGCTGATGAGAGCAGCATATTCAGTCTTGTAAGTCGCTATACTCTTCTCAAGTTCAGTAACCGTATTTGAAATAGCCTTAGCCTCTGCCTTCGTCTGCAGCGAGTTGTCCTCAAGTGTTTCGACTTCGGCTCGCAAAGGTCCAACCCTGTCTAAGATCTCAGAGTAATTGACTTGAGCAGAGACCCATTGCACAAGAGGACCACAGGCTTTGCTAGCACGATTGACTTTCTCAAAGGTAAAGTCATCGTTCGATAGGTATTCAACTCTCATCTTGTGTCGTAAACTCGCTGTCATTTGCCTCTCGTTATCGTAGTTGACAATGCTGGCGATGAAATCGTCTCTTCGAACGATAGCCTGTACGTCCTTCCAGCTGTTGACTCTATGACCAAGCAAAGAACAGACAGAGTCAAGCGCAAGCTTAACACCAGAAGGTGGATTGGCCATTGATCGGACTTCGGTCAAGTGTTGTCGCTTGATATTGCTGACACTTCTTTGAGCTTCTAGCACCGCTGGTTCGGCTTTGGCCAGATCAGCCAGCACAATCTCTTTTCTGCCGGCGATCTCCTTCTCTTGCGTCCCCAAGGCAGTTTGTATCTCGAGTGAGATAGCTTTCTTCGTCTCTGCTTCTTGCTGATCAGCAACCATGCGTTGTAACTTCTCGTTAGCCTCGATATCTTTGGCCTCCAGTCTCTTCTGCTTCTCGGCAAGGCTAGCTCTTAAATCACGAACTTTGTCTACAGTGTCTCGCAATTTCTCGAGACCAACATTCAAATGTCGTTGTTGGTCTTCGAGATCTTCTCGCTTCTCATGGAAGAGTCTGACAAACTGAGCCACGAAGTCAAGGTAATGGCGAGGAGTGAGATAGGTTGTAATTCCTTGCTGTTTTTCAAGTAGTTGATTGACTTTCTGCACAGAGTGGTGAATGAAGACCATGGAATTGATTATTGTGTCTCGGTGACTTGGAGGGAAGGACAAGCCAGAATATGCCACTGGTAGGTTATCAGGCGCGGTGAAGTTAGGCTTGTCAAGATCCACAGATTGTGTCAACTCGTGTCCGACCTGGAACAAGGCTTGTTCCGACCAATCGCCCATCCAGTTGAGGACGCATCTGTTGAACAGGGCAGGACTTGTGGCAGCCTTTGAGGACAGACCTTCTTGTGGCGGATTCATGGTAAAGACGACATGCAGATTCCGCACGATTTGCTGAGTGAACCACTTGTACAATTCTTCTTGCGAGTCAAGAAGCAGGCCTTGTCGTTGGGCTCCTTCCTTACAAGCAGTGATCAATGCTGAATACTCGTCACCTTCGAAGAGACCGGGCACTTCACCATTTGCCAGAAGAGTATTCATCCTTTCTAAGAAAGCAGAGTCCAGGACATTCGATTCGTCCATGATGAAGCAGATCTTCTCACTACGAGTTCCACAAGCTCGAAGCACGCCTCGCAGGTCTTCGTCAAAGTCGTCTCCAGAATATCGGCCGTGAACCTTGATTTGGAAGACTTTGAGGCCATTCATCCAGGCTACAAAGCGTGACAATGTGGTTTTGCCGCTGCCGCTCGTGCCAATCAATATCAAGTGACCCTGCGGTTGTCGGAAAACCCTGTCAATACGTAGTGCATGTTCTAAGACATCGTTGAACAGAACAAGCGGCACATCAACCTCCTCTTCGCAAAATGTCCGCAGGCGAGCCTTGACAAATTCTCGCAACTGCTCCTGTTCAACTGAAACATAATGCTTGGAGAGCCAATTTGAGAAGAGGATTGGTCCTTGCAACGCGGTGTCAATGTCTGCAGTTGGAAAGTTTTCATTGGCAATCTGCTTGACCATATCACTCGTCCAGGCACGTTCAGCAGGCTCAACAAGACGATCAGCAAACAGTCTCAATGCTTCATGAGCCCATATGCGGACCAGGCCTTCCAAACTCAGCTGCTCCAGTGGCGCAATCGATTCGTACAGACCTCGAACCCACCGTGTCAATTCACGAGGAGAATACACATAATGTGGTTGGATGTCGGTGGTAAATTTAGCCTGTGATGCGAGGTAGAAGTCCACCATGGCCTTTGTTAGAGCAACTGCATAACCTCGCAAGGTAGGAATGACCTTGAGTACTGCATTGTTGAAAGTGCCATAAATCTGCGTCAAAGAGAGCTCCCCAGGATAGTCAACCATGACTACGGGAGCATGACGTAGAAATCGAGCACCAAGAGGGTGTCGTCCAGCATCTTCAGGGGGGTTACAGGCACCAACAAACTGTATCCGCTCGAGCGACACCCACGCCTTGTCCAATGGTCGCCAAAAACCATTCTGCTCGATCAATTGTCTTAGAAAGCTGATGGCTCGTTGTGTGCCGTATTTGTCTGGCGCCGGCAAGTTGATTTCATCGCAGAAGATGACAAGCCATCGGCCAATCTGGGTAGGTGAAAGAACAAGACCACTTAGTGTCTTCTTGTACTCACAGTATTGCTCAAAGGTTTTGATGATGAGCTCCGGCATAGTGGCACTTGAGAAATTGAGCCCGACCACTTCCATGTCTGGTAGTTTTCGAAGAGCACTGAATAGGGTCATGGTCTTACCCGAACCCGGAGGACCGCACAGCATGAGTGGCTTGTGTTCAGCTAGCCACGAGTAGAGCACTTCTTCATGTCTGACAGTGTCGACTGTGGGAATGATAACGTCCGTTTGTGTGACGGAGTGAGTGTTAATGTCAATGGTCGGTACTTGAGACTGCCAGCGAATCCAATTTGCTTGTGGCAGAGAAACATCGTAGTCAATGAGAGAGCTACTTTCATCCGATGTTGGAAGCATAACGTTGGTCATTGTGCTAATAAAGTCTCCAAAATCTTTGCGAATGGGCAGGCTGGCGTCACCAACAAATGACCAGACGACTGCAATGAGCATCTTTTTGGAGACGAAGTTTTCGAGTTGCTCCTCGTCTAATGGATATTCCGGATGGTTCATGTTGTATTGTAGAATTGTTCGCAACGTCTTTGTCAACAAACTGAAGAAACTGTCAAGGACGCGAGCCACTGTGAACTCCATGATATGCTTGTGGTTCCTCGCCTCGTTGAGTGCCTTGAGCAGGAAGTCATCACGAACAATCAAACTCCGAAGAATACCCACTACTTGTCTCTGCGCAGCTTGTGCTTGTGAGCCAGACTGTGCACTCAGGTTCAACTCGTCTTCAAGGTCATCGAAGCTTCGTGTAGCAAATTTGGCAAGGTAGTGATCGATCATCAGCTCTGGCGTAACAGTATCGTCGCTGAACCACACCATACCACATCTTGAGACAGTGGCCAGAGTGGCATACTTGAGACTCTCAACTTCGAACATGACTCGAACATTCGGTGGTAGGTTCAGACGTTCGCCATTCGGTAGTGTTAATAGCTTGTTGTCATCGAGTACACTGTTCAAGTTTTCAACCCATTCAGGATCAACGTCACCATCAAAGACAATCCAGTGTCGCTTGGTATCTTCGCCTCGAAGGTTGTCGACGATCTTTCGAAGGGTGGCAGTGAACAAACCATCAGTCCACTCCCGGGTCGTGCTGTCGAGGTTACCATAAAGAGCTTCCTTAGACATGACTTTCGGATCGATAACATGACAGATTCCTTCTGTGCCTTCCACCTTCTGCAAAGCTTGGAGCAAGACCTTCCAGACCTCTGATTTACCAGATGCTGATCGACCAACCATCATCACACCATGGTGAATGCGCTGTATCTGGTATAGCTGAATAATCTTGGTCAACCATGCATCAGATGCTGTTAAGTGTCGCTCTTTCATGACTTCTTCAATAGCGGTCTTGAGCTCAGTCGTGTCAGCAGGCACATAATCGACACCAGGGAAGTCTTGCTCTTGGACTTGCACCAATCTGGCTACATCGTCCTTGATGAGCTTTGGTGATACGGTTTCGCGGATGCTCTGGACCAGGATCTGTGGTTCAAGCATACTATCATCCACACCAGCACCATCTCCAAGTTGAAGTCGGGTGCGTTTTAGACTACCTGAGCTGACCAGAACACTCTTCAGTGCCCGAAGACCAAAATCGTAGTGAGGTTGCTTTGACAGTTTCTGGGACGAATGTTCAAAGAACGGCACAATCTGTCTCGAAATCTCTTTAGCTTGCTTGAACCCTTGCGAGAACAGCATGACTTCAGCGATCAATTCCTTATCGGGTTTAGACATAGCCACGCTTCTGAAGAGCTTCTTGAGATTGTCGGGTAGGTTGGATCGACCAGCATATCCAGGGTTCATGGTGATGAAAATGCCAGTATTTTGATTAACCTTAAAGCGCCGGCCAACGAGCTCGACCTGTGTTTTCTGGTCATCAGTGCTGTTTCGAAGCCCGATCTGAATATTTTGGATTTGCTGTGATACAGCCGATAGTATGCGCTCTTCCAAACGATTGAACTCATCGAAGCATCCCCATGCACCAACCTGACAGATACCAAGGAAAATCCTTCCCATGGCTTGGAAGTCAAAAGTATCATCACAGCAAAACACCAATGTAAATTTGCCGAGCTGCAAGCCAAGCGCTTTAACAGACTCCGTTTTCCCTGTGCCAGCTGGTCCATACGGTGAACCGCCGAGCTTCTGGCAAAGTGCTTGCGTAAGTGTCAAAAAGCAGCGGTCTGTCAGTGGTGTTCGCACAAGTCGTTCAGGAACTCCTAAATATTCGTATCCATACTCCAGTCGAGCATTCGCCATCTCAACATGTAGTCGCTGCAACGGTTCGGCATCCTTGGTATAAACATACCGCATCTGTAGTAGCCACGCATAGTGACCTGGAGAATTCGCTTCTGCTCGAATCAATTTCACGATAGTGTCTCGTTGGTGAACAGCTTCAGTGATGAAATGCTCGCACTTCTTTCTCGTTAATGAAGGTAGCTCTTGAAGCACACTTTCCGCAAGCAGATCGAGTAATCGAACCTCGTACTCCAAGATTCGATCTAGACCTTTACCTGCAGCGGCTAGGGCTGACTCGACAAGATTGGTCCATGTAACTTGTGCAGCGAGGATGACAACCTGAGCAGGATAAGTCTCGAGGTAGTCCTGGAATGCAGCAACATCAAGGCTGTCTGCAATGAAGACGAGCTCGAACATTGCAATAGCTTCAGAGAGCAGCTCTGCCAGGGTAAACTTAGCGCTTGAGTCCAAAGCACCAAGCCAGTCGTTGATCTTTGGCAATTTGACAAGTGATACCTCTTTCTTTAGTGCAACCTTCTCGCCTTCTCTGGAAACAATTGCAGTGATCGTGTTGTCTTCATTAACCTCGACTCCAGAGATACCTGCAAACATCTTTTTGAAGTGCTTCGCCACCCGACTTGTCTCGTTGCTATTGCCAATAATCTCTAACAGATCTTCGTCACCAACGAAGTAGAAACGAGGAAAGGAGACACGCTCTCGTTCTAGGTATTCTCCCAGTGCTTTTTGAATCTTGCTTAACAGATCGGCAAGTCGGTCCAGGGACTTCTGCACGCCTGCTATCGCTAGAACATCCATGACAAATGGAGACTTGTAGACCTTCTTCATTATAGCGTGAAACTCGGTGTTAATGTTCGAAAAACGACTCGATTCTGTCGGAAGTAAGTGCTTGATATCGTTGTTGCCGGAGAACACTCCTTCAAGATACACCCACTGTCGCTGTACATCAATCCACCCGTCGAAAAGCACATGGACGCGATTCAGCTTGTCCTCCCAGGACGCAGCCTCCTCCTCAAATTCCTTGTAGTACGGAGAATGCCTCATAGCTTGGAGAGAATTGAGGTTCTCGCTGCACTTTGCGAACAGCTCATCCCAGCCTCGAATCAGGCGAAGTTTGTTCTGATAGTTGATCAAGTCAAGCGAATAGTTTTGCCATGTGTCCCGAACTTGACGTACGAACTCCTCTAATGCAAGTTCGCCTTGTGCTTGTGCAATGATGTCTCGAATGATACTTTCGCTGGATGTAGGCTTAAGATCCCAGACTTCCCCTAGTGTCATTGAAACTTCAGAGTATCGCTTACCAGGACGAAGCGCTTTGTATATCTTGAGCCAATGGCGCTCGCGAACGGCATCAGTCTTGAGATCTGCCAGGATCGGACTGCTCTTCTGTAAATCTCGAAGTACACTTTGCACATGCTCAAAGGCAGCGTATTGTCGCATTCTGCTTGGCATTTCCTTAGCTGTCTTGATGAGGTTCTCAAGAGACTGCCGTAGCTTTCGCGGTTGAACGCTCGTCCACAGAGTCTCTCGAAGCTCATTGATGCTTTGCCAGATTGTCGTGAGCGCCGCCCATACGGAAATGAAATCTTGAACCTCCTCCACTACGATAGTTAAGGTATCATCCTGGCTGTGTAGAAGTGCGAGTGCTTCCTTTGCTCTAGCCATAGTGTCAAACTCAGATTGCAGCTTCTCGAGCTTTGACTGGTAGTTACGCAACAGCTCAAGCGCTTCTGATGGAGGGATTGTACCCGAGACCGGCTTCTCTTCTGACCACCTATTGACTACATCCTTCATCCGCTCGTTGATGGCTCTGTCTTCAGCTGCAACCTTGGCTCGTAGCGCATCGGTTTGTTCTTCGACAACCTTGCCTTTGCGGGCAAGGATCTCTGAGAATGACTCCCACTCGTCGTTTACTTGGTTAGCTGATAGCCAGTCAGTGGCAAAATTGTATCGTTGACGTGAAAGCGTAGTCTGGCCTTGTCGAAACACCTCCACTTCTGGACCCCAAACAATGGCACTGCGCTTGCACTGCTGGACAATAGTGATGAACGCCACAGCTTGAGCAGTAGAAGAAGCCTCCAGTGACTGATTCTCCAGATCGTGTCGAGCACGCTTGAGTTCAGCAAAAACCTCCCGCATTCTGTTACCAAGGATCAGGCCAAATCTCACGGTGATATCGTACTGCCATTGATCGTACTTCTGTGTGATCTTGGATTGCACCTGCTCATAGTTGAAGGTGACGAAGCCAAATGTCTTTCGCACATCAGATGTGTCAAAGGTCGACCGCGCATGTCGAATTTCCTGGATTAGTTGATGCCAAAGACTAAGATCTTCTCCTAACGTCTCCTGTACCTGGCTTGTCTGCAGATCCCAAAGCGACTGATATCGATACCACTCTTCTAAGTAGGTGTTAAGCTCTATAATCTTGACATCAACAGCGCCATACGCAGCTTCAAGGGGGTCAAGACACTCGATAGCAAGATCTTCGAAGTGCTGCTGCTTTTGATGCATAGCGGAGGCTGCAGAGACCTGATATCTGGTAGCTTTGACTCGTTGTAGACTGCACAGCACGTCTAGCCATGATTCGAGACTTTGTAGCCAAGTAGCTTTGACGTGGCTGATTGGAGGGTCTATGAAGATGGTCTGGTCGTGCATGGTGATCTCGATATCAACTGATGCGAAACGAATGATGTGCGAGATTTCCTGACTTTCCGTATCTACAGGCTTCGAGGCCTGATCGAGCTCCACGTGTGAAAAGGACTGAGTCCAATGCTTCAGAGCATGCTCTAGGCGATCACGTAGGATGCTCTCCATCTGCATGTTTAAATTCAGAACCCAGTGCTCGAGGTTAGCATAATTCTCGAGATTGAGCTTGTCCACAGCGTTCTGGATTGTGCTGACCAATCTTTGGAAGATTTTGGATTCATATGCACAAGAACGTAGGTCGACTAAGGCATTCTGGATCACCTGATCAGTGTTGCTCAGTATGATCATCTTGTCCTGCAGGGTTGCAACGGCCGTCGATAGATTCCGCACATACTGGACGTGTGCACTTTCACTTGTCATTATCGAGTCGGTACCTTTGATTAATCGATCGGGGCGGGACTGTTTCTGTGATTGATACATTGTATCGCTCTGCACAAATGTCTCCCATTTCAAAGGCATACCCTTGACGAAAAGATCTTCTGCCTCTTTGACGTAGTTTGCCATCAACTGAGCGATACTTGGCGACTCGTGCACAGCTCGAACAGTTGACAGATATATCTTGACGCTCTCCATCAGACTGAGCGCGAATGGGTAGATTCGTTGTGCATCTCGAGCTACGGTCACAACCATATGTGGGACACTAAAGCCAAGCCACATTAGATTACGGACCTCTTTGAAAAGTGCCACAACCTGATCGTCGAAGTTGACATGGAGTTCAAGCAGGCCACTTGGGCCGCGAGTTTTCATGATTAGGAAAAGACGACCATTAGTCGAGATCTCCGACTTCTGCACGCCGGTAAGCCAGGTCTGGAAAATATCTCTGGTGGTGAGTCTCTGTCGAAACATGCTGCTTTCATGCTGCAGCTTCTCACCATCTGTATGTAATGTCCAATCTCGTCCAAGGACTGACTCGACTTTCTTCATGTAAGTGTCAAGCTGGGCTTCGATCTGTTGTATCCATATGATAGATCCTGCTACAGGTGGGATATCACGCAGCTGAGCCATCATCTGAGCTTCTGAACCTCCATATTGTGCTTTGAAGCGCTCGTGTAGGGCTGCAATGTCTCGCTTCACATGGTCAAGTAGCTGTGTCTGATACTCACCAATTGCACCTCTAATTTTCGGTCGAACGAGTAGGGCATTGAATTTTGAGAAGACACGAAACATTTCACTTGCGGTCTTGGCTGTCGCTAGGCGATCTCGTAGCATGGTAATAATCGAATTTTCGATTCGGGACGTC
>JAKLMK010000165.1:0-31665 GCA_022813445.1 Neophaeococcomyces aloes
ACATTTCACTTGCGGTCTTGGCTGTCGCTAGGCGATCTCGTAGCATGGTAATAATCGAATTTTCGATTCGGGACGTCCTCTCTGTGTATAGCTGTTCAGCCTGTATCCAGAGCTCAGTTCCACGATCAGATATATCCATGACATCGACGTCCCGAAGCGCATCATACGCCTCTGACACCTCTCGCAGAGCCTCTCGGTCCCCTGCATTCTCTTGCTCTCGAGGCTCTTTTGTGTAACCACTCGAGACGAGGTACGTGTTTGCTCGGGGACCGAGGACGTTCTCGATAGTCCTCTGCAGTTGTTCGTGGTTATCACGAAATGTCGACACATAATCCAGTCTCTCTTTGGTTCTAACATGGCGCTCTCTGACCTTGATCGGGACGAAGTCATTATTTCTTCTTTTCGTTACCTCACGGGCAGTGTTGGTGAAATCTCGTAGCACATCCTTCCATCTATCCCAGACACGATTGATGGTGGAAACAATTATCTGGAAATCACGAAAACCCATCGACATCAGTGCTCTACCATTAACGATTCGGTGGATCTGCGAATCGAGATCAAGAGAGATTCCCTCAACTAGCTTGAGAGCCCGCCGGACGGGATAGGGGCAGATGCGCAGTTTCTTATTCAGATGGCCGAAAATCGAATCCAGGGCGTCCATCACTTTGGCTAGAGTGGTAGCAGCAGATAAGTCTTCCAAAGGAAAATCACGCATCAGGACATTGTAATTCCGAACTTTGTCCAGCGCACGCTTGAGACCAGTGTCTTCACTCAACCCAAGTAAAGCTTGATGTCGTTTACCAGCTTTGAGTATAGCCAGAGTCAGCTGCACACTGTCAGAATTCAGCTCATCCTCAATCCTCTTCAATGCAGTTTCCAGAGACAACCAGAAGTTGATTTCTTGGGCAGCAGAGCCACACTCAGATTCGTCGGCTAATTTTGTGACCTGCTGTATTGTCTTGATCCATCCGTTCAAATGGTTGGTGAGACTATTCTGCACGGTAGTATTTTCGATCACGCTGGCGGGTACGTGCTGCAGAGATGGTTCCACGCCCTCCTCTTGAGCTTGCTCGATCGCCATCTTCACGACCTCGTGGACAGGCAGATGGATGATAGGGATGTCTGTATTCTGCTGCAGGTTTCGCAAGGCATTTTCCAGCTCCTGAAATCTTCTCTTTGCACCAGGCACACCGGTTTTCACATCGTTGTCGTAGTATGAACGTCCCGTAGGATCATGCGCTTTTGTGTGAGCATCGAAGTATGGGCTCAAGGTGCTGTGCAGTATGGTGTGCATGACTTCGAATGCGGAGGATTTTCCGGTATCTGCTTCATCTTGGACATCTCCAGAAACAGGGCCAGGGAGATTGATTGTGTACAGTTGACCCGCAATTGGCTTGTGGGTATCTAGGATAGGCGGTCGTTTCAGGAAGGCGATGGAGGCAACAGTGGTAGGTCGTTCCATGAACTCCTCACTTAACGAGTAGGTATGTTCGACTCCTACAAAATTGGTCAGTCTCCATCTTCTGTTTTGTCTTTTACCCTTACTGGGAGTATCATCGTGGCCATTGACCTGATCCGGCTTCCGTAGATCTTTCTGCGCAAATAGGGCAGCTTGAGGCTCAGTAGCGAACCGGCTGCATCGTGCTAAGGAGTCTGACTGTTTTGATTGTGATAATAGGTTACCAACGGCCTCGAGTTCTCTTCTTGCAGCACCCAAATTCGTCTCGATCAGGCGTGCGATGTGTTCTAGTACCAGCAGTGGGTCACTGGTCTCTGCCGGATGAACACTATTACCAGTGCCATTTGGCTGGTCCATGGACAGGACTTCCATCTTTTATTGTATCATTAGTGTAACTTTTGGATGTTGCATAATGTTGCATAACCCGCAGAGACATCCGAACTGCCACGAACGCCGATGCAATGCAGCAGAAGAAGTGTGATGAGAACAGGCGATGAAGTATGAATGGACTGGCAATTCAGCGTAGACAGTGAATATGCAAACATTACCCCAAGGTGCAGGTCAAAACGCCAGACGCGTCGGCTGGCTGCAACCAATCATGTAGTAGTGCTGAACTTAACATGCCCGCTTGAGGCTCTACCCGCAAACCAAATCACCTTGTATACCCGAAAAGGAAAAGATAGTGTTTCAAGCTTTACCAGGGATGCCCTTCCACTTTTCGAAAAATCCCTTGTTCTACTAACGGGGCAACTTCAGTGCAGACAGTAACGTATGAGTGTGATCATCAAGAACAGTCCACATCCACTCCAAAGTCCAAGGGAATCATTCATGGAATTGGATACAGCTACATTCCATTCATCCTTCTAGAATCACCTCCCGCTCTATCAGCACCACCGGGTAATTCGTATGCGTTCTCGCCACTTTGCAATTCATATCTATTCCCACTAATTGGTAATTCGTATCTATTCCTGCTAAGTGGTAGTTCGTATGTGTTCAGCCACTGTCGTTCATTGGGCGAGCCTGGCTCAATCCTTGCGCCTTCGCCTGATAGTTCCGGTTTGAGCACCACTGGCTTCTCAGGGACGATTCTGCGCTTCTTGCGACGTTTGAGGATTATGAACGCGCCGACAAGGAGAGTTACGGTGCCGAGTATGGATACGACGACCCCTATGGCAATTTGCGCAGTGGTCGAGAGGCCCCCACCGCCGGAAGAGGACGGAGCAGGGCTAGACGAGGTTGTTTGGCTAGTACTCGCAAGGGAAGAGGTTGTTGCACTTGAGGTCGAGGAGGAAGAGGCGATTGGGGACGTGGCGGACGCTCTGATTATGCAGATGTATCAGTGGTAACGTTCGATACGAACACAGTTGTGGGTTGTGCTTGGGGCAGAAACTCACCTTGTAGTTGTTGATGATGACAGTGAAGATGAAGATGAAGACGTTGTCGAACTTGTAGTGGTGCTGTTACCGAAGGATATCCTGCCACTGCTGGTATAGGTACAGTCCTTAGTATTGAGGTCGCATATCTGCAAGAAGTAGTTTTGGCCTTCGTTGTACACCGCAAGATCCGAATTCGGTGTCCAGAGGAAGGAACCGTTGTTTGTTGTAGAACCTGGGAAACGACATATGTTAACAGTTTCGTACAAGTGACTCAACGATCAATGTATGAGGTTGCAGCATTGAGGAAGAATGGCACTGACTGGTAATATTTCCCATTTGTGCATTTGAGTTGACTAGCAACTTGATAGAGACAGGACCTGGTGTTCCTGGCGACCATTTGATGTTGATAGGCTGCCCGACTGGTACAGTCTGGCCAGCAGCCGGCTTGCTAATCGGATTGAGGCCATCAGCAACAACACTGCCTACTGCGGCGCAGATCACCAATGCCCAAACGCCGAGTGGGAATGAAGTAGATGACCACATCGTTATGCTGCAGAACTCAGTGTGATGTTTGAAAGTTCATTTCTTCGACAAGAAGGAAGAAGAAGAAGTGAAATCGTTGCTGTCGAATAACCGTGTGAGCTGTGTAAATAAGGCTGCAGTCGTGATCGGCCCCAAAAAGAGCCATGTATGTCAGGCATATCTGACTGGCTGAGCTCAGGGTATCCAGAGTGCTCGGGAAGCCAACATCCTCCAAATCACCTCGTCGAGTCCGTGCGGATCGATACCGAGCTGAGGACTGCGGTTGCAGGGGACCGTGGCGAAGCTCCGAGCGGGATTCAGCTACGGAGTACAGCCACATTCGTTGATTGGGTGTTACAAAAGATCAGGCTAAAAACATTTGAAGTCGATTCGGTGCGTCCGCTTGCTTTCTCTCCGTCGTGCGTTGTGATTTGCCGTGCTCTAGTTTCGGCTGCGGCACCAATGGCTGTGTGTTGGTGCCTTAATTCGGCATACAATTACACACGAGGCCCTTTTTCACACCAGTCGTACTGGGCTCGCTTGAGACATGCATGCTGGCTGCTCCTAAGCTGGGAGATGGGAATTCGAAGCTATCTGCAACCAGGACTCAACCTTCTTATTCTTAAAAAGAACGGCCTGTGAGGTCTGATGTTCTTCACGCATTGCTGGTGGTCTCCGTCGCTTCGATCAAGGGCATAACCGCAGTCCACCAATAGTTTTCGAGAAATAGAGGGCTCAATCCATGATAAGAGTGTAAAGTATTCGAATTCATGAATCAGGCTGAAACCATATCAAGGTGGAGGTATTGAGATGTCTGGCTTGGCTATTTCGCGGAAAGTCGTGACATACGCGATTGATTTCACGCCAGTTTTTGTTTACGCCGAGACCTCGCCTGACCAGTAGTTGTGGAAACCGCAGTCCCCTTACTCATGAGCTCGATTCTCGTTAAATCATGCTCTCCCACACATGAAATCTCGACTACACAGGAGCAGGTGGTACTATATAAACGGACATTGTTCCATGCGAATAGAATAGTGTAAATTACCTTAGCCCTATATTAAGCGCTGTGCCCGGGTAGCTGTCATTATCGCTAAGCATCATCATTAACGTTCTCCTCCTCCTCTTCGTTGTTATCATCATCCTCTCCTCTTCCTCGATACGTTCTCTCCTTGCCATCATCTACCACTATATGATTCACAGCATCTCACAAAGTTGAGTTCTGCGGTTCAAGTGACCACCAGGTCATGCCAATATAAGCATCGCCACACCCTATTCGAACAAGTTGGCCAGTAATCGTTCCGGCGTACAGTCAAGCGCCCACTTGTTTGACTCCTGGTGTGGTACCTTCGCTCGTCAGGAGTGGATGAATTTATCGAACAAGTCGATTTGATCAGCTTGGTGGTTGCGTCTAGCCGGGTTTATGCATGAGTGATATGATGGACAAACCGCGTGCTTTCAATCTTGTTTCCAAGGATTGAAGCTGGCTATCGAGCATACACGGTGATGAGAACTGGATCCAACAAACGTCAAAGCTTTGTGTCCGTGTCGACCCCCACCGATTGTAAATCTGCACCAACCACGTGATTGATGCGCCGTCAAGACCAAGGGCCGTTGTTGTTGCTGGTTGTTGAGCCAGCGCTGCCACTCCGTCCCGTTGCCTCTATGTCCGTGGTGTGATTCCTGGTCAATTGTGGCCCTCAACCTCTTCACAGTAAGAATTTCCAGGCAGGGTGCGAAACAGGTCACCTCCAGCCCTCGATGGTTCACACAAAAGCTACTGGCTATGGTGATTGCGGAGTTTCGTGTAGGTCTGTATCCATGTCGAAGTCCTCATTCACTTAGCGACACCAACACTGTCCTTCTCGCTCTTTCTGTCGTTGTCTGCCAATTGCCGACACGCCATTGCATACTCGAAATTCGGGTCTGAAGTTTCAGAAGAGTCCCGCATCCAGCCACCCTGCGGGTTCAACTCCTGTTCGTCACTGTTCGCCATACTCTTCTTGGTATGCTTGCTAGCATGATCGACAACATGTATTCCATTCTCGTCTATGTCTCGATCTCTTGACGCTGTTCGTACAATATCGGGTCTCGGATTCTCCACATGAGCCGCCTCGGGATTGCTCTTCCTCCAATCCTCAGCTGACATAGAAGTATGGACCATCGGGAGATCGGGAAGATTCCTGAGAGATGCTGATGGAGAAGGCTCACCCCAATTGTTAGCGCTGTGAATGGCATCACGATGTTCTTTGCTCCTCATGTCGTTCCCATCAATTGCAAAACTGCCAAGCCTGCTGATCTTGAAAGCTCTCAATCGGTCTAGTGCTGTTTTGAAGTCGTCCAGGACTACGGAATCGGTCAAGCATTTGAACACGAACGACAGCTTCCAAAACGGGTTGATACCGACTGGTAGCACAGATTGAAACGCATCCGTCACAGACAGGACATCCAGTATTATAAAGATGATACTGAGAAGCATAGCGCCCAACATGACAGCAAATCGAGGTGATATCCGCACAATCTGCAGGAGAGAGAGGTCGTATTTCGTTTTGATATTGTACATGAGAAAAACGGCAGCAACAATCCACCATGGATCGCGACATAATGCTTCCCAGGGCCGTGTCCGGAGGAACAGATCGTTGATGTTGTGGAAATAGGCAAAATTTGCGTATATTTCGGTAATCCAATATGGTATCACCAAAATAACGGTGCCAATGAATATCCTGCTGACCGTTTTATTCAGGAATGGCCGGAGCTTCATCCATGCGATCACGTTGTGAAGCCACCAGGAGATATTAAGAGGGATCGCGGCGGCTGACAGCCACCAGGCGTATATCGGAGGGTTGAAGAGGATAAAAAAGCCTTGCCAGTAACCAAAGATCAACTATATGGTTTGTTAGCCGGATGTGTTTCATATAAACAAAGAACAAGTCCGCACCTCGATCAAAATCAGTTTATGTAACAACACTCCTCTTCTCATGTTCGCAATGGTGATACATGTCATTATGATGAGCGATCCGAGCATGTAGCCCTCCGCCCACGCCTCCAGTACCAGGCCATTTGGATCTGTCGGTCTCTGCGACTGGTCGCCCGGTGCATCCTGCAGTCGTCTTACGAGGTCGGGTATTGGACTCATCTCTATTGTTCGTGTCTCGGATATTAAGAGTCGATCAGTAGTTCAAAAGCCGCATCGTCCTTGCCGCACATAATCTCCGAAGCGCAGTAATCGTGGTACAGGTTAACAGGTCCGTTGGATATAGCTAAGCATGTCGAGCTCGAGCATAGGTGATGATGTGGAGCAATGTAGGTGAAGCCGATGTAAAGGTAGGTCGCAACGAAGAGGAACACACGACATCGCAGACGAAGCCCCGAGGGCACGATATAGCGGAGGCATGTGTAGCCCACTCACAGAAGCCAAGCGACCGTACATTCAGGCGGGCACAGTGGGCCAGCCCGAAGTCGAAGTCATTCGTACAAGAAAAAATTGGCGGGATGCGGAGCTTAAAAGGTTTGTGAAAACATTCGCCAATAATGCCTTTGAAAGCAGCCTATGACAGCTCTGTTATCCCCTCCCAAACTTACGCCACAGAGGAGCCATGCCCCAATTTCGGTCTTTGGTGGGGGCACCGCAACTGGTGGCCCAGCCTAGAATCCGCCAAGACTAAGCAGCATTTTCGTTGCTTGTTCTGTGTTTTTATGGTTTATATCTTAATGTATGGTGGATCATTGTAGCATAGGTAAGGTATCTGGATAGGTAAGTACCTCTGAATACAGCTCATAGTACTAGCAGATTCTCGTGAGACTCCCTTGGGAGTCCAGAAGTAAAATGAGTTTTCGTACTGGAAAGAGACGCGGCATTTTTTCCGGTTGTAATAAAAACGTTGTGATCCTGTCCACGCAGCTTATATCGATAGACCGCCGCGTGTTAAGTAGATGTTGGCCAACGCCTAATGCTCCAGGGTGTGAAAGGATCGCAGTCATGTTTCAAGTATATGTTGAACAGGGTGCTGTGTTCCACGCATCTATCTATATTCGTCTGTAGAGCCCGGCACCTTTCTGCCATAGAACCACACAGCGCTAATGTGAATATGCCAGCTACCCCGGCCATCTCCAAAGTAGAACTGTTCAGTTTGTCTCACAGGTATAGACCGTACAGCCGACGCGGAAATGTCTTACACCAATGAGATGATACGTTCCAGACGCCCGACATTCCGCTGTCTCTTGCAGGTACTTCTGTCCCTATTCGATCCAGGAGATCATGCATGTACTGTTATGCTCCATTCTGGACAAGATTTCCTTGACTGTTCTTGTCGAAATGAAGCTGCACCAGTAAAGCTACTGTACCGGGGTAGGCGTTTCAAGTCCAAGTACAGGTCGTTTCCTGCTGCTGTGGAACTTGCGATGTTGGTGATCGTTCAACTATCCAGTTGTATCGCTTTCAAGTTTCCGCGAGCAAAGATGTGCAGCGCCATGAGTCTGGGATCTCGGCTATAGTGTAGAGCTTGAATGACATCAACCAGACCGTTCCAGAATGCCTCAAGCCTGTAAAGATGCAACTCGTATACTTTCCATGCCTGCAAGAACCCCTGCGCCAATGATGCCACCATCTCGGGACTCACGCAGATATACACTTTTCCCTCCCTTCTGTGCACCTGAACGCATAACCAGCTTATCAATGAACCTCTGACAATGCTCTTTGAAGTTGGGATAATGCTGAATGATACCACCCGTGTATGCAACTACTAGTTCTTCGGGTCCTGAGCTCCAGCTACTGGCGTGATCGATCTCGTCTTGGCTGGCGGTACGAGCAAGAACTTCCATGGCATCACTTGAAGATTCTTCTCGCATGCTTGCAGGTTTGTTCAGCCCTATTTCTCCAACAGACGCTAAAAGTCCTGCTGTGGCCGCTGCTATGAGGCCCGCTGATCTCACTTGAACGGCGTGGGCGACCTTGCGCAATGCACCCGCCGAATGAGTCGACCATGACCAATTGGACGACTCTGGTGCTGGCATGCGATGCTTGAGCTCCTTGGAAAGTTCTGCATCAGTACGTGCTCGTGCTACAATGGCACTGACGAACGTGGTAGTCAGACTGTAATTATGCACTATCATTGCAGGCAGAGAAGATGCTGATACTGGCGGCCGGTGTATGTTCGTCATGTAATCGAAGAAGATGAGCCTGACCAGCTCACCGATATAACGGCCACCAGTCATGTATTCCAGTGGTTGAAATCCAGGCCTCGCGGTCGATCGGTCAAGGGCTTCGTCCCACTTTGTGGTAATTTGTTTCAAGGGTTCCGCCGCTCCAGCAATAGTAATTTCTGTGTTAACCACAGTCTCCTTGGCAGCAGGTCTCTTGCTTCGAATCTTTTCCGATTTGGCTTGTCCGAGCGCGCTGAACCTTAGCGGTACAGTAGCATTGACGCCAGTACCAACAATTAATCCAGCAGCCACTCGGGAGTTAGGAAGCGACTTCACCGAGTAGGCTAATGAACATAAAGTGGCAATAGTGTCGTTAGTGATGGCTGCAATTCGAAGACGAGGTAAAACTGCAACCCTACGTCGTTTAGGTCGTGGCGAGTCCTCGCCGCCGGAAACTTCACCTTGAGTATGTCTGTCATAGCCTTGCAATAACGTTGAGCCAAGGTCCAGGTTCTCCGTGATAGCAAAGCCTTTACCCATCGGCATTAGCGTCGCTGAAGTAAGATCGTCTTGTCTGTGGTTATGTCAGCATGAACGCCATAATTGCATAGAATAGCCGTACATCATAGGGAAGCTGAATGTAATTCCGAGTGGCAGCTCTTCCGGAGTCGACAGGTCAGATGCGTCATTGCTCAGGTAGTCGCTGACAACCTCTGCGATACAATCTCCTATCCACGCGAAGAGGTCTTCAGTCTTGTCAATTTTCAAATGCTCCCCGATTGGCCATGCTTTCTCTAATGTCCTTCGGACTCGTGGTCTTTGCGCATTCTTGATGGCCTCTTGAGATCTATCACCATTCACCGTGGTAGAATGCTCAGCTGTGTCGCCCAAAAGCTCAATAAATGCGACACGGAGATTGCTCCCGCCGACGTCAATAGCCAGAAACTGGCCTGTTTCTGTGCCAGTAGGTAGTCCTGTAACAGGAGTTGGGAGGAACTGCTCTTCCGATGTCAAGGCAAGCTCTCTACAAACCTTGGAGAACTGGTATGCAAGACCATGGACTTTATCATCGTCGATGTTCAAGGGCTGAAGGAATTGGAGTATGTCTTGTTCCCTATCGTCCATTGGTTGTGAGACATTTCCCTGCACGTTGGCAGAAGCCTTCTCCGACATGTTGCTTCAGCCGGATATTATTGGAACCAAGAATCTAACCCGTATAGTTAACGATTCGTATTGTGAATTAAGAACGTGGTCAGATAGAAGGCCAACTTAAAACTGAGCTTCTGCAATTGGCCTTAAAGTTGCGATCCGGACTGTGTAAAATCCCAGAAGCTAGGACAGGTGTTGATGTTACGTCGAGTTCCGAACAGGGCAACAAAATGTGACGCTGGCGGATTCAGGTCAGCCAGGTCAGGAGGTCAATGAAAACAAACTGTTGGTCAGCCTCAACAGGCTTGGAAGATGCAGTCCGGTAAAAGCTGCTGGATCAACGACACCTTTAGCTTAGGGTGCAAACCATGTGGCAGACTAGGCTACAAGTGTACAGACATCAGCGAAGGTAGCATTGGTCTGATTGACATGGCATTGCCGGAATATGTGATTGGGTATGAATCAACCATAGGTACAGTAGTTGGAGCGTTTCCTGGAAAGGCCAGCCATCTACCGACAATCAAATAAATTGTCCGACGTCGGAGTTAGCATCGTGAGTGTTTAATCACTTATGGAGAAATGGAAGTTACAGTTGTGGATGCTCGTTGGAGAGGCGGCCTCCATCGCTGCCTAGGTATCCATTCAGTCCTTCAGCCCTGATATCTGCATTTTGAGAAGTCATGCACAAACTTTAGATCAAGAGGATAAGCTATTGTGTAGAGGCAGTACTTCTGTTGAACTACGGAGTAGCTCCTTTCGCTAGAGAAGCCTTGCTTTCAGCATCGGCGCCTTCTACAGTTGGCTTGCACAGGATTTAGCGATCAGCCTAGCAAGGAAAGGAAGGTTCAAGATAACCTCCAACCTTAAGAGCTCTATACTTAGCATTGGATGTCAACCTCTTGCATTGGCATGTTTCGTCCTTGGAGTTCGTGTGAGGAAGTGTACCATACCAGGGAATTGTATCTGTTGCTTAGCAGACCGCAAAATGATCACTCCTTATAATCGAGCCGATCAGAAGTTCGTCGGAAGAAGGAACACCAACTCGTGTGCTTTTGGATGGTGGACGCGCGCCTTCTTAGCCTCAAGCAGGTAAAGCTCGACCCACGGCCGGTGCTAGCGGGATGCTGCCAGGGGGCCCACTTGACGATCATGGAAGGGTCGCCAATCTGCATGACGCCTGGTTTCATTTCACGACTTCGAAACACTGCATCGAACAACTTGATTCCTCCTACACCTGCCACCGATATTACCTATGGCCACCTCTCAACCCTATGTCGACGAGAAACATGCTGAGGGCCTCCTGGCGACCCCTCAGAGACCGGAGAAGCGCCCATTTCGACATGTACTCTTAGGCAAATTCCTTCCTGCCGCACTCCTCACACTTTCACTACTACTCTTGTTCCGATCCACATTCATCTCGCATGGACGATACGATCCTGCCAAGGGCTTTCTAGAGGATCCAGTCTCTGAGACAGTAGAAGATGCGTTTTCGGAGACAAATAAAATCAGCCTTGAAGCACATATCATGTCAAAATGTCCAGATGCGCGGGACTGTCTCCAACAGCTAGTTGTTCCAACCATGGAAAGAGTCAGTGACAAGGTAGATTTCAAGCTATCATATATTGGAAAGTACGGCTGAATCACAGTACAAGAGGAAACAAGCGCTAAAAAATGTACAGGATTGATGATAAGTCTGATGCTGTTTCTTGCATGCATGGGCCCAGCGAATGTCTCGGAAACATGATCCAGCTTTGTGCTGCTCGCATCTATCCAGATCCTAAGATCTACCTCGGCTTCACCAACTGCATGACTTCGAGTTATTCTCAAATCCCTAACAAAGATCTCATTCAAAACTGCGCCCTGGAGCACGGTATTGATTTCGAAAGGGTGAACAAGTGTATCAGCGAGGAAGGCCATGGAAGTGAGCTCTTGCGCAAGAGCATGTTGAGAAGTCAGGAGAACAATGTGACCAAGAGCTGTACAGTCCGTCTCGCCGGTAACATTCGATGTATCCGAGATGGTGGAAAGTGGTACGACTGTCCAGGTGGTAGCGAAGTGGCTGACCTCGTGAGAGACATTGAGAATCTCTACAACAAGTCATGACGGTAAGTACATGGATGCTGGTATCGCATGCGAGAGCTAGGTTCCAGACTGCCTGACTTCATCAAAGATTGCAGCATGCTCAAATGTATCGAAACATGTTGTCCTTGACACCTCGTTTCATGGAGACTGCCTTACCACCTTCCAATTCTGCCCCAGCGAGACCACCATCACCTGAATGGCCTTCCATGGCCAAACGCATTTCCTCGTCTATTTCCGCTAGAGTTTTCTTTTTCTTAGCTGGCTTGCTGTCAGATTCGGGTGTTTGATCAGAGGACTTTTGCCCATGTTTCGTATCTGAAGAGTTGTTCTGCGAGGCTCGGCTAGTTGAAGCATGAAACGTCCTCACTATTTGACTTTGAGGAAGGCGAGTACCATTCCGGAGTTGAAGGCGCAAACCACTTGTGATCATGGTGAATTATTTGAGTTGTAGATAAGAATGATGCTCAAGCCTTCACAATGTGAACAAAGCATAAGAACTAGGTCCAGAGACCAGTGACGTTATACTTTGAAACGCGCCGGACGAACAATCCGATTATACGGGGTGTCACATGATCATATCTGCCTGAACTTCAGCTGTTGTGCTGTACAGTAACAGTAGTACTATTGACTCGTCTTGTACACTGCAACCAACTGAGTTGCTTGCCTGCTACGCCCTCTAAAAGAACTCAATTGCGCAATTCAGACGCCTACTTCTCCTACCAGATCTCAGTGTCCAGCCACTTCTCGCAGTCGTATACAATCATGGCAGTGCAAGGGATTCAATACTACGAACTATACCGTGGCAGCACGTGAGTCTTTCTCAAGACAGACTTACAATGACTACCCACGGCTCATGCACACCACCACAATCACACATTTCTATACTAACCCTCAACACAGCATAGGCGAACACCTAATAGACACAATAGACGAACTCATCAACCAATCCCGCATCGAACCTCAACTCGCCATGAAAATCCTCAACAACTTCGACAAAACCATCGCCGACGTCCTAGGCGAAAAAGTGAAGTCCAGACTCACATTCAAGGGCCACCTCGAGACGTATAGGTTTTGTGATGATGTGTGGACTTTTTTGGTGAAGGATGTCAAGTTCAAGACTGATAATAGTACGGAGTTTCAGGCTGATAAGGTTAAGATTGTGAGCTGTAATGCTAAGAGGCCTGGGGAGCCGGAGAGTAAGTGAGGGATTGAATTGGATTAGGGAGATGCTTGAATTGCATGCATGCATAGCGTCGGAGTTGGGACGGTTTACAGGAAGTTATTTGGGAGTTCTGAACGGCATGGTGAGCGATGGTTGGTACGATATCCATGAGGGAGTAGCTCGGTCTTTGCTACTGGTATTGGCACGGACATGGACGACCTATGCTGTGTCATGGTCAGGCTGTGAGTTTGCGTCACACTTTGCTGCGAGGAGGATTCATGACAACCATGAATCTGGTCATTGTTACGGAAATCTAGGAGATTCTCGCGTCGATGAGCCAGCCTGGTTGACGCTTAAGTAAGATTACAATATCAGGTACCTATTTAAGCTACGAACCTGGTGGTCTTTTCGCCTGTTCATTCTGTTCCTATCTTGCCTCCCTCCAGTGGAAGAATGCCTTGCATCGGACCTTAGTCATACCTATTGCTCCTCAGCCGGTCCTTACTGACTGATACCTACCTATCTACATTGACTACCTAAGCAACTACAGTCTCGCGCAGACATATTGCCACCTACCTAGATCCTAGATTTTCCCTTTCCAATTGCTTTATGAACCACATCCTTCAGAACACGATCTTCCACTCCAACCTATAATAAAGCTAGCTAGCTCCATTCATGTCAGTCAACCAACAACAGCAAACAGAGGATCAGCCACCTTGACTCAAGGCTTGACCGTCTACGCCGCTTACTATACAGCGTGTTGGTCACATCCTGCATCCTGCAATATACAACATCTACAGTACTGCTATTACTGTGATTCAGTTTAGATAGAGCAGTGCCATGTCTCACTCGGCCCTGGTTAATGTGCATTATATCATCCACTCATTCTGACGATTCATGCCGTGGGTGGTGTTGTTTCAATAGTAGGTAGGTAGTGGTTTGTGACCTAGGAGGTCATGGTACAATACGTATGTGACCTGCAAAAATAGGGCAGAAAGTGTAATTTGTTGCCAAGCAGGCTGTTGGATTATTGTCATGTTTTTAGGGCTGAGGGAGGGGCATGGAAACTGAAGGACTTCAGAACATGAAAGGTGAGAGCAATTAAAGTCCGGTAAGGTCGTCGCTACTAAGCATATGAATTCATCTCTGCAGTAACTGGGAGAAGAAAAGTCCTCCACAGCTCACTGATACCTCCTACCAGGTATAGGTGGCTCGACAATATCTCCGGTGAACGAGCAGTGACCAATTTCGTATTCATCGCTGGGTTGAACCACGGCTCCCCACACGATGGGTCCAAGAGCTGCCCTCGAATCTTCATCAAGTTGCTCCAACATCTCATATGCTACTATTGCGGCATTGTAGTCTAGATGACACATAGCAGAAATAATTGCACTCGAGTTGCTATGGATAGGAATCGGGTTGTCGAGAGGTCGAAGGCTGTGCAATATTTGGACAACGGTCAGAACGCCACCTACATATACAGTGATAAGTATGGCAACAGGTGAAAAGGCTATACTTGCCAGGAGTCCATCTGTATCAAATGAGACGTCTTGCTTGTACCAGTGTACGCGGGCAAGGAGGATACTCTGTGATAGCGGAAAGTGCATCGTCCTTCACGCCTAAAATCCTGCTAAGAACTTACCGATGTACTCGTATTTTGTCCGTTACATCGCCCAATGACCGTTGGTAGCCTTTCTGTGCCGAGTGAGCTAACAAATGGAAATTGTCGTAATCACCAGCAATTGTGGCATAGGTCCTGCTTGGGTAGAGTAAGTACCAACTGATAGGGACCGAGTGATGGCGAAGTGTGTTGCTGTCACTCGAAGAGGTAGTCCTCATAGCCATTCGGTGAGCACAATGCCTCAAGTGCGGGTCTGGTCACTGCTGAAGACTGTTGCGTTCCTCAATCTTGAGCCCATTTAATCCATGCTCTAATCTATTGTTTTCCCAGACTTTGGAACAGAAATGCCTAATCAAGAGGTGGTGGGTCCTCATTGGGAGAACAGCAATCACAAGTTGAAGCTGTGTCGTATGACCTTTGTATGCTTGAATCGATATGTAGGTAACATGTTAGTCACCTCGAGAGTGATGTATCTCGCTCTTAGCTCTGACTTGTTGGTTGGGTGACGTTGATGGCTGTTGCGATTTGAGGCTGAAGGAGATGAATGGGATGCCTGCAAACAAGTCTTAAAACTTGAAGACAGCTTTAACGCTGATGCTGCCAGTGCTTGTCTTGCCCTTCGTACTGCTCAATGGTAAAATTCACAACACTTCTCGTTACCGTCGATGGAATAAATGGGTTCTCGGATGTTTCTCATCACCTAACAAACACGCTGTCAACAAACCACCAGATGGACAGAAGCGAGGAGGAATCAATCTTCAGTTGTGAAACCCAGCCAAACGTCAAGAACTTCGTCAAACATGTTACAGCCACTTGCGTGTAGATTCGTTCATAGTTCAGGACTGTAGATCAGAATGAATTGTCAAGATGCGTGGGATAGTGGACGACCTTCGAGAGACTCGAAAGCACCAATTAACCAGGGCAGCTCCTTCCAGATTCACACAACTTTGTTCTACTTCGATGGTGTTAAACGTTTACCATACTTTCGTGGCCCCCGACATGAATACTGTACTGACCAGGTCCATAAGAATGAGGCCGATCTGCCTGCCTGTCTTGTAGCTGCCTAGCAACTGAAAGCCTACCAGAGCTTCATCCACGAAAACTTGATGATTGCCTTGAGGCTGTGTATGGGTGTGCACCATTTAGAAAAGTCATGAAGACCATATCGCACGGGAAGTCCATCCGGTAAATGTCGCAACGAGATCATTGTCAACGATCAGATCAGTGCCCTCGATCAGACTTTTGTGATCGGATCAGACCAAATAGGAAAATAGTTGTCACTTCTGCCTGATAATCAACTTGCAAACAAACATTTTTACTAGTGGATCATGATCGAACCATGCCTAATCGGGTTGATCACGAGCACAGTCTTGGCACTGATTCCCTGGTATATATACTCTTCTACCTCTCGCTCCCTTCAATGATTTTCTTTTTCTCCAGCTCTCTTTGCCTTTTGGCTTAGATCAAGTGTAGTATCTGTTCTTCTTAGTTTAATCTCTGAGATCGTTTTACGAAACGAACTATCGATTAAATCTATTTTTGCAAGTCGACGAGCTTCCTCTGTACTTGTACATGAAGCGAGTCACTGTTGCGCTGGCCTTACACTACCGCCTTCTGCAGCAAAGTCATCTTTTTCATCATTTCATTTGCTATATGCAAGTTACTGAGGAAGAAGTCGAAAAACGAATACATGGGTAGAGAAGCTCGCGATGGTCTTTGATGGATGTCCATCAGGAACGTAGTCATGATACTTCGTCCATGGCATGAAAGAGCCTCTTGAGAACCAATTTCAACGACTGTAGCTTCAGTCAACTCCAACGACAATGGAATGCTTTCAGAGTTCGTGGAATGATTTGCTGTCATCTCATCTTGTTTCGAAGAATACGCTTCTTTCATAGATAATTAGCATGTGAAATTATCGTACAGCCCAAGAAAATTAATTGAAATCCTAAGAGCTATTGCTGAGCCGTAACCTGCTTCGGAATATTGTCTGTAGAACTGACCACGTACACCAGCACTTGATAGCAGAGCATATAGTACATTGGACGTCCTCGGTAACACCACAAAAATGACACACGACAAAACTTCGACCGTCCCAAGCAACGGCGACACAAGCACCAGCACAAGCACCGCCGACTTCCAGTCCATAACCACCATCTCTCCCTCCACAAACAAACCAATCCTCACACGATCCTCCGCACCATCCTCTCAGATATCAGCCCTGCCGAAAACTGCTCGACAAGCCTTTACCTCCTTCCGCCAAACACCCCTCTCATCCCGCATTGAAATCATAAATCGTGCCCTGAAAATCCTCTCTGAAAGACAAGATGTACTCTCTCAAGAACTCACAGAACAAATGGGCCGACCCATCTCCTACACTCCAGTCGAGCTCAAGACCGCGATCAAACGCGCAGAATACCTTGTCAAAATCGCACCGGAAGTCCTCTCTTCCAACATCCCCGTCCTCGGTGAAGTAGAATCCGGCTTCAAAAGATACTTGCAACGCCAACTTCCAAAAGGTGTAATTCTAGTAATCTTCGCCTGGAACTATCCTTACCTGATCCTCGTCAACAGCATCATTCCCGCCCTTCTTGCAGGCAACACCATCATCCTAAAACCGTCACCACAAACCCCCACAATCGCAGAACACATTGTCCAAATCTTTGAAGAGGCGGGTCTACCGCAGGGAGTCCTACAATACGTCCACGTCGGAAAAGTGGAGGACCTAAAACCACTGATCCAAAGCGAAGACGTAGACCACGTGTGCTTCACCGGCAGCGTCGCAGGCGGCATGGCAGTGCAGCGCCTAGTCATCGAAGGTGGTCGAGGCCTCCGATGTTCCGTAGGTCTCGAGCTCGGCGGCAAAGACCCAGCATATATCCGCCAGGACTTCGCGGGCGACGAAGCAGGCATTAAATGGGCCGCAGCAGAAATCATAGACGGTGCCATATTCAACAGCGGCCAGAGCTGCTGCGCCATCGAACGGGTCTACGTGCACGAAAGCGTCCACGACAAATTCATTCAAGAATGCAAAGCGGTCCTCGCGGGCTACCGCGTCGGCGACCCAGCAAGCAAAGACACACAAATCGGCCCAGTAGTCAGCAAAAGAGCAAAAGAAATGATCCTAGGCCAAGTCGCAGACGCAATCAAGCAAGGCGCCACCAACGAAACTCCATCAAACGCTTCCTTCACCAATCTACCCTCGGATGGCAGCTACGTAGCACCAGTCCTCCTAGCAAACGTCAACCACTCCATGTCCGTCATGTCCGAAGAAACATTCGGCCCCGTCATCCCAGTCCAGAAAGTCTCATCCGACGCCGAAGCCATCGCTCTAATGAACGACAGCCAGTTCGGCTTGACGGCATCCATATGGACGAAGGATAACGCGAAAGGCGAGGAACTCTGTCAACAAGTTGAGGCCGGCACGGTCTTTGTCAATCGTGCTGATTATCCGAGTCCGGATTTGGCTTGGACGGGGTGGAAAGATAGTGGGAATGGAGTTACGTTGAGTCGGTTTGGATTTGAGCAGTTCACGAGGGTGAGGAGTGTGCATATTAAGGAGTATCCGAATTGAATCATGACACTGAGGATGTCATAAGGGTTGTACTGTATGTCTGGTATGGTGCGGTGTGGTACGCTGTAGCATAGTAAGCATCCTCTTAACACTGCCAATTTTTTCTGCATCGATACCAACCGCTTCAATCACATCGGCAAGCCATAGAGATACATGTACCACCTGTGTACATACAGATCAGACGACGAATCTCATCCAGCATCATCGTTAAACTTTGAACAGTATCACTTTTGACCAAGACTACAGAAATCAAATATATCGTCGATTGTTGGTGCGTGTCCCTACTAGTACCCTGATTGGTCTGATCCCAACATGCAGTGTGTATCGATTTACTGGTACTCAGATACTACATACATGTACATACCTACGCAAGTAGATACACGTAGTAGTACTCTCGTCATAAGGCTAGAATGCTTAACCTGTTCCCTGGTACAATAATCAAATGTGTACTTACGTAGAAGAGCCTGGCGAACTCGAATGATGGTGCATTCAACTCAGAATTCAGAATCTCGGGTCAAAATAAAAATAAAAACAAAAACGTGCGTTTTTGAAAATGTGTACAAGGGTATGTGCTGAACAAAAATCCCTTTTACCAAATACGTACCGATGCACAATGCACCTCAACACCTCAACACCTCAACACCACACAAGTCAATCATTCAAACTCATCATCAATAACCCTCCCATTCTCCACCGCCAACGGATCATCAACGACAGACCGCGTTCTACTAGCAATCGGACTCAACGCTCCATGTACATCTCCAAGTCCAGCAGTCGTAATACTCATACCCTTCCTATGCCCACCCGTTGGCTTCATATCCAGCGTCTCCATCTGTTCCTCTTCTTCCTCCTCTACATCCTCGTTGGTAACACCAAGGGGATCACCCCCACCGCGTCCATAGTCCGGCTCAACTAAATGTCCAGTCGCGCTCGCACCGCTAACACCCCTCTTCCTCGCCTGTCCGAGTTTCATGCGCACAGTAAGTGACAGATCATGCATGAACGCGCTCATCTCTTTGGATCCGGACATCGCGTCTTCGTTGTGGCGGAGTTCGGCGTATAGATCTTGCGATTGTTGGAGGTCGGCGGCCGCGAAGGTTGCGCGGCCGAGTTTCATCCATTCTTCGGCGGCGGTGAGGGACCAGAGTGCTGCGTGGCGGTTGCGGTGAGGTATACCGGTTCCTGATCCTGCTCCGATGGGATTGCGGTTGGTGTTAGTTGTTGTTGTAATGGATGGGCGATTTCCGGCATAGCAGCTTGCGATGCGCTCGGAGATTAGGACGTGGCTGTTTGTGCCTTGGAGCGCGAGGTTGAGATCCAGTACGCGGATGGCCCATTTGCTTGCTAGATCTGAGGGGAGCCGGCCACGGACTTTGAGAAGTTCGATTGTTACGAGGAGTGAGCGGAGTGCTAAGACTGGCTCGTTGCAGCGACTTAGGTAGCTGTAGGATGCGGCCTCCAGCATGCTGTCGAATGTTTCGAGTTTAGGAAGTGTCTTACTGGAGGAGGAGCTGCTGCTACTTGAGGCTGAAAGCAGCGGGTTGAGGAGATTCGTGATGCAGCACATTTCGTTGACACCAGCGAGGTGTTTCCACGCTTTGTCATTACTGTAGTCTGAACGTAATAAATCGTAGGTCGAGGCGGCAAGCTTATAGTCGCGAAGCATTGTAGCAAAATCAGCCATTTTCCGAAGCTGAGCCTCGGGAGTGTCCCAACGGTAGTGACCCTGAATCGAGTCGTAGTTGCCACTGTTGGAAGATGTAGTCGGGAGGTTTGTGGCTGAAGAGCTGCGGGATGCACCTGTCAAACCGCCAAGTCCACCCCAACGTTTGGAGATTGACATGAAGCGACCACTAATTCCACGGCGGCGGGAGGCAATTTGCTCGTTCCAAAGACTGACACGCTGTTCCATGAAGGGAACCATAGATTGGGAAACCAGTTCGCGAGCAAAAGTGCGGAGGTTTGCTGCATCTGTTGTGAAGATTGGAGGCTGTGTATCGGTGTCTAAGTGGATGAGCTGAGTTGTTCCTTGCATCTTCGAGAGGTCTGCCGAAGCAGAGAGCCATTCTTGATAGGGTATTTCTTCAGCCTCCTCATTCTCCCTCGAACATGGAACCGACCTCAGTCGCAAAAGGTGACAGTGTAAGCCAAAGTGTCTCTTCATCTGCTCAAAAAGCGCAGAAGACTTGCCGAAATCATCCTTGTCGTCATCATGTACAAGAATATAGTACCGCAAATACTCGGGATTCATGTACGGAGGAGAAGCGAGGCCACCTTGCGCTGTTTGCGCGTACAGCGTCCGCAGCGTTTCTATCGGTGCGGCTGTTGACGAGCTTATAGCAATAACGGTACCCACCGGATGGGAGAAAGTCTCGTGCTGTGAGGAAGGCTGCGAAGACAGTAATCTGCTAAGGAATAACCTGTAATAAGGTGACATCTCGTGTTGACCATTGCTGATGTATTGGCCGGTATGTTGGTCCAGGTACTGCTCAACCAGATCTTCGAGTTTGTCCAATATCTCTGCCCCACTAATAGACTGGTCTTGTACAATATCCTTTAGGTCCAGGAATCTGACACCAAAGTCCTCCCACGCTCGGCTTACGCCTCCACTGTCTCTTATCACAACCTTTCCCATTATGCGCTCACCATAGGGTCGTACGAGGTCTGCAAAGCCATAGTTAAGGCCCTTCCTTCTGACCAACTCATCGGTCTCGGGAGACGCAAGAACGCCAATTACCGGCGAGAACGCTCGGACAATTAGTGTTCGTGTTTCATCGTTACTATCTGCAGCGCTCGCAAGGGGGCTTGCTGTCGTTGACCGGCCGAAGTGGGCTAGAGATAGAGACGATCTGCCATTTGGTGAACTAGACCGAGACAGAAAACCGGTCAGAGTACTTGATGTTGAGGTTAAGATAGAAGGACTCGCAGGTCGGAGGGATAGGATTGAACTGTGTGTCTCTGGTGATTCGTCGGTCGCAGGTGATCTAGTCTTTCGAACATCGAGCGGCGGCAGTAGTGTACTATTAGGGTGCTGACCTGTGAATCCATTCCCTTGCGATGTCATGGACTGTAGGAGCGGATATTGTTTGCTTGACTAGGAGGGAGCTGTGATGGTTGCAGGTGCATTGAGCAAATGTGATGCCACGTTTGTGTATATGGTTTTCAGCGGTTTGTACTTCAGTCTTCGTCTCGCCGCAGGAAGGCTATCGAAACTAGGTCATGGGCGCAAGCGAGTGTATTTAGGGAAGCGTCCAAACCATCATCTGTAACGTCGCAAACGGTATGACGGAAGAACTTTGACATTTTCCTGCCTGAGGCACCAAACTACGTAAAAGGGGCGTCTCAGGACTACGTAGACAGGTTACTAGACGAGTCTCCTTGCAAGGACTGAGTTGACTATTTGTGGTGTGTGTTGTGTTCATATGTGAAATTCCTGCAATCAGATCCTTTCAATTGACATGCTATGCTATGGTCTTGGGGTATCATTTAGACATTTTTCGCAGTTTCCATGTTCGTTCATGCTTAATCATGCTTTTGTCGTATCTCATACCTCCGATTGCCCCGACGCCTTGAGTGCATGGTAGATGTGACCCATGAGGAGAAACACCACATCATTTAATGGTCGTGAGGATCTTCCTGTGGTGCCGGTGGATCGAGTCTAATCATGGTGTCAATTCGCATGATACTCACACAAGCTTCGACCGCGCTCTTCAATTGCCGGATCTTGCTCATGCTTGGCTCCAATACACCAAGTTTCAACATATCTGCTACCTTCCCATCCTTCAGGTTTAGTCCGTACGTTCTATAACTGCGTCTCTTAGCGATTTCTTTCTCTTTCTCCGCCACGTTAGCGTCGCCTTCTTGCACCCGCTGAGAAAGAGCATGGCGTATCCGTAATTGTGCAATTAGTTCCGAGGAATCCTTTGCTGCGTTGACTGCAAGTGTTTTTGGGACAACGAGAAGAGCTTGCGAGAACTCGCCGACTGCGAGTTGTTCCCGGCTTGCGATTGTCAACGCATACTCCTCCAGCCACATATGTAGGGCCGTTTCGACTGCACCACCGCCGGGTACAACACTGCCTGACTCTAATGTACGTTTCACTGCCGACAGCGAATCGTGTACCGATCTCTCCATCTCGTCGAGTTGATAGTCGTTACTACCTCGTAGGATTATAGATGCTGCAGAAAAGTCTTTTGGTCCCTTGATTAAGATACATTCGTCATCCGAGATACGTTCTTGAGCCACTTCTTGCGCAGAACCAAGGAATGAGGCTTCAAATTTCTCGTCGCCATTCAGATCGGACAAGGTACTGACCAGAGTAGCACCTGTCGCCCTGGCAATGCGTCGTAAATCTTCCTTCTTACAGCGTCGAACAGCCATAGCGCCTTTTTCAATAAACAATTTCAGACACATATCGTCAATGCCTTTTGTAGTGAGCACAACGTTGGCGCCTGCCTTCAGGATCATCTCAACTCTTTCAAGAACGATGCCAGCCTCTCGTTCTCGGATCTTTTCTAGTTGTTGTGGATCTTCTACCGTAATTTGTACGCCCAGCTTCATTCTCTCCTTTTGCAAATTCATGTGTAGCACAGCAATCTTTGCGTCTGTGATTCGTGTTTTCATGGCTTGAGATGCCACGGTACAGTTGAGGGCGTAACCTTTGACAAGAATGGACTCTGTAGCAGACTTGCCATGGGCTTTCAGAATGTTCACCGCCTTCACTGGGTATTTGGCTTCCGTTGGCTTCGAGGCATTCACCGACTTGACTGACTGCATGGCATCGACTACCATGTTAGCGAAGAAGTCGGCATCGGCGCCAATTATCTTGCTTGACATGGAAGTTTTCGCAATGTTGACCAGTGATTCTCTTCCTAGTTGATCTACCTTCGTGCTAATGTTGTCTTGCATGTATTTGACCGCTTCTCTCAGCGCAAGGCGGTATCCGGTTATGATAACGGTAGGGTGTATTCGGTTCTTCACTAGCTCGTTCGCTCTTCGTAGGAGTTCTGCTGCGATTAACACGACAGAAGTGGTGCCATCTCCGACTTCCTTGTCTTGTTGTTGCGCTAAATCGACCAGTATCTTACCGGCAGGGTGTTCAATATCCAGGAGACTGAGAATAGTGGCGCCATCGTTTGTGACTGTGACATCGCCAATGTCGTCAACCATCATCTTGTCCAGGCCTGAAGGCCCAAACGAACTCTTGACCACATTTGCGATTGCCTGGGTTGCTAGCACACACTGGTCCCGTACATCTGAGCCGGCAATTTTCGTGCCTCCAAGGAAAAGCGTACCAGCATTTCGGGGCTGTTCGAATAGACCTGACATGTTCAAGAATCTCTTCGTTCAAATTGCTGTTCGGGGAAAGGCAACAGTAAATAGCCTGCTGAGGAAAGGCTCCTCTACACTTTTGTTACAAACACGACAAATATTTTTGCCCGATACCAGGGTTTTAGGTTGACGCAGTTGTACCTTACCGGTTCTGGACTGTATTATGGTAATAAAGCAAATTCAAATGCAGAATTACTGTGGTGCAGTATAGCAGATACAATAGTCATTTGAATTATTCTGGTATTAGTGCGCGTTAGTGGGTACATGTAGTTTGGCCGACCCTTGGTGCGGAGGGGTCGCGTCTCGAGATACACAAGTATTTACCCTGGCACGAGACCTGATGCACACACGTTCAGTGTGAGTCACCCACATTCTTTCCCTTGACTGGATATACTACGATCGCAAAACTCAACTCGCCTTACTTGTCTTCCTTATCTCTTTCACAATGTCTGTCGCTGAACAGGGAGATCTCTCCTTGCGGGGCAAGGATGCGGATGCGAATGGTGAGGTTTCCAAAGAGCAAGCCCGCGCGAGTAAAGAATTGAAGAAGGAGAAGCAAGAGAAGAAGAAAGACAAGCCGATTGGTAAAGCGGAAGCCAACACTCCAACCTCAAAGTCAGGTGGTGGGAAGAAGAAGAAAATGGAGGGTGCAGCCTTGATTGGTATCGATGTTGCAAAAGAAGTTGACTTCCCCGAGTGGTACCAGCAGGTATTGCTCAAGGGCGATATGCTCGATTACTACGATATTTCTGGTTGCTACATCCTCAAACCTGCCTCACAGTTCATCTGGGACGAGATCCGTGCCTGGTTCGACGCCAAAATCAAGCAGATGGGTGTTAAGAATTGCTCTTTTCCACTATTCGTGTCGGAGGATGTGCTGAACAAGGAGAAATCTCACATCGAAGGATTTGCTGCTGAAGTTGCTTGGGTTACTCATGGAGGAAACACCAAGCTGGAGAAAAAGATTGCTATTCGTCCTACCTCCGAGACAGTCATGTACCCATACTACGCCAAATGGATCCAGAGCTACCGAGATCTCCCACTCAAGCTGAATCAATGGAACTCTGTCGTGAGATGGGAGTTCAAACATCCACAACCGTTCCTGCGAACTAGAGAATTCCACTGGCAGGAAGGTCACACTGCACATTTGACAAAGGAGGAAGCAGACACGGAAGTGTTGGAGATCCTTGAGCACTACGCTACTGTGTACGAACAACTCCTCGCTGTTCCGGTCATGCGAGGCAGAAAGACGGACAAAGAGAGATTTGCTGGTGGCCTCTACACAACCACCGTCGAAGGTTACATTCCCGCAACGGGTAGAGGTATTCAAGGAGGCACATCACATTGTTTGGGACAGAACTTCAGCAAGATGTTCGGGATCACCGTACAGGATCCGAATGCTAAGTCGGATGAGAAAAAAGATCCCCTGTTCGTGTGGCAGAATTCTTGGGGTTTGTCAACCCGCGTCATTGGTGTCATGGTCATGATCCACGGTGATAACAGAGGTCTTGTCGTTCCTCCTCGAGTTTCGGAAGTACAAGTGGTGATTGTCCCTGTCGGTGTGACCGCCAAGATGTCAGAGGAGGACAAGACAGCACTGCACAACGAGGTTACTGGGCTGCGCGAGGTGCTGCGGGCAGTTGGCGTTCGATGTGAAGCTGATTTCAGAGAAGGCTATTCCCCAGGTTGGAAGTTCAACGACTGGGAGCTCAAAGGCGTTCCTCTTCGACTGGAGTTTGGGCCTGGCGAGAGCAAGGGACACTTCGTCACCACATCTCGACGAGATTTGCCAAAGGAGGAAAGCAAAGGACAAATTGCCATCACCGAACTAAACACCGCGGTTCCAGAACTTCTCGAGAAGATACAGGCTGATATGTATGAACGCGCAGATGCCAATTTCGCATCCCATATCAAGCAGATCACCAACTGGGACGAGTTCGTTCCCGCTTTGAACGACAAGAACGTCTGTCTAATCCCGCATTGTCTTACCGAAGAATGTGAGGACCAGGTGAAGGAACTTAGTGCAAGAAAAGCGGAAGAGCAGAGCGGTGTTCCTCAAGATGAGAAAGCTCCAAGCATGGGTGCAAAGAGTCTATGTATTCCATTCAAACAGCCGCCGGGTATCGAGAAAGGTGTCACGAAGTGCACTAATCCACAATGCTCGAAACATGCAGAGGCCTGGTGCCTATTTGGCAGGTCGTACTAGACGCATATGACTACCTTGAAGGAGAATTATGCTTGAGAAACGTGTTGTTTCATAGTTGATGGTGGTTCGGGACGCGATAGGAGGTCAAAAGCTATTTCAGCGCAAGTGGGACGATTGAATGAATGAACGAATGAGAAGATGATTAGATACCCAATGCGAACATGACTCGACGACTCATACCATGCCGTGATCTGAGCAAATACTATCCAGAGTCACGCTAGGTACTCCATTGTAAAGCGAACGGTGGTGACAGGACAGTGCAGGTGGTCAATGCCAAGACTTAGACACCTTAGGCAGATATGCTTGTTTGATCTAACAGTAGTGGAGTTGCAGTGACTCGAATATTTTTCACCTGTTCGACTGCAACTTGTCTGCACGATAGATCTACCAGAACGGTTCATATCGCAGTATGACATGCGGTACAGAAGATGGCGAAGAGCCTCGACCAATTGCTCGACTTCTTGCTTGAGGAAATTGCCCTGAATGGTGACCAAGGTAAGTTCCGAGAATTGTTGCTCTTTTCCCGGTGGTAAAGTGGGATGTTTTCGGCAATGTGCCGCCGGATGCTCTGGCGCAACAGTTCAACGCTTCGCTGCCCACAGATTTTGTGCTTTGGGCTCCAGTTCGAGCCCCGTGCATTTCACCCAGGCAAAATTATGTATTGTGTTGTTGAAAACCGTTTTGGTATGAGCTCTGGCGAATCTAACAACCATGTCCTATAGGTGTTGCCCTCAGAGATGTGGTGCGCTGTGTCAAGAACTTCTACGCTGAACCAGCCCCGTCGTCATTGTCATCCTCGCCGACATCTTCTTTGGTCGATCGACGCTTCATAGCCAAGCTGTGGAAATGGTTATCTCAACACGGTGACGTTTCAGTGGGCAAAGATCATGAGTGCGACAATTTAACGCTCGACGAGATTGAAGTCCAGTATCCCGGTATTCTCGTTGATTCTGACATCGCTCCTGTACAACCTACCGGTGCTAATGCGCCGTCTTCTACACAACAAGCCGTTGCTTTACGAGTCGATGATGGTCCTCGAATATGTGTGAGCAAGGAGCTCATTTACTATGCTATAGTTGGCCATGCTCCCGATCCAACACGGGTCTTCCCTTCTGAGTACGAGCTACTTTGTGGCATAGCAGCAGCACGTTATGATGGCATTCTACAAGGCGAACTGCGCAGACTTACCGGACAAGACAAAAGATCAGTGCCTAAACGTACTGATGCCCTCCATGAGAAGGGATATATCGTCAAGCGAACAGTATTTGCAGGCGGCCACAAGACAAGCAGATTATTCCTCCGTCGGTTCGCTAAACCACTTGCTACCTCCGACTCTAGTGAGCAAGGGGGCTTCCGCCTCAAAGATTTGTCGTTACAAGTCTTCTCAGCCCTAAAGGCGAACCCACTTATGGCGCAGGAAGACTTTAGCTCACTGTTGGGCATGGCAAACCCTGCTAAAGGTCGTGTGCTTGCCCAAATCCTCCGCCACTTTGTTCGTAAGGGCTGTTTGAAGAAGACTAAAACAGCTTTTGGACCTGGCTCCAAGTCTGCTGACCTTAAGCTATGCTTTCAAATCGTGAGAGAACCTGCTGAAGGTGATTGGGAAAAGGATGGTATGGTCAACCTTGACCTCGAGCTTCCAGTCGATGATGCCGTTGAAGCAGCCAAGCAGGATGATGATCCACAGGATGAATCCCTTACAGAAGTGCAGCAAGACGAGCAGGAGATACAAACGTCTCTACGCACACCAGCGCCTACTCATCGTCCATGGTGGAATCCCGATCGTACACTGACCAATGTCTGCTTCGATTTAGCTTCAGTGGCTGGTGAAGCTGGAGTCACGAATATGAATGTTCGACAAGAACTTACTGGACTAAGTGTCAGAAGACCCCTTGAGTCGCTTCTTGTTCGGCTGTCTCACTTAGCCTTGAGATCGCAATCGTCGGTTGTGCCAGACGTTACTATTGTTCGCACGTCTGAATTGAAAGATGGTGTCTCTCATTACGTTCACCGTACGTTTGATACATATCGTGAAATGGTCAAGCAGGGTGTGGCAACTTGGGAAGCTCTAGAAGGAGGGGACGATTTTGCAAAAAACCTCGAGCAAACACCAGATGGAGATCCGTTACAGCTCCTTCAGCTGGACAAACATGGGTTTGTCCATCGGCTTCAGCCGAAGGGACAGGTACAAAATGGTGAAGTTTGTATGGAAGATTTGGTGAAGATGACTTCCGCAGCAACGCTGATAGTAAAAGGTGGTGATTTAATCCTGTCTAATAACCCTTCAGGACAGCCATGCCTGTCGGCCAAGCCGTACACGACTGGTGAAAGAGTCTTCAAAGGTCCATATCCTGTCTCACCGCGTGTAAAGACGCAAGCGCCCTCCACCGTCACGAAAAGAGACGGCAGGGGAGGGGTCCGAGGTGGAAATCGGAAGTTCGTTGAAGGGACATGGGAATTCTGGCGTGAAATGTTCTACCTAGCAAAATTGGAAGAAGATCCGGCCTTTCCAAAGAACGGCATTGGGTACATGAAGGACCCGCTTGGCCTGAAAATGTACAGCAACAGACCTCTTGAGATAGATCAGTGCATTCTAACCTCGATAGCCGAGCATTTACCTCTTCCTTCACGACTGCAGGACATCAGTCAAGAATGGATCGACAAAATGAACACTTTCTCCCATCGAGCGAACCCGGGATTGTATATGACACCGACAGGTATGCGTGGCTATAGGCGACCTCCCATCAAATCACGAATCGTGGTTCTTCGTTCCGATCGGCTGAGACAACTCGATTTCTCTACGAGAAGCAACCCACCTAAGGTGTTTTTTAACTCGTCAAGCGTAGCACATACACAGCGTAATAATCGGTTTGCGCGATGGTGGAACACGATCTCGGAAGAACGTTTGGTGGAAATTAGGCTGCCGACTGAGGGAGACAGACCTACAAGGCGAGGCCGCCCTCCTGGACCAACTCCTGCGCGCCCAAGAAGCTCTCAGCCGGCAGTGCCCATAGGGCTGGATCCGGCAAGAGGATCATTCTGTGAAAGTGTTGACCCTTCAACACCTACGCCGGTACACACCTTGGTACTAAATGGCCAGTCGATACGCCCAGAAGCTATTTCCAACTCAATGCTTGACGGGAACGACACGGATGCAACTGCAACTGACCTAGAGCTGCCCCAGCGTGAAGCCCAAGCTGTGGAACAAAAAGCCAAAGCTCGTCAAACAAGAAAGATCGAGAAGTCACGAAATTGTGAGACAAATCATGCAACACTTACCAACCCTTCAGCGGAGCGTGGCGGACGAAGGAGAAAGCCAACTCGAAGAGCCATCGAATCGGCCATGAGCCTCGCTCGGCAAGAAGAGTCCTCTCGAATTGCCACTTCTGCGGACTCACCAACCAAGTCTCACGTTGAGATCGATGAGCCTGTAGTTGCATTTCCACATCATGCTGTCATGCCGAGACCAGAGCCCATGCCAGAGGCCCTTGAATCTGGTAGTGCAGATGCTTCCGCTACGAAGACCGATGAGATGCAGTTTGGATTTACTGTTTCGGGGCCGCACAGCTCCTTGGAATCCGAGGTCGATCACGTTGTCCATGGGCCTCCTGAAAAAACGCCTCCAATCCCTGCGAATAAACAAACACACGAGGCAGGCCTTCACACTGATGCAGCTCGTGTGGATGCTTCCATTAACATGTCTGAGTCTGCTCCTGTTCCTGACGAGAGCGCTGCTCCAGATGATTTCATCCCGATTCTTCCGATTCCAAAGGACTCTGCTACACCCACTGCGTTTCTGAGTACCGGTGTCGAAGACGCTGAACTGTATCAGAGTCCAGATTCTTCCGGGCTTGCACAAGCATATGGTTTATTCGACGCTTCCCAGCAGCCACAATCATACCTTCCCGCGGCTTCCGCTGTAGCAGCTGCTGTCGTTCAATCTCTTCCACTGACGGCGGAGGAATTGACAAACACAAGCGCACCCCCAGCATACCAAGACAATCAAGTTTGCACAGCAGCCTCACCAGCACCGCAAGCAGAAAACGACTCTAACCCAGTCATCAAGCAGGCTTGCATTAGTCACGCTTCTCAAGACAATGCCACCATTGAAGTTGGTCTAAATATCAATCCCATTAGGCAGGGAGTCGAAGTCACCCCGAGACCGAGCCCCACAAGTTCCCGGTCCCAGAAGACTGCCAAGTTTCTCGATAGCAGACACTCGACCAAGTGGTACAGAAAAATCCTAATGGAACTGGTACGTATGTGTGACGGTGTGGTGCCCGATAACGCCTCTACTATGAAGCGAGCTATGCAACCGAAATGCATTGAAGCCAATGTCGAAGCAACTCCTAACATCAAGAACACCAAATCGCAAATTGAAGCCCTTATCAGGAATGGACAGCTTAAGGATATGATATTCGCCTACCAACGTAATGGTATGATCTACAAAAAGAAGCTCCTGGCGTTGCCGCATGTGCGGCCTACAGACGCACAATTTCTGGCCATGACGGATAAAATCAGAACAATGCCTGTTGAGGACGACTATGTGCCACCCGAGCTCGCAGCTGAATCTGTAAGAAAACCTGCTGGTGTCATTGGGAGGTATGAAACTTCAGATTCAGACTCCGAAGGGCTAGCCGGCGCTGGACCAAAGCGCAAGAAGAAGAAATCTGCGCCGCGACAACATCGTGAGAGTACAATCGATTCATCTGTGAGGAGACTAAGCTTCACGCCCGAGCCGGATGTTCTATCACCAAATAATGGCTTCCTGACTTTAAAGATACCCAAACACAGACTGGAATCACTTCGACTTCCTGATACATTCACCACCAACTACTTCCGGCTTCCCGCTGTACCACTAAGGTTCGAGACTGATGCGACCAGAGTTGCTTCAACGACAGCAGCACCAACACCCCTTTCCGAACGCCGGAGTGGGGTCCGTTTACCGCAGTCCACCAGAAACATTCAATGGAGAACTCCTAAGCTCACTCCTCTTCCCAGAACACTCAAAACAATCCTATCCCAGGATCGTCGCAAGCTGGATACGGAAGTGGCATTTTCCGAAAACCCAGCATTATTCAAGTTTGAGACTGAAATTGAGTTTGTCTCGAGATGGGAACAGCGAAAGTGGAATGATTTTCAGGAGCGCAAATCGGGGGAGTGGTTGTTCATCAATCATCAGATCTCGAGGAAAGAGTTTCCTTTTGTGGCAATGGAGGATGAACCAGTGTTTCGCACGGTCGAGTTCGACCAGCACGGTGAAATGTTTGAAATTTACCCACCTGTATCGGTTTCGTGGGAAATCTTCCAGGACGTTCTGGCGACGACAGGTATAAAAAAGAAAAAGGCTGCAGAAATGCATGCACGCCGAAAGCGTAAGTTCGAAGAATTAGACGGCAGAGACGGCGATGAAGATGTATCAGATTACGATGGTCCAGCGGGTGAAGCACCTGTGTCCAAACGCAAGCGTCAATCTAAGGAATCTAAGAAGCGCAAGGCAGGAACTGACCTAGATGTTCGCAGAAAGAAAAAGACGAGGATGGAAACTCGAGGTATAGGCATGAGACACTTGTCTCCAGAGCAGGCTCACAGCCTTTCAATTGCCATTGTTGTGGCAAAGGTACTTGCTGGTGGATTAGAACGACATCTTGATCTCAATCTTGTGGCACGTCTTTTCACGGAGGAACCACTAACCTTATTACGTGAAAGATGGAAGGTCATCGCCACGCGATACATGGCTGAGATTGACACGTTGAGCCGGGATTTTCAGGCCAAATATCTTGATGCTCTGGCGGACGACAAAGTACCGTCAGTGAACTTCGATGATCTTCAAAGTACTGACTGGGAAGGCATTCACCGTTGGGCAGTGACGAATGTTAGCAAGGAGGACAGCAAAGACTCCGTTTTGGAGCTTCCGCCGACACGGGATGAGTTACTCACGTTGAATGAGCTTGAGGTTGAAGAATCAGCACCAATCCGGAACCTATACATGCACAACTTATCATACTCGCAGCCAGTCAGAGAAGATGCGTGGTGCACTGTTG
>JAKLMK010000166.1:0-31182 GCA_022813445.1 Neophaeococcomyces aloes
CGCTAGCAGAGGAGAAAGCCCTTGGGGTTTCACAGACCATCGATCTCAATCGCTTTGTAGATATTACCCTTACCGAAGTCTTCGATCACGCACGAGGACTCCGAGCACAAAACCCCGACATGGTTCGCTCAATAGTCTTCTCTTCTTGGAATTCTGCAACCTGTACAGCCATAAACTGGAAACAACCAAATTTCCCTGTTTTGCTTTGCAACGACCTTGGCGGAAGCAACGATCATACCAACGTTATGCGTTCCTCTTCTCGAAAACCGCTTGCAATTCTGCCGACGGCGTCGATTAAGGAGTCAGCGAGACTTGCCCAGGACAACAACTTCATGGGATTGATGTGTTCGAGTCGGATATTGCAAAGGGTGACGGCATTGACTGAAACCATCAAGCAGGCAGGATTGGTCGTTGTTAGTGACATCTCTAGTCAGGATGTGACTGGTGATGGAATGAAAGCAGCTAGAAGTGGGTGGTCTGCTATGCCTGAAGGTGTGAATGGAATTATGAAATCAAACGGTATACTACGGTTCAATGAGACTATAGATATGTGAACATTTTAACATAGCGATGGTAGCTGAACCACGTAACAAAATGAATATTGATTCTCAAGGCAAGCAAGGCCTAGACATCCTACATAAACCTACGGTCGTACCTGCATATTCACGTGAATCAACATATCGTGGTAGCTTAGGAGAATGTTTGTTTGATGGTTGAGCAATTTATTCTTTCTGCCTGTTTTTATAAGTCTTGCATCCCCATTTACATCCAACCTTAGTGACTGCATATTCACAATTACATAAATACAGTGAAGACTCATCACACGAGTTCTATCGATCGTTGTCACAGATTTTGTCTGATGCAAACATTCGTTGGAGATCCATAAGTTGTTAATATTGGACATCCTTGACTACCTGACCTGTCCTCAACTCACGCCAGCCGACTGGTCACTCAATCCTTTGCATATCACGTCGAGATTCGCTACTTGCAGTTCGAATTGCGAGACCATCAGTCGTTGCATTGCTCGTGCCTATCAATTCTACTAGCAAGAGCCAAACATGGCTTCTGCACGTCTTAGAACGACATTTCGGTACCCGTCAGACGATGAGGGGTCTATGTCTTCTCGAGACGAGATGGACGAAGAGGGTACGTTGTACATTGAAGTCTCCATTGGCTATACATGCTAACCACGCACAGAGCAAGAACAAGTCATATCAAACCTGCAAACTCGATCTCACACCTCAAACAAGACATACACCATCATCTTCACACTCCTGCCGCTGATTGTTGTACCGCTATTCCTCTACCACCTGATCTTCAGCTTCGAGACAACACAAGTGCGGTTACTAAGTCTACTGTCGATCACGAGTCTTCTCGTTAGCTCATTTATGATGTTTTTCATGTCATCGCCAAACATCATTGATGTGCGGGAAAGACTCAATCAACGAAAACGACAGATAGCTCGTGCACGGTATCCAACATCTACATCTCAGACTACACGCGCAAAGGAGATGTTGGTGGTGGTGATGGATAAGCTAGATGATATCAGAATGGAACTAGACGTTGAAGGGCCATTGATAAAGTCTTTGCCTTTCTTAAATGGCGTGATAAATGTACTACTGACGTTGTCAAGTTGGTTGATAAGGGGTCGAGGGAGAGCAGGAGTACCGGAGCAGATGTGGCTGTATCTATTGCTGCCGTGTATCATGTTAGGTATGGTAGAGATGGCGAGATGGACTATCTTCGCTGAGCACCAGGAGTTGGGGAGGTTGAAGGGATTAAGGTATGGTTATAAGGGGGCTTAGGCATCTCCCGTAAGAGTGCTCTCTCAATAGTATCTTTCGTTTTCCTCGTCGACGATTTTGAAAATTTGCACAAGTTATTTATGAACTGTTAAGACTACTGGATAAGTTGCTGCCTTATTAACAGGGCACAAGAATTTCGAGGCTCCGCAGTTGGGATCGCAGCCCCGTCGATTTGCTCGAAGCGATCAGTACAATTCATTTATTGTAATTCGACAATATCACAACTTTCCTTCATCCTCTCATCTTACGCTTGTTCTAAGATGCCACCGAAGAAAACCATCTTCGTTGCAGTTCCTCTTGCGCCATCATTCCTCCTTCCTGGATCATGTTTTCGAAACACAACTAAATCATCAACCCTGATACAGAAACGGTCCTTCGGCATTAGATCAATAGATCCTCCACGTCAGAACCGTTACAATGTCAGCGCCAACCTCCTGTCAACGCCTAAAGCAGCTTATGAGCGCAAAATCGCGGCTGATACACTTCCTCTGCGAACAGGAGCTCTAGCAATAAAACGCGGCATGACAGCTATCTACAATTCCGATACTGGCGAACGAATACCCTGCACGATCTTGCAACTAGAACGAAATCAAGTAGTCCATCACAGGACGATGAAAGATCATGGTTACTATGCAGTTTGCATCGGCGCGGGCGCCAAAGATCCTAAGAATGTAACAAAACCACAACTGGGTCACTTCTCTGTGCAGGGCGTCCCACCCAAACGACATCTACAAGAATTTCGTGTCAAAGATGAGAAAGGACTTCTTGCTGTTGGTGAACGAGTACAAGCTAGCTGGTTCATGGTTGGCCAATATGTTGATACACGCGCGGATTGCAAAGGAAAGGGTTTTCAGGGTGTGATGAAGAGATGGGGATTTGGTGGTCAACCGAGGACGCACGGTCATTCGCTCAGTCATAGAAGTTTGGGAAGTACAGGTAATGGACAGGGTGGTGGTAGCAGAGTCTATCCAGGGAAGAAGATGCCGGGAAGGATGGGTGGTCAGAGGGTTACAGTTCAGAACTTGAAAGTGCTTCAAGTAGATGACGAAAAAGGTATCGTGTTGGTCAATGGTAAGCAGAAACCAATTATGAGAGTGCTATTGAGATGACTAATTTTCGTGAAGGTGCTGTAAGTGGACCAAAAGGTTGTGTGGTAATGATTCAGGATGCCCTCCTGAAGCCTTGGCCGAATGTCCCTCCTCCGCCGGAACCAGCTGAGATCAATGCTGAACTCAGAAAGTCGATTGGTGCGAAAGTTGGAACGTGATGGATCGGGTATGTAAGAGTAGGGAGATCCGGACACACACGTTGCAAGCGTCAAGCGCCGATTGCTGTGTTACTATTCGCAAATGGTCCATGCGCTTTTTTCCAGCACTGTACAATTTCATTTCGTTTTCAGAGCTATTCACTCACAACCGCGGCAACGGCGCAATACATCATGAACTCTTTTTTCGTTCGCGCGGGAATACGAAGAGATCTCTTCTTCCAATGCAGGACCATCATCATTAACCATAGCAGTTATTAGCACTACAGCATTACCGACAACCATAACGCCGTATCACATCACATCACGGAACACAACACGACAAGAGCATTAACGAAGATGCATCTCCAGGCCATCTCCATCACTTCGCTCCTCTCAACCCTTATCACAGCCAGCTCAGCCGCCATCGCAAACCCACAAACCCAGCATCTCTCCCATCCATTTTTTGCAAGTCCAAATCCAAATCCAGAATCGAATCCAAATGCCCTCAAAGCACGAACCACCCACGACGAAACCACAGCAACCACCACAACCACAACGCACCACTCCTCCTCCTCCTCCAAAACTACCACTAGCTCAACTTCCACCTCAACGCCAACGCACAAAAACCACAACATAGCCGTTGCAGAAAACGGCACCCTCTTCATACCCTCGACCCTGCACAACATCACGCTCTTCTCCACCCTAACATTCTACTTCTACCCCCAAAACTACTCCGTAATCCAATCCTCCTTCTCCTCGCCCTGCCACCCATTAACATACCCCAACACCTCCGACCAGCACCCTATCTTCAGCGGCTTCGAATACACATCCACCTCCGGCATAAGTCGGGCTAAATTCGTGCTGAATATCACGAGTACAGAACCGCTGTGGATATATGGCTTTGATGGCGACGCGAGAGCTACGAAGAGCGCGGGGTATGGTGGAAGTGTCTGTGAGAAGGGAATGGTGATGGTTGTGAATCCGGTGAAAAATGAGGGCGTGAAGGAATATGTTAAGAATGCTGCGAGTGCGAATAAGGGGAAGGAAGCGAAGGCGCCGAAACGCGTTTGGGGAGGAGAGAGGATTGAGATTTCGGAACGGACGAAGGAGGAGTGGGACGGGAGACATAAACTTAACACTTCTGCGACTGCGACTGCGGCGGGGATGGGGACGGATAGTGAGGATGATGTTACGGATGCAAGTGCGAGTGCGAGTGATGATAATAACGATGATGAGAAGAGTGGAAGTGGAAGTGGAAGCGCGACTAGTGCTGGGACTGCGACAGGGACGAATGTAACGCAAACGCGATACGCCAGCAACGCCGTTCGCGTTCGAGGAATGAAGACTGGGAATAGTGGTGAAGGTTTAACAGAGAAGAGTTTTATGGCTGTTGTTGTGCTGGTTGGCGCTGGGGTTTTTGGACTTGGACTGTGACACAGAATACCTACTGAGTTGAGGTGTTGTATGGATGGGGATGGGGGATGGAGAGAAAGGTTCTTGTGGTTTGTTCTTCTTCTACTGTAGGTTGTATGGACGGATGCTTATGTTGTATGGTACACAGTGTACATAGAGAGAGAGGAGATGGAGCATCAATGGTTTTACTTTTATTCTATTTATAGTAGATGCTGTCTTGCTTGCTCGATCGACCGTGAAATGTTCGAGTGCTGCACACTGCGTCTGAGGTGATGATAGTGTGTTTTTCTAGCAGCAACTGCAACTGGGTCGCACTCAACTTGTGGTTTATTGGAAGAAAGTAACGAGAGATTTGAGGAGTGCTCCAATCTCTTATTAGTCTTCCGCCTACAGTGCTTGTGCTGTATCTTATCTTCTTGAACTCGAGTTTATATTCCCCGAACACGTACAACAAATCAACGCTCTGGCTAGGCACGTACTTATGCATCTAGATGTAGTATAGATGCTACTGTACATAGTTTGTTACGCATCCAGCTAAAGTTCTGCGACCACCGTACTAAAGCGCAAGGCCAAGTGGTGGTCCGGGTGTGTTCCAGTCCTGGTTGAGATTGGCGATCCAATTTCAAGCCGATGATGTGGGACTATGGCATCGAGCTGGTGTTAAGACGTTTCTGGGTATGGATGCTGTGGTGAGCTTTTGTTTTATCGGTTGGCGTGTTTGTGGATTGTGGTATGGTCTGCTGTCTCCCATCTCCTATTTTGGGTGAGGTTTGCTCTTTTGAACCCTGTGGTTTGTATCTATGATCATGAGGATGGATTTGCGGAGTCGAGCTTCTGGAGAATGAGAGATGGGCTGATTATTCGAGTAGTCGCTGGACCCAAATCTGTCATGAGAAACCTGATTGTCAAGCAATACCGTGAAAGTGATGTCGACACCTACTGTCAAACACAAGATAGGGCTGGCACATTCACACTCAACGATATACAAGAGACCACCTCCTCTTCTCCATAAAAGACTAATCATCATCAGCAAACACCGCAGGCTCTTTCCGTCTCCGATCAACCCTAAACTCAAAAACATCCATCCGCTGATACCCCCCCGTAACATCATGATACTGCTTCCCCTCAACACACGCTTCCAAATCAAGATCCGCATAAAGTGTCCCCTCCTCGTTTTGCAGAAAATCTTTCCTCTGCCAGCTATCAGTCCGTTCATCGTATATAGAACCTGGAATAAGCGCGCCAGTCGGATCGATGAACATGCTCGCTGCTTGGGGCGCTGCGTCAAGTTGGGCCCTGATTGTCTTGGGGTCGGTGCAGGCGGTGGATATGACTTCTTTACAGGATGCGCTTAGGTAGCCGGCGGACACGATGCCGAAGCATTTCGCTTCGAAGCAGTGCGCTGCTGCGCGGATTCTGTTTGCAGAGATGTTGTCGTAGTTTGTTGATATGTTTTTGGATGATGATGATTGGTCTGGAGTTTCATTTTCACTGGTGGTTCGGACCCGTGTAGGCCATATTGCGGGCCATGTTGAGATGTGGATTTGTTCGGCTTGAGTCATCAATGCGTAGCGAGCGAGGGGATTGGTGTTTTCACCGCAGATAAGAGCGCCGATGTTACCGAACTTCGTCTGTTGGACGACGAGGCCTGCGCCGTCACCGGGACTCCAGGTGAGTTTCTCGAAGAATGTTGGCATTAGTTTTCGATGGGGGCGGATGCAGATGCCAGAGTGCTTGCTGCTGTTGTCATGGGGGTCGAATAGGATGTTTGAATTGTATAGGGTTGCAGTGCTGTGGGGGGATTTTTCAGAGAATCCTATGTTGACTACGACGTTGGCTTGCTTTGCCGCGTCGCTGACCGCGGTGAGCTCAGGGCCGTTAGCGGCGATGGATTCTTGGACCATACGGTGGAAGAAGTCATGATTCTGGTGCGGTGCTTGGAGGGCTGACCATACGGGGAAGGCTGGGATGAAGGATTCTGGGAACACGACTAGATTTGCGGAACGGCGTGATGCTTCGTGGATGAGGTTGACTGCTTTCTGTGTGGTTGCTTTGGCGTTGAGGAAGACTGGTGCGACGTGACATATTGCAGCTCGAATCGTCTTCGCAGTCTTTGCAATAGACATGGTGTGCCCCAGGCAGAGAGGAGAATGCTGTCAGCAGAGGTTGTGGTCAACGATGGTCTTTGTCAATCGAGGTAGTCTGCTCGGGACGAGATTCATTGTCTTGGCGAGAACCGGGATTTGGAGATAGCAAACAATTTCTCCGCAGACACTTCGTGCCAGTCTACCCCTAATTGAAAGTGGCCTTCGGAACGGTATTGCTGTTGCGGTCAAAAAATATTTGACTGACTCTCAGTGCCAGGTTCCGGCCAGAAGAAATCCACACTCCGCTGATGATGTGGAATTGCCACCTGCCACTGATATGGCAAGTGGTCGTCAAGTTTAAGGTCGCAAGTAGGGAATGCCACAACTTGCTCATTGGACACTATTACCGGCATCGTGTACCGTACATGACCAGGAGCGCATAGTTCGAGACGTTCTTCGAACGCTGTCCACTCTCCACTTTCTTGTAATTGTTTACGCACGCCAGCTACGTCTTCTGGATGGTACGGCCTTATAATCAAATTCGCCTTTTTTATGGCCGGAAGATTTGGTGTTCGAATCCGAATGAAGAAGCGGTAATCCCAGCAGAGCCAAGTGCTATGGCACACTCCGTCAGGTTGTACAGTGTCAAATGTAAGGGGCTGAATGTTGGCGATGACCTCAGATCGGCGCATTGCTTGACGCGACACTTGTAGTGCCTGTGTGCCCTTGCTTATAATCTTTTCGCCTACTGATATTGGCCGGAAATCGACCTTGTCAACCAAGAGGTGAGGTTCCTTGCCACTCTCTTGATCTGATACACCCGCGCCAGACAACAAGTTGAGAATGGATCTGGTGGTCGTAGGTGAAAGCTCCAGCGCCAGAAAATCCTTATTGATGGGGCTCGTAAGGTCGCAAAGCCTTGCTATTGCGAGGCACGCACCATGGAGCTCGTCGTCATCCATGACCGGCTGAGACTCCCGGAATGAGACATTTAGCATCCCGGATTCACGATATCTATGTGTGATTTGCATTTTCTGTGCGAAGTGTTTAGCTGCTTCGTAGGTCCTATCCAGTTGGTGGATCGCGCCGAAATGAAGTCGCTGCAATGATTCATCTTGTAAAGCTCGGGGTAGTTTCTTGTGACTTCTCAAATAACGAACAGCGTTGCGCAACGTATATGTGGGGTCGAAATTTGTCCTGTCAGAGACGAAGGGAACGCCAAAATGCTCACAGGTGGCAACTAGCTGGGCCTTGGTGAATTTCAGTAGCGGGCGAAGACACTCGGTGCCATCCTCGCTGGAAGAGTACATCCAGGCCGATGGTGCTACGGAGAGACCGTAGCGTGGTTTACGGAGCACAAATGGTTGGCCTCCCAAGGTCGTGCCCATGTAGGGAGTGGGGCTCCTCAATGGCATACCTCTGAAGGCCCTCAAATCCGGACTTTCCCCCTTGGTGAATCTCATTAGGATGGTTTCCATCTGATCGTCGTGATGATGTCCTAAGAACAGTTGGTGAATGCCTAGCCTGCGTGCTGCGGTTATAATCTTTTGATATCGGAAAACCCGTGCCATACTTTCGTTCTTCTGTTCCCTTCGTAAAGTGATGTTCAAGATGGTGGATGGTATCCCTAAAGTGTGAAGATTGTGCTGTACCTGGATTGCTTCTCTTGCGCTTTCTGGGCGCATTCCATGATCCACAATGAATGCCTGACTAGAGAAGGCCTTGATAGATGAGTTGTGAGGGTGGTTCATGTTGTGTAAGAGATAAGCCAGGGCCATAGAATCTGGCCCTCCACTAACGCAAACTCCGATCTTTCTAGCGGCTGGCACATCGGCCTGTCGACCCCTGGAAGAGGCGGGAGGAAAGCCCCATCTCATAATCTTGGTCAGTATGCTGGAGATATCGTCAGGGACGAGGTGGCGTCTGGCCGACATTTGGGGCTGATGGCCTTGTTCAGGGGACACAGCTTAAAGACAGCTCCAAAATCATCCTACACATCGAAACATGCTGCTTTTGAAGTCGAGTCACTCTCGACAGAGTTGAATAACACAAGTTGTAGACATGAGTAGTCACATCAACTTGTGTACGTGGCTGATGGCATACAGGTAGATTCTATTGTATAGGTAGGTATAGTGATCGGCAAAACTTCCTTTCTCAGTAGAAGGACATAATCATTACCTACTGTAGCTCGACAGTTGATACTCGTTGGTCTTCTTGCACGGATTTCTGACCATTCCTCAACTTCCATCCCGAATATAGATTGACGGCAAGAGCGTTCTGAATGGGAGACTGGTCCGGTATAATAGGGTGTGCAAAGCGTACCCTCCAGAGTCGGTACACTCCAGCCACCACACGGTTGTACTCGGCGACAAGGTCAATCACACGCGTGGCATCTTTAAAGAATTGGGACCTCGAGCAATTCCGTCAACAAGCCTTTGTCCCTCAAACGCCTCTATGCTTGCCTACATCTAGTGTGAACACACCTCCGGCGTGTACAAAGTGGTTCAACGGTCGGCAGGATGAAGATCCGAGTAGTACCGGTGTGAGGCAGCATGCTTCCACTATGAATCTATCCTTCTGGCAGCAATACGCTAGTACGATTGTGCCTCTAGAAATCACTTCACAAAATCCCAACGACAAGTCTACTAAATTTGAGCGCGTGGAAGCACCTTTGGAACTACTCCTCCGTCAAATCAACCATCCATCTTCATCGAAGACCTCGATCTATCTTGCCCAACAGGATCTCAGAGATTTACCGGAACCTCTGCAAAGCGACCTGCCAACACCTGATCTCGTTGCCACTGCTGGTCGAGGCGACTTGTACAGTTCTTCGCTATGGCTTGGCAAAGCTCCAACTTACACTCCGCTACATCGCGATCCAAATCCAAACTTATTTATGCAGCTGGCTGGTACAAAGGCCATCCGTCTCTTCCGACCTGAGGCGGGGAATGCCATATTCGAACATGTGCAGTCGTTGATCAATGCAAGCCACCAAAAAGGGTATCCCAAAACTTCGGAAAGCCGTGTCTCAGCTGCTTTCCGAGGAGAGGAGATGATGCAGGGCCAAGAGCGAGCGCTTCTACATGACCTAATATGGGCTGATGCATCTTCGCCTGCCTATCAAGAAGGTATCCAACGCCACGCATATGAAGCTATTTTAGGTCCGGCTCATGCAATGTTCATCCCACAGGGCTGGTGGCATACTGTAAAAGGCATTGGCGCCGGTGTCACTGCTAGTGCGAATTGGTGGTTCCGGTGATGCTTGGTCTCAAATGTGGACCTAGTTCTTCTCGGACGTATTCGACCCGTGCGCTCGAACTGCACTCAGCCTCATTAAATTTGTGTCCGCCACTTTCCCAGGAGTCTGAAACGATTCGATCGATTAATCGATCCGTCGTGCCAACTCCGAATATTCTCATTACATCCGGAAATGTGATGTTCTTTGTGGAGGTGCTCCACAGAGCCAGTATCGAGTCACTCATATCCAACCTCCACCATCAGATCCGGAGTGATAACGAAACAGCAGTCGAAACTGCTGAGCACAACGGTGTAATTACTTGGTCTGTAGCCTTCAGTCCCGAGTGCATTGTTCGAACATTGGGTCAACTGTTCCTGCTGGAGGTTACTTGATAGACGTGTTTGCGCCACCGACACTTCCTGGCGCCAAAGTTGAAATGCAAGAACCAGGAACTCGTATAGTCAACCTGATCTTCACAACAAGAACACGAGCTACACAGAGCCTATGACCACATGGCGTGAACTTTTCGCTTGGTTATGAGCTCCCCGATTTGCCTAGAGTGGGTCTCAGGCATTACGGAGCACTGTACTTTGAATTCGGGCATATTGCAGGGGTTACCTATCGTCCATTTGCTTTTAGCTCCGTGCCGTGCAGGGCCGGCGCCTTGTCCCGCTTTGCTGCCGAATCACCAGGCTTTGCATTATGCAATGCTTCTCGCTTCCAAGCAGCGACGTTGACATTGACTGGCCGGTAACAAGTTCATCATCCTGCTCATATCGAACGCACCAACCATGTCAACGACGACATCGCTTCCCTTGACGACCGCGAACTATTCGTCCACTCACCTCGATAACTGGCTAGCTGAACATGAATCATCATTCGACGATCACTTACACTGGTCAATCCTGGTCCTTGCATGCATTCCAAGTCACGTTTTAGCTGACACTTGCTTTGCTCATACCCTGGTCCACCATCACTCTTTCTGTTGCGATTTGCGTAAAATCACTGCAACACGCAAGCCTACTGTACAATGGAGACCCGGGCAATGGCACACCAGGATGGACACCAAAGAGTCAATACGCTAGACGGGTCTCTGTTCTTGGCTCTGGCGAGGCGTGCATGATGTTCCAAAGCCTTCTTGATTGAGCTTCTCTGCATATGTTCGACCTAGGTACAGTCACATCCAACCGATCAGTCGATCATCTAGACAGCGGGAATCTTTCAGTCCAACGTATATCCTTGTTTGAACGGCTACATTGGTTACCGTCGAACGAATCATGTTGACATCATGAACAACTCCCTTTCTTAACACTAGTAATTGAGGTTTCACTCACAGCGTGAAACTTCACACTCAACGCGTCTAGCATCGCAGTACAAGTATCCTGAACGCCACCCAGGCCTCCCACTTCTCAGTCCCACACCGGCACCATCTGCCAGACCTTATCCATGGATCGTATGGAGTCCATAACGCCGTAAACATGTTGATCAGGCAGACACGCATATCTACGCAAGCTACGGAGCATAACAGGGATAATCACAATATTATTCATGTACTGTATCACACGTGTCGTTCGGTGCTGTCCCTCCCGCACCCTCTTACACGCACATTCGGTGGTTTCCTTTCACCGCTCATCCATGCGGCTCACTACCCCAGATCCGCACTTCGCCATCCGGCTACTCGTCACAAATACTGTAGAACGACAACGTACATCACCTCCTCGTCCATGCGTATACGCAAAGATCTACACAACTTTGGCAGCCTATTGTTTTAAAGGGGGAGGGCTAGCCATGCACCGAAGTGAGCAATGTGAATACTGTATTCACGCACGTAGTTTCATAGCGCACCGTACGTAGGTCTCCTGTGAATGGGCACGGGATCCCTGATGACAATGAAGTACTACATGCTTTAGTTGAGCTCTCAAATGTGACCGATTATCTGATGGTATTGCTGAGTATTACTTATACCCCTCCCAAGATCGTGTCATTGTCGCTCTCGTCGGTACGATTGACGGTTCCAGCATACTACTTAGCAAACAAATAGCTAGATACCTACTTCCTTATCAAACGGCCGTAGTCATCCCCCAAGTAACGCCATCCTCCATTCAACCCTTCCTCTTCCCTCTGACTCTACTCCCCACCCCAGCCTCATCAAACAACACACCAACGACCTCGTCAAAGATCGTGAACAACAGATGCTCGTTCAGCCGTTTATTATTCATGACCGCTATGATCCTGCGGCTTGCGGCTGCGGCATTCGATCTACCAACTACACTCCCGACCAGCTCTGGGATCAGCGTGTTGAGCACTGCTGCTGCTTCCTGTCTTGATGCGTCTTTTTGTAATTTCGTGCGTGCGGGGCCAGGTTGACGTATTGCGCGTTCTTCAGTTTTTTCGTTTTGAAAAGGCTGTTCGATGTTCGTGTCGGGTACTGTTATGCTAGTGAGTGGAAATATTGCGTTCTTCCCTGCTTCTATGTATCGCAGCAATGCATCGTCAGCGAAGAGAGCGGCGAAGGAGTCACGGATTTTGCGTTCGACTGTTCCGCCGAGAAGTTGGTGTAGAACGACGACGACGGCGCGGCCGCGAAGCCAATTGTTGCCGCGGTTGAGCTCGAAGATTTCGAGGAAGATATCGCAGATGGGCTTGACGAATGGTTCGAGTTCTTTGTCTTCGAAGGCGCGGAGTTCGGCCTCCGCCTCGGCCATGGAGTTTGGTTCAATGGCGATTATCTCGTCTTGGTTTCTGTTCGTGGTAGTCGTGACGGTACCTGCCGTGTTGATTTGTGTTGTGGCTGCAGAAATGAGGTTTTGGCCGGCCACAGATAGGGAGTCAAGCGCGGCTGCGTTTCCGAGGAATTCGTCCATCCCATCTGTAACGGAATTGTAGATGCGATTCACGATATCTTGAGCATTGATAGCGTTGACTGTGTTTCCATCCCTACTAGGCTGTGGAGAAATAGCTTGCTGTGAGAGAAAAGAGCGAAACTCACGACTTCGGCAAACGTCGGGCATACGAAGAAGTTGTTGCATGTATCCTTCAAGCGCTACACGGCGATTGTGCAAAAACTGTTTTTGGAGCTTCATGACCATGCGTCGCCGAGGAAATTCGAGATTTCGTGTTGACGGATAGCGTTTTCGTAACCTCGTGTGTAAGTTGTGGAATTCACTATATCGGTGTGCAACAATCCATGAAGCAGCAGCCATTTGTTCACCTGCTGTCCTCTTGACCTCGATCACGTATACTGCATATTCTTGACCATCATCCTCACGGCCAACCATGACTGACTTGATGCTGATAGACGCCCGACCATACAAGCTGTTGTCGCTTTCTTGGACGATGTACTGTTGTCGTTGAAGTTCTTTACGACGAATCTCACGTTGTAAACTTGCTTTGGACTTTTCAAGAATACGCAATTCTGCGACATTGTTAGTCAATTCTGCTTTTCGTGTCAGTGTGTCGACGACTGCTTCTTGAGACACCAGTCGCTCAATATCATCAGATAATGTTGTGATAGCTTCTGCTAAACCAAGGTCACCAGGTGCTGCTTGATGGATTTCCTCTTCTAGGTTATTCTTCTTCTTGTTGTCGTCTTCGTGGTCAACATACTCATCTTCTGCAAACTTCTCTTCATCACCAAACAAGTCATTGTCCTGGAAAACACCAATTCGACCTGAGGGGTTGACTAATCCAAGAGTCGCCAAGCTTGGCTTGATTTTCTCCCCCATGAAACTATCCTGACGAGGCAGATCGTGTAATAAATCTGTGGAACTTCGAGGAGACCCATATGGCTGGTTAAGCTTGCGGCTAGCCTGTGGAGATGTGAACAGCATATCCGATTCGAAATCAGACATGCCCACACTGGGACTTTCGGTCATGATGTCGGTGAGGGCAGCTTCCATGCTCTGAATGACCTCGGACTCTGGATTTAAATCACCATTGAGTGATTCATTGCCAATGCTTTGAACAGAAAAAGCCAAGGGGTCGTTGTCGAGATCGTCATCAAACAAAGGTCGGTCGACATCTATCGATCTTCGGACAGGAAGCTGACTATCGCAGGATTTTGAGGATGCTAAGCTCTTGACATCTGATGACGATAGTGCCGCCCTTCGGAGATCTCTCGTTCTATTATTTGGTAATTGTGAACTTGCCCTTGTTGGGGGTGGGGTAAGGACTCTTGGTCTTTGAGGAGCAGGCTTGACGCCGGTGTTTCCATCGAGGTCACCATTTACGGCCATGCTTTGTTGCCTTTGACGCGGTTTACCCTCATCGGACGCGAGGAATTTGTAGTACAGATCAGATTTGCGGAAGCTCGGCAAGTACTTCTGCTCAAGATCTTCCAGAACTGCAGACTGAGAAGATAAGATAGCCATTCTCGCTGCTCGATATTGCTCCGATGTAGCTCTGCGACCTGCAATGAGAAATTCTTGTACTGCATCTTGAAATTCTGTTGGCACGTTCAAGTCCTTCTTCATAATATAGGTCTCGGCTATCTGAGCGATATCCAAGCGATCAGTATCGGACCATGAAAGGGTTGTGGTAGGCTGTTCTTCACCAAAATCATCCTCAAGTGGATTACGAAAGCCGTCAACGTTGATCCAAAATTGGACGAGTGACATCTTGGACTGTCTGTCCATGAACTCCATGAAGTAGGACAAGCCAGATGTGGTGTGCATTATCTCGACCAATGACCATTTATGTGCAAGACTCTTATCCTCATTTCGCTGGTCAGTAGTTGAGGTGTTAAGGATTGGGCCTGGTTCTGAGCTCGAGAGTTTTGCGATTTTCTGATCCAGGACTCGCTTACCCATTTCGAGACGTCGCAAATACACTTGATCTTGCCCTTCAACCAAACGCTCACGGGCAAGCTGGCTGGCTATCTGACTTCTGAACCTCCGAGTATCGGCCAATGTTTTCGTCCTCCTAATAGCTCGAACGAACCTCTCGAAAGCTCTTTCACTGTCATGTGCTTGCAAACGTGGCATCTCCATTTGTAATTGTCTTTTCGGGGGAGATGTCGTATGCTCATCCAGAGCAGCACGCATTCTCTTGACTGTCTTACGGTCCTGTAAAGTAGTCTTGCCATAGGCTTCCACGATCTGGTTCCACGTATCTGGATCGGCCAGCATCTGTAGAGTGGGAAACAAGACGGCGCAGGCAACAATTTCCTTGACAAGTACAAACACTGCACGACTTCCAATCATGTCCTCATCCAGCAGAGACGGCAAAATGCGGACCAGAACTTTTCGAAGATGCTCCTGCTGCAGGAACTTTGTATCCGAGTATGCCAGAGATGCTGCGGGATGCAGATGGCCCTCCCTGTACTTCCCGGCTATAGCAAGGTCCAACTCCTCAGAATCAGGAATGCTGCGATTGGCGACACGGCCACGCACAACTTTCTCGGCATTATCGAAGTCACGTATGTGGGTCGTCACAATCGGAATGATGCGTGCAACAATCACATCAACTATATCTTCTGACAGTATGTGGTCTCTGATCTCAATTAGAGCTGTTCGAATGTTCTTATCCACCTCATTGACAAAGACCGGACTTTGTGAGATCGTTTTGTACCATGAAGAAATGAAGTTTTGCAAGGCAAGATCGAGTAGTTGTCCAATTGCCTCGGAGATTACGAAGGAAGTCGGATGTAACTGGACAGCATTGTACTGTAGATCGGCGTCTTTACGCGCTCGATCCACCTTCCATGTCTTCGGAAGTAGGAAAGCAGGCACAGGTCGCCTTGTGATATGAGTTCTGGTTGCAATTTGTCTAGATGTGGTTAGGATAAGGAAGAATAGCAACAGCAAGGCTGTCGCAAGGCCGAGAAAGAAGGCATTGGCAATGTGTCTGAGGACAGGCACGAGTCTGACCGCAAGACCCCACGCGACGAGGGCGACAAAGCTGGCAAGGAAGAGCTGTGAGCGTTCAATGGTCATCATCACCACTCATGACGAGGAACTACTGGTGGCCAGTGGCCTAAGCCACCTTTCGGCACATAACGAGCGACGTCGAGCTAGCAGCAAGTGAGGCTCAATACTCAACTCACCATGGTGGATCATACATCGAGTATGAACACGATGAACGGCATGGTAGTAAACAGTCAACCAGTCCTGGGCGCAGGGAGTGATGCACGTGACACAGACATCCATCGATAAGCTTCGGTACACCTTCCGAGATAGTATTCTTGGCGCTCAAGTTCCATATGAAGCCACCAATGTTATATTCATCCTGCTTAGGTACTGACATACTGTACAGCAAAAACCTCTAATACTGTGCTGTGACTCGCTTGGAAAGCATCTGCTTTTGGACCGGACGGGACACAAACATTCTTACATGACACAGGATTATGACACTCTTCAACTGAAGCGGCATCCACGAGCCATACCCCAACCCAGGTTTCATCCCGGTGCCAGCAAGGCTGCTGTTGTCCAGACTCGGTTTTCTCGAAGCAGTGAATTCGTTCTTCCAACAGTCTCAGCTTGCAAGTGTCAACCTTACCGGTAGCTACTATGCAAATAGCCGTGATAGTACATGGTTTGGGTCATAGGCAATGGCCTCGGTCGAGCATAAATTTTACTTCGCCTTTAACTAGCTCTTCAATGGAGGACTTAATTGCTGCTCTAATGCCATTGTTCTTGGCTCTTCTCTGGGCTGGATTTAGAGCCTTGAAACCCTTCTACCAAGATCAATCGTAGCTGACTTTCACGTTTAGCAAGGTACTCCCAGAAGTGAGGTATTGGCAACAGTTTCGACAAATGCTGATGGACATCTTCCTTGTCGAAAGCCTGCGTGATGACTTGGTTATGATGCATACTACGAAGCTTATTACGATGCATTGACTCCAGACTATTTATTCACAAGACAACCACATACAATAGGCATTGAATATCAAATTTCGGTGAAATAATCCAAGCTCACCTGGGGGGAGCCTCCGACAACAATCATGCTAAAGCTACACAAACAGCAGCTGTGCTCCGTGTTGGAGTAGCGGTAACATGAATTGGCAGCTGAAGGTGCTTTGCACAAATGTAATCTAAACCGGAGCAGAATACGAAGCAATATCAGGATCTTTCGGATAGAGCTCGGCCAAGTATGAATAGGAGAGAGCAAAGCTTTGATTCACCATTGAGGTTGATGCTTTCAACGTACAGTCCAGTACAGCACTGTAATTCAAGTAGCTTCTAAACTTGATTCGAAGCCGTAACCGCCTGAGCTCGAACGATAATGCCACTGCACAGTATTCATAGTTTGCTGTATCCTTGTTTAACTTTGCCCCTGCACGAATGCTCCGACCTGTATCTGGCAGTGGCCGAGCGCGAACCGCAGTAGAAGTTAATGACAAACCGGAGTGTAGTCCGTGTATGGTTTGATCACGAACCAACTTGATGGTCGTTGTAAGCCCATTACATATGTAGTGAGCTTTGAATAGATCTTGCCCTTGCGATGCCTGTTGTACGTTGTCTGCAGTACGAGCTTCGCAGAAGTTGACGCACCTACACGAGAAGAAGAAGGTGCTTGAGCAGAGTGCATAGTTCGGTGGAGGGCCAATAACCCAAGCAAAAGTGGACGACGCGTGCAGAGACAAAACGAGGTGGGGATCAACCTGCAGAGTCAGGCGCGGGCGGAAGTGCAATTAGCTCCTTCCGCGCGACATGCATAAACTCAGCTGACACAGGTGCGAGCAGAGGTGCTGGAGACGGCCCCGTTCTGGCCACCAGACGGGGAGGTCCGTGATTCCGCTGTGGAACAGCTATGAACTGGTGCCTGAACGACGCTCACGGTCTTGTGGCAAGAGTGTGCCTCATTGTGGTCTCCAGAACACGCCTCAACGAACCGGTAGGCAAGTCCCGATCCATGAAAATGGCGCGATATTATGTCTGTCCATTGCTACAATTAGCCAGACGCTGGAGATGACCAATGCCTCAAGGTGGTCCTGGCAAACACCAACGAACGCGGCGCGCCACGGTGCTTCATGCTGCCGGGATATTGTAACACGGAGTCTTTACGATCAAAGCACCGAAGTGTGATCGTCGGTTCCACCTCCAGAGCGCTTCTTACCATCGAGGGAAGTGTAGCTGGCAAGCGTTCCTGTCGTGTGCGAAACGATCTCGATGGGGGAACTCGTTGGCTTTAAATAATCGAGCAAACAACCCACCAAGCAGGTTCTACCTGGAAGCTCTTCCGACCAACGTGTGATATACTAGATCGGCAACTAAAGCCTATCAATTAAGCGCCTTGTCGGAGCCTGATGGCTAGCAACACTTTTCAAGCAGTCAGTCGATCTTCAAGCATGCGAGCAACATGTGAGTGAAATGGGGCTAGCATTAAAGAATAGGCGTGGTTACACAGAACCTTGCTTGGCTGCTGTCCCGTGCTGCGCTTCGTCAACCCAATCGCTCGCTTGCGGCTGTCTAAAGCATGGCCTAGCCCAGCCCCTGTACCCACGCTACCCAATCCGGGGGCGCTAAGTAGGGCCGCCTCCCTTGCAAGACTACGCAACAACTGCTCATTGCGTGGGTCAACAAGGAGAAAAATAGGTCTGCTTTCCGGTTACAAAACCAAGCTGGAACTTGCCGACTACCAAAGTACCTTTTCATGTCCGAATCTTCTCATGTAGTCAACTGGCAAACCTAGAGTCCGAAAGCCTTGTTTTTCAGTTTGTCAAACGTGCCTCTCAACTTTATGCGAGGACTGTCGTGCTTCAGACTCAACAGCAAACATCTACCAACATCGATTCAGATACGTAGCCTATGAATTTCAAACGCCCCTTCGATCACAGCGTCGATTCACCAGGAGCTTCTCATTGTACGCAAACAAAATCATCTTTCCATCCTGACTGAGCACAACCTGCAATATCATTCACTGGCTCACCCTCATACCTATGCATCATTCCCACGTGTGTACACGCAAACCGACGTTTTGACAACAACGATTGGTTACCTGCCATCATGATTGTTGCTCAATATAAGAGTACTCCATCATCATCATCATCATCATCATCACCATTGCAGAGATTCTCCTTCCAACTGGGATCTCTTAACTCATCAAACGGGAAACGCTCACATTGCCGTACGGTTTTGAATTTCCATCGTGGTCCTGCTGATCCAAACAGACTCATACGCAATATTGAGGATGGCAGGTCAAGGCCTAAATTCTATTCAAGAGGATGTGATGCCAACTTTACAGCCAGAATCTCATGCAGTCCTTGATCCTGTTTTCTTCGAAGATGAATCCACACCTCCAGTCTCGGTGCAAGGAAGCAGTACACCAAGGACCGCATCGCAGAGCTCAACCGATGATCCAGGAACCTACCATGTGATCAAGCTATCCAGCATCGAAGACGTAATGCCTCGAGCGTATATTCGAATATGCTTCGTCTACCACCTCCCGGAGGAGAAACTGTTGTATCCTGCCATTGACAATCTGCGAGCGTTCGTACGGCAGACAATTGATGCCAAACCTTACCTGGCAGGCTATGTGACGGATATTGAGACCACTGGAAACAGGGCGCGTCGCTCGGAGCTTCGATTTTCAATGCACGATTTCCTCAACTATCCTCTCGTCGAGACTAAAGTTCTGAGAGATGACGACGGAAAACTCCTCAGCTATGCCGAACTCGATGAGCAAAGATTTCCACCTAGCCGAATTCGAACGGAAATTGTTTCTGCTCTGCAGGAAAACGTAGGGCCAGAGGACCGAAGTGCTCCAGTCTTCCGAGTTCAGGCAAATATACTTCAGGGTGGACTGATCATCTCGTTTTATCTTCATCATTGTGTCTCTGACGGTACAGGCTTTGACCTGCTTACCACAGGTGATTTGATGCATGACTCGTACAGTTTCAACCGAAACATGGCAACTGAACACCTCATGGTCGTAGCGCTTGAAGACCGTCTGAAATTGTTTGCTGCACAGATGACAGCAATCCGGTACAGACTTTCGGAAGCATCACCGAACCAGATCAATACTCGGCAACTCCAAGCTCGACGCCGAGATCAGATACCACCATTTCCTCAGAGCAAGCCTGGAAGAGGCTGCATTATCAACATATCCTGGCATAAAGTCGAATCAGCATACTTATCCTTCACCTCCAACGCCACAACCACAAAGCATACTCGGCAAAGTATTTTGATGGCACTCTTGTGGCGACACATGACTCGAGCCCGTAGACCATCGATATCAGAAAGTCTCGATGTCAAGACTTCAAGGCTGTTTGTTCCTGTTGATATTCGACAACGATTAAAGGAACCGTTGTCTCCAGCGTACTTTGGATCTGCAGTTGATTCAGCGACAGCAAGACTTGACCTCGATGCTCTGACCGAGACTGGTGGTAAGAGCCTCGAAGAAATCTCGGAAATCATCCGTGAAGCCATTGATCGGGTTGACGACTCGTATGTACGAGAATGTATCGCATTTGCAAACTCAGCCGATGCCTTGACTGATGTTTCTGATATTCAAGCCAGTAACATGAACAGGTCTACTGGCGCTGACATGTACATTACCTCGTGGCTGAGGCTTCGAAGTTATAAATGTGATCTGGGAATGGGACTTGGGGGACCAAGTTGGGTTCGCAAACCGTGGAGTAGGGATCCCGGATCTTGCATCATAATGCCTCTGAAGGATCCTTCTCCAGATTGTTATGAAGCCGTTATTCAGATGACCGAGGTTGATATGGAAAGGTTGCTTAATGATGGAGAATTTATGGATTTTGTGCTAGGGGTAGTTGACTAATTGATCAACAAAAAGTGTTGGACCTGTAAGAGCTCACAGTAAAGCTGGTCTTTGCATTGAACAAAAATTTGGGGTTATGTGCGAACACAATCGACTGACGATTTACCATTAGCAGCAAGCGAGTTCTGATTAACAGGGATGGATAGTGATCCCCTTTGTATTGAATAAAAAATCAACCTACAGTACAGTACAGTACCGCTTTCCACTTTCAAAGCTGAAGAAAAATGTAGTCCACTGCGTACCAATCACGAAATGCGATTCGACCATTTCCTTGATAATCACCCCCCTGGAGGCAGCATAGCAATGTGACTGGTGCAAAAGCGAAGTACAAGCGCAAGTGTGCTGTCACGTGGGTACGCGTCACAAAGACGTACCCCACGTTCGCGTTTTCTCGCGTTCATTGCCACTGCACGTCGTTTGCCTTCAAGTCTTCCTCCATTGTACTTCGTACACCACTCACAAAACTGTCGACCACCGTTGCTGCATAAGTCACCTTTTTTTCTGATATCTCGGGATCACAAACACACCATCGATATGACGCAAACTGAAACACCACAAGAAGAGGAATTTGAGCAGGGAGCAGGACCAGGCGCACCTATTCCAATCAATCAACTCATAGTAAGTCTCGAATGTATGCGGCAGCTCTTGGACGCATGCTGATAGATTCTAGGGCGTTTCTGGTCTAACAGAACGAGATATCAAGCTTGTTCAAGATGGTGGCTTTCACACAGTCGAGTCCATCGCTTACACGTATGCATACGCTTCTCGTCTGAGCTGACAATGTGCTTACATTTTTGACAGACCGAAACGTATGCTTGAACAGATAAAAGGCATATCAGAGGCCAAGGCAGCCAAACTACTCGCCGAAGGTAAACGCCGCTGAAACATCTTGATAGCCTGATTAAACTAATGCTTTCCAGCTATGAAGCTTGTCCCCATGGGATTCACTACAGCTACAGAGATGCATGCTCGTCGAAGTGAGCTGATCTCAATAACGACCGGGTCAAAACAACTCGATACGCTCCTGGGTGGTGGGATTGAAACAGGTTCGATTACAGAAATTTTTGGCGAGTTCAGAACAGGGAAGAGTCAGATCTGTCACACGTTAGCAGTAACATGCCAGTTGCCGTTCGACATGGGTGGTGGCGAAGGCAAGTGCTTGTACATCGACACAGAAGGCACATTTCGACCGGTGAGACTGCTCTCAGTGGCCAACCGATTTGGTCTAGAAGGTGAAGAGGTTCTCGACAATGTCGCTTACGCACGAGCATATAATTCAGAACATCAATTGCAACTGCTCCAGATGGCAGCTCAAATGATGACCGAAACACGATTCTCCCTCCTTATCGTTGACTCGGCCACCTCTTTGTACAGAACAGATTACAATGGGAGAGGTGAACTCTCGTCGAGACAGTCACATATGGCCAAATTTTTACGCACACTTCAGAGGCTGGCAGACGAGTTTGGAATCGCAGTGGTGATTACTAACCAAGTGGTCGCACAAGTTGACGGTGGCCCCAGTGCCATGTACAATCCAGACCCGAAGAAGCCGATCGGCGGAAACATCATTGCTCATGCTAGTACAACGCGTCTGAGTTTGAAGAAAGGTCGAGGCGAGACACGAATATGCAAAATTTACGACAGTCCTTGCCTGCCAGAAGGAGATACTCTGTTTGCCATCCAAGAACATGGCATAGATGACCCGGCGCCGAAGGATATGGAGAAGGAATAGTCCGTACCATGGATCGTGTTCAGTGTATGTAGATTCTCCTCGAGCGTGGTGTTAATGATCGGAGTTACTGTATGACATGAGGTTATGATGCCTGATACATATAATGATCTGTGATGAGAAATGGTCAAACTATACCTACCTACCTAATGACACGACGAGCTGAACTTTAATTTGCAGCCATGATTCGGTATTCCAAGTATCGTTTCATTGATGACTGCAGTTTGCACAACTTTGGTGCCTTCCGGACATGGCACGCTAGGACACTCCATATGCTGAATCAGATGTGGCAGTGGTGGCTCAAACGAATAAACTCGTGAGATCGAGATCCACCAGCCAAGATCTCAGAGGAGATCAGCAATTTCACAGCCACAATTCCCACCAATGACAGACCGTATCAAAAGGAGTGCGAATTCCTTGGCTTCTGGGCATCCCTCCATTCCAGCATCTTGCGTATATTTAACTTCAGCCAAGACGCTGTTGCTCGTTGCGATGTGCATGTGCTGTACAAGCACCTGCTGACTTTTATGTAAGGATGCTTGGACGTGCTTGGTATTGCCACTGCGCTCAGGCGTTGGCAGACTTGGCTCTTCCTGTCTTGACATGGTAGGGTGATAGCTGCTCTTCGCGTTTGTCCCTGTTTTCATGTTGTACAACCACCGTTCCGTTTGAGGCTACCTTTTCAATAGGACCTGGCCTCGACGCGACATAGTGGCTGTCGGCTTCCTATCTTGTCTACCTACCTACGCTTCGCCTTGATCACTACCACATTCGTTTGCTTTGAATTCTGATCTCCCAAGTGATTTCACGATGTCCACAGGCTACCAGTATGACAGTGCTGGCTATTCGACAGCGCAGCAGCCGAATATGCAGTCGCAACAGTATAACAACTCAACGTATGGTGCTGCTCGTGCGCCCGGCCGGTTCGAAGTTCTTTGCGGTCCCCTTATCAACTACCAGCACATGACATATCACGAATCACAGGCAACATGGCATGGTACTGTGTTGATAGTCACAAAACCGACAGATGCGCAACCTCAACTCGAGTATGGACCGGCCGACGCAAGAGGCAGGAATAGGAATGTAGAGGGATTGAGGCTCTACCAAGATCCCAATAAGGCGTTCTGGCGCTTCTCTTTGGAGGTACCGTTATCAAACACCGAAACTCAATGGACATACAATATCCCAGGCGTCACATTTCTGTCAGATGTACATGGGAAAGACGGGACAAGGTCATTCTTTGTGCCGGCGTCGAGCGAGTCAATGCGCATCATGTTTCATTCTTGTAATGGCTTTTCTGTCGGAACGGATGAAGATTTTTGGTCAGGCCCTGCTCTTTGGAACGATGTCCTACGAACTCATGAACAGCGGCCTTTCCACGTCATGGTTGGTGGTGGTGATCAGATCTACAACGATGGAGTCCGCGTTCATGGACCGTTGAAGCCATGGACGGATATCAAAAATCCTCACACGAGACGATCATTTCCATTCGATAATAATATGCGAGCAGCTTGTGACCAGTTCTATTATGAAAACTATGTTCGATGGTACAGCACGGAACCTTTTGCGAGCGCGAACGCAGCCATACCTCAGATCAATATCTGGGATGATCACGACATCATTGATGGATTCGGCAGTTATACGGATCACTTCATGAGATGTCCCGTCTTTCGGGGTATTGGTGGTGTGAGTTTCAAATACTACTGCCTTTTCCAACATCATACCGCACCTCCAATTTCGACCTTCACGACCGATGCTCCACAGACCATGCATGCAGGTGCAAACGGAACAGCTCAGGCAGATCCGAGACAGACCGAGGGTTGTTATGTGTACAAGCGAACAGCTGATGATCCCAGCTGGATCGTCGGGAGGACACCCGGGCCGTATGTTGAAGAAAGGTCACGAAGTTTGTACATGAGATTGGGCAGGAGAATCGCGTTCTGCGGGATAGATGCTCGAACCGAGCGTACACGAAGACAAGTCAACTATCCTGATACATACAACCTCATCTTCGACAGGCTCGAGAGAGAAATCACAGCTGCCAACGGGGACATCAAGCACTTAATCCTCCTTCTAGGTGTACCAATTGCGTATCCTCGTCTTGCATGGCTGGAAAACATGCTCAGTTCTCCGATTATTGCGCCGATCCGATTGCTCAATAAGAGATTTGGCGTCGCTGGGGGCTTCTTCAACAATTTCGATGGGGGCGTTGACCTGCTCGATGACCTTGATGATCACTACACAAGCAAGCTCCACAAGGACGAAAGACGGGATTTGATTGTCCGATTGCAAGCTCTATCTTTGAAATACATGGTGAGGGTGACCATTTTGGGTGGTGACGTCCACCTCGCCGCGGTTGGACGATTCTACTCGAATGAAATGCATACCGACTCTGCAGAGCATGACCCGAGATACATGGCCAACATCATTTCTAGTGCTATCACCAACAAGCCACCACCAAAGGCAGTAGCCAACCTCTTAGCGCGACGTAACAAAATCCATCATCTCAAAGACGGCAATACCGACGAGACTCTTCTCCCAATGTTTAACGAGCAACCAGGAGGCGTGATGAAGAGCGCAGCAAACAACAAATGTACGATGCCCTCCAGAAATTACGCCTGCATCACTGAAATACCCGAGTCTGCGGCCGCCTTCGATGCACGAACCAATGGTATCACTAACGGCGAGAAACTCATCCCGGTAGATAACACCGGCTTGACAGGCAAATCCCGACCCCATCATGGTGACAAGCGCAAAGGTCGACATCCTCTACACGAAGGTGAAGTGGGTGCTGGCACAAATCATCCAGCTGCGGATGGTGTTAACAATCAGGGTCCTGTGAAGGGAGGGCTGAACGTGAGTATCCGCGTTGAGATTGATAACTCTGATCGTCAGGGTCGTACACAGGGTTATGGATTGACAAGTAAGTTTGCGTACCTGGCACTCATCTCGATGAGCACATAGCTAACCATGCGGCTGCTAGTCCCGAAACTCACACCCGTAGGAACGTCTTAATAGGATAAGTATCAGGCTAACTTCCTCTGCACTATTGGATACGAATAATCCACCGCTGAAGAGTTCCTGGTCGAAAAGGTCGAAAAGGTCGACGTCAACAGGAACGGAGGGACGACCGGCTGAGTCGCTTGTTGACAATGCCAGCTGACGGAACTATATCGTGTGTCTGCTTCTATCAAGTTTTTCTATTATTGTCCTTTATAGATACCCCTTTGCTACCTCGATACGGTAGCCTGTTATTCCTGTTTTATCTTCTACAGAAAATCATATCCATTTAGCCTCTTCTCCTTGAGTACCTTGCGTAGGCACAGGATCCGGTGGTGGCTCGCTTTGCTCTCTGTGTAGTCGTGACCAGCGTTGGTAAGACAACTCATTACCTGTAGTGTGGAGGTCTGTCCTGCTACTCTGCTGTAATTCTGCTGTTGATGATCCGTGGATTGCGCTCGTCAACTTGCCTGCAGGGATGGACGACTGGGATGGACAGTAGGTAGGTACTATCTGGCCCACGGCCTGCCCGTAGATTACATGTTGACATGTTGTCAACATGTAATCAGGCTGCTGACAGGTTGTTGACTATGTATTGAAATGTCGTTGAACACATATCGAGTTGTGTTCCAACTTTAACCAAAATCAATACAAATTCCTTAAGAAATCGAACTAACATCGAACTGTAATCAAGCCAGATTCTAGTTAATTTCAACATTCAGCTTTCCACCTATTGTCAACTGTCAAAAATCGAGGCCTGTTCGCGTACTGTCAACGCACTGTCGCCGCGTAATCATAAATTCGAATATTATGACGTCATTGGCATGCAGTCTTGGCGAAAATAAGGTTATTTTAGTGTCGGAATTAACGGATATAAGGCCGACAGCGAGGCCAAATCGACGACGACGTATAATTATTAACTTTTGACGTCGCCAGTGGACTTTTCTCGACCGTTAACGTAATGTGTGCCAGCTATCGCGCATGGTAACGTAAAGTAAAGTAAAGAAGTAAAGAGGAACGCACGTAGTAGTAAATATGAGGAAGTCGTTACTTCTTTTTTTCAAAAAAAAAAAATTGATTACAAGATTACAGGATTACATATTAATATATTACCAACATGATGTTGACATGATGTTGACATGTTGTCAGTATAATGTCAGTAGGCTGCTGACATACTGCTGACATGCTGTTGATAACGTGTTATTAGCATGTGTGACACGTTAAAATTGACTTTATATCCGTAAACATATCAGTAGCCTACTGACATTATACTGACAACATGTCAACATCATGTCAACATCATGTTGGTAACATGTTGACATGTAATCTACGGGCAGGCTATGAGCGAGATAGTAGGTATATGTAGAGAACTGGTGCATTCGTGCATATCTTACGTATAGTAAGAAACACATGACGCGCTTATTGGTTTGCTATTCATGGAAGATGGACTACAGTAGGTATATCTTGTAGGTATGTGATTTGATAGATGGATGTCCAATTCTGCATGCATGCTTGCGCGTGTGCTGTAAATCCTGTGTTCTAAATTTCAATTACATTTTCGCATATTATGTATGTGCTGTACTATACTTTACGTGTCTCACAGAATTGCATTCAGATCATGCGTTCCCACCCACAACAATAGTCTCATCCCCACCCCCCCTCTCTCGCTGCGCCATCGCACCACTATCCACCGCCAATGCACCATCCCCAGCGTCCTCACCCTCCCTATTCTCAACAGACCTGTTATAAAGCCTAAACTGCCAAAACACAAGCATATCCTCCGCAATCGTCCCAAGACTCCCAATAAGCCAAGGCAAATTCTTCAAAACATACGCTTTTTGGAGTGAATGTGCCAACACCGCGCCTCCGTACGACGCATTACCCATGAGACTGAGGATGAAGAACAGTATACTTAGGCCCTCGGTGGATTTCTCTCTGTAGTTCTTGTATATCTGCGGGAGGCGCGCTGTTAGGTATAGGACTGCGGAGACGTAACCTAGGAACTGAGCGGCTGCGGGGCTGGCGAGCGCGTCGTCAGGGTCGTTCGGCTCTGAAGGGTCGGTGTCGGGGGGTGGAGTGGGGTGCCATGCGCCTGCTTTGTAGGCTATGAACCAGCCTAGTGCGCCGACGAGGATGACGCCCATTATTGGGAGGGCGATTTTTAGGACATGTTGGAGTGTGCTTGGGCGGACGGGGACTGTTTCGTTGGGCTCTTCGAAGATTTTCGGTAGGGATTCGGTTTGCGCTGCTGTGGGTGCGGCGGAGGAGGATTTTCTTCTGTTGATGCGTTGGGCGAGTCTGGCGCGTACGGCGGCTGGATCTGCGGAGCCGGGGATTGTATAGCTGTCTGTGCGGGTACGGCTGTGGGTTCTGCTTAATAGTGGTTCTGTTTCGTTGGTTTCTCCTTCGTCACCGACTACTGCTTCTTCTCGATCTATGCTTCTTCTGCCTTCTGGAAATCTCTCTGTTCCGGTTTCTGTCTCGACTATGACATGTTTGACACTGGCTAGGAGCCCGCGTCCTTCTCTACGTTTGTTTCGAATGCCGTAGTATAGACATTGTGTGATGAGTAGGCCGTCGCTGATGCAGAACCATATACCGATGATTATGATACTGGGCACCAGGGAAGCCCATACAGCGCCGACGAGGTTTGCGACGTCACCGAGAAACCAGATTATTACAAATCCGAGAGATATGGCTTCGGCGGACTGGTTGTGGTAGTTTTCGAGGAGTTGAGGGAGGAGTAGGAAGACCCAGCAGGCTAGAGAGACGGAGCCGAAGATGCCTGAGAGGGCTTCATTTGTCGTCAGGGGTATATCGGTGGTGTTGTTTGATCGGGTGGTGAGGAGGACGCCGGCTGCCAGGGCGTTGTGTAACATGGTGAAGGCTGCGAATGGTAGGGTGAGAGAGAGTTGATGGCAGCTGTTGGATCGTGAATTATCAGCAGCCCAATCGTATGACGTCGGTATCGCTCTTCTCCAAATATCGCTCTCGTGGGCGCTGATAGCAAATCGTCTTTCTCTTTCTCTTTCTCACATCAGATGAAACATGTATTGTACAATAGTTGCGCAAAACTCATTTAAGTAGTTCCATGAGCAGGAACGGAGTCATACTATGCAAGACCTTGCTGGGCACTAAACTTTTAGAGCTCGACTCCTCATGTTTTCTTCCACTTTAGCTAACCAAACAGAGGAGATTTTTCATCGATCATCTAGATGCTATCTCAAGTGGAGTACACCTTATCTGCAGTGGTTCCTTCGAGTGGGCACCATCTCGTTGACAAGCATGATACGATTATGGCTTATAGTAAGGTACTCGAAAGGAGAAGGCCGCTGCTTATCAGACTCTCTGTAATAAAGAGACAACTTATGCTGATCTGACTATGCATGCTTCTGTTCAAGGCTGGGGTCGTCAAACATACAAAATTGGTGATATCCTTCCTGAACAACAACCCACAGAACACGTCTCGTGGTATTTACTCTGATATTTCGGGACGTGCTGAATGAGCCATCACCAAACGCCACCATATACTCTCGCGGTTCACCGGCTGATGCACATAACTCTCCCATTACCTCCCAAGCAACGCTGGAATAACTTTTTCATGCATCTCCCTAAACAAGTCATACAACCCTATCATTCCTCTCCATGTTGTCGCACAGTGCTCCAACAACGCCAGGCATGCCTCAGAGATCTCGCGGATGTTGCTAAAGTCGATAGGCGGTCCTTGCTCTGTTCCATCACTTGTGATTCGTCCATCTATACTTCTTGTCCTTGAAAACGTTACCAGTGGTAGTCTTCCGTCAATTGCTAGGAGAACATGCGCCATGATCGTTAGAGTCGCTTGGTGTATATAGTGTGCCGACACGATCGATACAGGATAGTCACCTTCAGGTGTACCTTCTGGAGCTCGGAAGACACGATCGTAGAAGTCGATTGAATATACCGCTGCCTCATAGCTTTCGCGAGGAATGACGAGGTCGGTATTGGAAGGGTTGTGGATGGCGTCTACATCTTTGGTAGCTGCAAGTGCTCGAAGAAGAAGTGGTTGAAAGAGGAAGTTGATGGTTGTGTTGAAACCTATCTCGACCTGCATTATGCCCACACCCATCTGTCCGTGCTGCGCATCCACAATATGCACCACTTCGTTCTTCCAATTCACGAAGTCCTCAAGTCGGTCTTCGTACCATGATCTCGGTAGCTCTGGTGCTATGGCCGGCATGTAGAGGACACGGAAGATCTCACTTCGCAGATAGATGAGGCGGTAGTAGTGGGAGACTAGCATGTCTTGAGTGTAGGAGGCATCAACCGGGTCATGAGACAAATCTGCTGGATACTCTGCGGTAATTATCTCTTCTGGAAGGTCAGACGGTCGACCGGTGTGTTGTCCAAAGTTACGTTCGAGACTGTAAAGGCCCCAAAATATACTGCGGCGTCTGTGGCGTGATTCTTGAGACTCAAAGTCGTCGTTGGGCTCGGAGTGAATATTGAGTTCCACTGAAAGTCGGCAGGCGTAGTCAAGGAGCTTCCAGGCGTCACCGCGATGTGGATAGAAGAAAGCGAAAAGAATGAGCAAGAGGAGGGCTTGAAGGGCGTCGAGACTAATGTCAGAGGTGACCTCCTCAGTACATTGGATTGCTTCAACGTAGAAAGATTTTGCATCGGCTGTGCTAACGTCGTGGTGGTGTCTGCTGCGGTTTGCTGACGCAATGGCACAGATCATGGCTACTCGGAAGAAGGCGTGAGCTTCTGGGCCGGTGAGATGTCTGAGCGGAGTAGCTTGAGAGCGGACACGCAAGTAGGTATCTACTTCGGCAGTGATCTGGGCAGGATTGCTATAGCCGTAGATGACGTTTGTGGAGCGCATATAGAGGTCGACCAAGAACTCAATCTCTTGTCTGGAGGGAGTCGGACGGTTGGTGGGCAGTTCAAGAGACTCGAAGATGACTTGATTGAGTTTGAATTCTGAGCTGGTGTAATTTTCTGGATGAGTCAATTGTCCGAAGCGAGTGGAAGCGTGAACAGCAACTTCAACGACCAAAGCGTAAGCTGAACTGCTTCCAAAATATTGCCAGCATGTTGGATTCGCGTCCTCGAGGGAGAAGTGCTTATCAAAGGAAACCTGATTGTCTTGTGGCCGCCAGTCCAATTGTGTTTGAGGGTCGATCGCATGGGCTGATATCGGTCTTTGATGCTCAGTGTAGGTTCCTGTTAAGGGTGGAGGTATTGCATCTGGATCAAGAATTCCACCGTTGATGGTAATTTGTACTGATCTCAACCTGGCCAGTCGATTGAGAAGAGAATGGACATAGCTCCGTGGCAGGGTCTGTTGTAGAGCATGGTCGAAAAAGGTACACTCGGCCTTGCCTTTCTGGCACAATCTACATGCTGGAAGTTGAGTATCGCATTTCCTTCGCAGTCGACGACATCGTTGACAGGTAGGTAATAGACGTGTGAGGTCAGCCTCGGAGATGGTCGTCGCTGGATCATCCATTATTCTGGCTCGAGATGAGAAGTCCGCTGGCTCGTGAATGATGGACTTCAGCGTCAAGTTGCCCCTTAACGACGTCCACTAACCTTGATCGACTTTCCCAAATATTTTGATCAACCTTCACGTTGTCAGTCGCGGTGTCGCGACGACAAACACGTTCGATAGTGAAGTTCGTTGTTATCATCGTGACGATGGCTGAAAAGAGGAAGGCGGGGCGACTGCGCCAAGTGCGTAATCGGAAGGTTCAGCCGATATCTCGCCTTGATCAACAAGAACCCTCACCCACTACTTAGCAGTATGGCATACTCCATCCGCCATCACTGACACCAGAAGACCTGCTTCAAGCAATCCATCGCTCTATTGAGCTCAGACCACATGGCTGAATGTAGAAGATCTGTATTGTCCTGCGCAAGATGTCGCCGTCGCAAAATCAAGTGCGACAGAGCCATAC
>JAKLMK010000167.1:0-30908 GCA_022813445.1 Neophaeococcomyces aloes
CATAGAAACTCTGAATCTTCAACCGGTTCTGCTTTAACTTATTTCTTATTAGGAGGACGGGGTTCGGGGGGGGGGTGGGTGGGGGGTGGGGGGGGAGGGGGGGGTTCTGCCGGTTACGGGGACGGGAACGGGGGCGGGACCGGTTATTGGAGGAGTGTTTGGGGGTGGGGATGGGGGTGGGAGGAATGGGGGTTTGTGAAAGTTTTATATTGCGGGATGAAATTGTTATGGTACGTGGTGTATCTACATGGTGTATTTGTTTTGCTTCGAAGGATATGTACGAAGGTGGTGGTGGTATGTACAGTCAGTCACAAAGAAGAATCATCTTTACAAGCGTTATTCTTGTATCCTCAAAGTGTTTGGTATTAACTCTCATTTGGGCACGATATCATACATATTACCGGATTTTGATGAAAGTGAAGCGCCGATCAACAATCCTTAATTACTTTGATTAATCTATGCGAGTAATTCCTAGCTGGTGCCTTACTGACTTCATCAATACCGCATCCAACACCATCGCTTCAACAAGTAGGCAAACAACCTCTAGCCTCTATCCGATATCCAATGCCATGTCTTAGGCCCACAAGTCCACAGATATAATCCCTACGAATAATTCACAGGAATCAATGTCTATGGCCAAGTATTCCTTCCAAAAGATATCTCCTGCCTTCCTTCTTCCCTTCCCTCTCTATGCACCTCTTTCATCCTCGTTCTAAAACATCACTAATCCGCCCAATATTCTCGAACTATATTATGTCATATCCACTCGTGCCCAGTAAAAACCATAACAGATCCCTCGCCATCATCTAAGATTGAGCCCGCGCGCGCGAGAGTCCTTGTCTTCTTCTTTTTTCGTGGTTTGCTTTCAGCCGTTGCTTTCGGTTTGTCGGACTCGTGTTCAAGGTCAAGTTCATCGTCTTCTGCGTATTCGCTATGGACGCGTTTCCGGGCACTGGTTTTTGTTGGTGGTAGTGGTGGTGCTGTCTGAGTTTGAGATTGAACTTGGTTTTCATTTTGAGAGGCTGTGGATTGTGGTTGTACGTCTTTCTGTTTGGTTTTTGAAGTACTGCGGCGTACGCGGCGTGATGAAGTGTTTGGTTCTTTCGAGGCACTTTTTGGTTGGGTGCTGTTTCCAGATTGCCGAGCAGAGACGGGGACTTTGGATGGATCGACAAATGGCCGGGTTTTGATGCATATGCATTGTCGTATCAGGCAAGTTTTGAAGTCATCTTGGTCAAAGGATTCGAATGCTTCGTGGTCGGTGCCTGGATCTGCCATTTCTGCTATTGCTGTTGTGACTGCCAAGGCTAGCACTGATGGATCCGCATCCACGAGGCAAGTCAGGCGGCATGGGAGCGTGGGGAAATCCAGGTTGAAAAGACCTGGTACATTGGTTGGTGAGGAGGGAGTGATGACTGTAGGGGCTGCTGGAGGTGCAGTGATTTCGGGAGTTTGGACGATTTGACGCAGAGTTGCTGACGGGAGGCGGATGGTTATGATGGTACCAATTTTAGTCACAAGTGGTTGTTGAGCTGGTTGAGAAAGGTTCTCTTTCGGCTTTTGTGTCTTTGAGCTCGCTCTCGTTTTTCGCTTGGTTTCTGTTGGTTTAACGGGTGTGTTGGGCTTTGATATTTCGAGCATTTCCTCGGTATCTGTACCGAGAATACCCGAAGCGTCACTGGTAGCAACAGGTCTCGATTTGCCCTTGCTTGCCCTTGCTTTACCACTCTTTGAAATTCGTTGCGTGGTGAGCTTTTCCACCTCAGTTTCGGAAGGAAGTACTTCCGACAAAACAGGTTTCTCTTGCTTCCTCCTTTTGCTTGGACGTGCAGCATTTTCGTCGAGATACTCCTCAGGAACTAGATTTGCAGCTTGTTCTTGGACAGTGCCAGCATCAGCCCTCTCTGAGCTGGTTTGAGCCGGATGTTCTTGAAATTGAACGGATTGAGCTCGTTTTCGTTTTCTGGTCGACGGAGCTAGCGAATTACCAACGTCTTCTTCAGCAGCTTCGTTGAGCTTAGGAGATGAACGAAGCTGTTCACTCTGATCCTCTGCACGAGTTTGGACATCTTTCTTCGTTTGAAGCGAGGCGTAATATTTTGAGCTGGTGTCATCATGAAGCTCTCGAGCTTTCTGTGTAGGCTTGATCTTCCGTTTACCTCGACTGATGTGTTCTATAGTTGGAGTTTTGGTTGCAGATTCTGTAGATGCTGGGATTGGAGCTGGGGTCTCGGCTTGCTGTGAAGCACGAGTTGCCTTGGTTGGAGCCATCTTGTGGATCAGTCGCTCAGGTGAATTTGATATCGATGGTAGGTAACCAGAACCATCAAAAAAGCTAACACTAGTCTTGGATGAAGTAGGTGAACCAGGTAGATCGGCTTTATGACTGTTTGATATGCTTGGAGTTGTGTTTGTAGAGAAATCGGTAATCCGTGCTTGATCGGTTTTGTCTAACAGGTTTACCGGAAATCTAGGTAGAGCTGAACGAGAAGAGCGAAGCGAAGTTTTCGTGATAGAAGGTGTTTGGGTCGCCATTGTCACTAAAGCTTGTGCCATTTCGATCTGTGCTAGTAGCACTGTACAAGAGCGGAGCGAAGCAGTCTTTGTTCGAATTTGGGCTCTTCCGAAAGCAGTCACTGTTGCAACACTTGCTCATTCTATGAACCGTGAAGCTTGTAGCTTGAAGCAGTTCACACACTTTGAGCGTCAAGTCGGGTCCAATGAGGAATTGGGGGCAAATCGAGTTTGAAGATGAGACCAGATCAATGCCTCACAAGTGCTGCATCATGAATGTTTGCTAAGATATGCTGCACATCATCAACACATTGATCACCGTTGGTATTGGTAGGTGCTATTTGCGACAGTATGGTGAGGATATGCAATAACAGCATTCACATCAAAAAGTAGCTGAGCATGTTGTCCTTCCTTGATCACTGCAGTCTTCGGGAGTCTGCCGATCATGATTTGGTGCCATACTTCCGCCCAAGTGCTGGTGTATTATCACATCAACCTGGCTCTTCCACACGAAACATGCAGTATATGTATAGATAGAGCAATCCATTCAGAACGATATGTCTATACTTCCGAGTACTTCCGCTGTTCCCTTGTTGGTGAGTGCTCACAGTTGTCGTTCCCATTCCGCTGTACTTGATATTAGCAGGCCATAAAACCAGGGTTAGGGTTAGGGCCGACCCTGTGGCTGGCACAATTCGGCAAACTTTCTACAAGTGAATTGAACACGAATGCCGCAGTTGTTCGATATCCATGCTCCAGACAGATCTGACTATATACTTATTACTCAATCAACAACAGTCTCAGCAGAATGAAGTTACTACACAGTTTGCTTCAGGCAAGCATATTTGCTCTGTCAGCAACAAAAGTACTGGCAGCAGGTTGGACCTTTACAGATGGCACTGTATCAGTGCAGAGTAAAGGTACAGGTGTAGGAGGTAGCCAGAAAGACAGGTTTGCTAGCCAATTCTCCCTAGCAAGCAGCACCGAGGCTAACAAACTAAAGTTTGACTCCTGGCAAGCTGATATCGAAAGCCATTAACTTTGGACCGAGCGACAGCCTCAAGATCATCCTCACAGCACAAGAAGGAAAGTCGGCCAAGCGGCCACACCAGGCCTTCTTGCTATTGAGGGATTCTGCTTCGAACCTTGATGTTTCGTATCCTCTGAATGTAAAGGATTCTGGGAAGGCAAAACTTGACTTGGTATGGAATCAAGGAAAGTCACCGCTCGACATGCTAATAGGGTACATAGACACAGAAAGAACTTCCTACACAATTCTTGCGAAGCGAATCCAAGGTCACAGCTAGCCTCGTCATTGCCTCTTTTGGGCCATCGACGGGATACAACTCAGAAGCTTTTACATTGAACGTGGTCAGCGACAAGGGCGTACCGACAGGCGCCGGTGAGAAGCCACTACGTTATGGCAAGCTTCCTGAGATACACCATATCTTCCGTGTTGATCAAAAGATGCCCAACATTCTGATTAGCACTGTCTTCACACTCGCAGCTATTGCTACACTTCCCGTCTTACTGGGCGCTGTAAGTTCGACCCCTTGGCAGAGAGAGATGGCCAGGCTAACACAACCAGTGGCTCTTTCTTGGTGGCAACGTCAATCATTTCCAGCAGGCCTTGTCGGATGCTCCGCTCGCTCACGCTTTGTTTGTTGGATCCATCATTGGAATCGAAGGTATCCTATTCATGTACTATTCAAGCTGGAATTTGTTCCAGACTTTACCAGCACTTTGCGCTGTTGGCACTGTGACGTTCTTGAGCGGAAGTCGAGCACTTACAGAAGTCCAAGATCGAAGATTGGCTGGTTTGCGGTAATTGAAGAAGAGTTGAGCCACCTTCAACCAGCTGATAGACGGAGAAACGTCGATGCAAATGCCATATACCCCTCATTGCTACCAATTTTACATTTTCAATGCGCTGGCTGTAGCAACAGTCAAAGACACATCTGTTCGCCTCGCCTGATATCTCTGCTCGTTATCTCTAGCACGGGTTCAACAGTAGACTGAGGAAGGAATCAATTCGTCTTGGGAGCTGTTTATCTTGGTCATATGGTTAATCTTGGAAAAGGTACAACGATACCCACCTATGGCCACCGTTCATCGGCAAGGTGCCAGCAGCTTTGACCGCATCAAAAAGCAGCTGACTTGGGCACGACCAGACAAACACGTCCGTTGCACGTGCGATAGTTGGATATTTGTTTGTGAGTCAGCAACACAACAGCCCAAGAATCCACGTCGGCTAACGGCACCCATTCAGTAATTTGATTGGCCAATTTCTCATCTTCAAAACCACATCTCGGCAATCCTGCCTGAAACGGCCAAGTGATGTGCTGCAAAAAAGGCTCGGGAGGCTCGCCGTGGAGTCCGCCCGGCGACCTTCCCCTGCGTCATGTACAGTAATGCCAACCATCACCTTAGTCCAAAACTTTCTACTATCATCATTCGTCTCTCTGCATCTCTGTTTTGTAATCGCCTTGCTGCCACATGCATCGACAGCCATGACATCCCGATCACGAAGTCCGAGTATTGAATCCAACAGAGAACTCGAGTCGCTGCATCAAGCAAAGAGCCATGTATCTCACCAAAGCAACACCAAGTCGAGAGATCTTGCCGAGAATACCGGTTCAATACGATACGAAGATTTGACATTCGAAACAGAAGTACCTACCACTGCTCATCTATCGACGAACTCAATTAGAGCGCCCAACCTCAAGCAATATGACTCTCCGTTCAAATGGTCCGCCACACGGAAGAATACATGTCTTATTCTCTCTTGCGCCTCTACCTTTTTAGCAGCTTATTCAGCAGGTTCTTATTCTATTGCCTCAGGACCTTTACAAGCCAAGTTCCACGTCAGTAACGAAGCATATCAAACTGGTGTGACAGCATGGTGTGTGGGTTTTGCATGCTCGCCCATGTTTCTTGCGCCACTATCTGAACTCAACGGTCGAAGACCTGTCTTCCTTGCCTCAGGATTGATTTTCTTTGTCGCACAGATTGGTTGTGCAGTCACACAGTCTTTCGCTGGCCTAATCGTTGCTCGGTTCTTTGTGGGTGCAGGCGCGAGCACATTTGCTACCATAATTGGTGGTGTACTTAGCGACGTCTACCACGCTGAGTATAGAAATACACCAATGGCTCTGTATTCAGCTTCAGCACTGGCAGGAACAGGCTTTGGACCTATGCTGACCGGTTTTGTCGTCACGCGCGTTTTCTGGCGATGGGTTTTCTGGCACCAGGTTATTGCGCTCGGCATAGTTATGGCTGGCATTGTTGTATTCTTCAAGGAAACTCGAGGTTCCGTCCTCTTATCTCGCAAAGCTGCCATTCTCAACAAGTATCTCGATGATATTGAAAAAGACAACACCAAAACCGCTGCACAAGAAGACAAACCCTCGTCACGCGTTCCTCAAGTTCGATACAATGTACCGTCCGATGCTTCCAAGAAGGATATCCTACACATGATATATCTCTCTCTCACCACCCCTTTCAAACTCCTCTTCACCGAACCAGTCGTCTTCTTCTTCTCACTTTGGGCAGCCTTCGCCTGGGGTGTCCTCTACATGACCCTCAACGTCCTCCCCCTGGTCTTTCGCACAAACCACAACTTTACCACCGAACAAGTCGGTGCCACCTTCGCATCGCTCATCATCGGCGTCCTTCTAATCCTCGTTGTCTCCATCACTCAAGAGAAAGTCGCCAAAAAGTATTATCCCAAGCTTCTCTCTGCCCCTGAAGGCCGTCTCTATTTCGCCTGTCTCGAAGCCGCCCTCCTCCCAATTGGCTTGTTTTGGTTCGGCTGGACATCCTACCCTGGTATCCCATGGATCGTGCCATGTCTCGGTATCGGCTGCGCTATAATGGGTATCTTCAGCATCTACCTCGCTGTCTTCAATTACCTTGCGGACGTCTACCATCGATATGCCTCTTCAGCTCTTGCGTGTCAGTCCTTTTGTCGAAATATTCTAGCTGCAGTTTTTCCACTGTTCTCGGAGATCATGTTTAGACGACTTGGCTTTCCAGGTGCTAGTAGTCTGCTTGGTGGCGTGGCAGCACTTCTTACAATTGTACCATGGGTATTGGTGTTTAAGGGTGAGAAGATTAGAAGTAAGAGTAGGATTGCAAGTGAGATTATGAAGACTCACCATTGAATTTCTTTGTTGCTAGATTACATATTTAATATTATCACGTTATTTTGTTACCTGTTTTGAAGCACAATAAATTGCCGTGCAAAAACTGTTAAATCAATACCGACGAAGACGATGCTCGCTTGGAGATGATCCTATCAAGACCCAGACATTGCACGAAGCTCATCTTAGCTACGACAGTGATGTGCTGTATATAGTTAGACTGGTCATTTACTATGTGGTGATAGGAAGGGAAGACAGCACAATGTATCTCAACACTATTCCATTCCTAGTGAACCATCAACGAACATCGTTAAAATAGACACTACATGTACTGTACACCTGCATCATCAAAGAATGCAGGTGTCCTTGCAGCATCTCAGTCAATATACCGTACCACGTGAGGCGAGTACAATTCCCCAACCCAGTCCAAAACCCAACGCCCATATCCGGTATTCCGGCATTCAAGCACCGTCTCGCAAACGAATGTCTCGGCGGAGCTAACCACTTCATTCTCACTCACAAGGGAAGCTGGGTGAGGCTAATTGACTGAGGAGTACGGGTGTTTCAGGTATTGTCTTAGATCTATTGCGATGTTATAGGTCGTGAGGTGGAAGGTATGAGTTGTGAATGGAGTTGTTGAATAAATCTACAGCAGCAGCTAAAGGAAGGATACCATAGACCAGGGCTATTGAGTTCTCGCTCGCTTCGTGTGGAATGTGCTCTAACGTTGGTTTTGACTTTGCTGGGCCCAAATCGTGAGAAGGGACTGTTAGCATCGATGTTTGTCTAGACATGATTGTGATGAGTATCCATCAACAATGTACGTATATATACCAAGAAACGACGGCATAAACTCCCAAAACCAGGGCGGATAAAGACACATACATACTGTACATCCGTTAAGACAACCAGATATCTTCAACTTCAACCGTGACCCGTTCGCAAACGATAATGGCACAGTCACTAGATCAATTGTGTACTATACATGAACATCCACAAGCAACATCAAATAACCATGTCCAATATCCATGTATCCATGTAAAAGACCCTCGTATCATTCAGTATCCCGTATTACTCCAACTCCAGACCGCAACAGGTTCGATCCTATGAAACGGACTCGGTAATCAAACCTCGTCCAAACCTACCAAATCAGGAAGGTAATTTGTCCGCAAACAGTAGCTATGACGTAGATAATGGCACATTATTGACGGAACGCCTGGTTGACAGCCATCCATTTCGATTTGGTCTATTAGCGCTTTACTTCTTTGGGGATGGGGGGGATGTATTAGGCTGTATTGGGTTGTATTGAGCTGTATTTATTACATGTACATGTTAATGTCTGAGCAATCTGGTAGGTAGTAGGTGCTGAACGATCGGGGACTTCAAGGGTGAATGCACTGAGCGTTTACATATCTCTTCATCACCTGCAGGCCGTCAATTGCTACGTGCTTGTGACTGCGGCCTGCTTGGGTAAGTGTACCTTATACGTATCAAAAGATGCCATGCCACGCTGTCTACCTAGGATCTCGCTTAAGTCAACAATCTACCAACACAACCCATTCTCCTCCCAGGGTATCTACCTCTACTGAAAAATGTACAATGCTCCAATCGACTCAGGACACAAGATCATGCTAATAGAATAGTTCTGGATAACAGGATTCCTCTAGTCTGGTCATAGAATATACCGAGGTATGTAAGGATAGTGGTATAGATTCTGTAGGCTTTGCGATTGATTATGCAAGTGTACATTATTTAGTCTGTGTATGGTATTCTGTTAGCCAAGTCGTCGCCACGTATACAGTTAGTTAAGACAACCTGAAGTCGGTGTTCCTACTAATTGGGCACGACAATCAACATTAATCGAACCAGTGTTTAATCTTTTAAAACTCTTCTAATCCAAAAGTCCTGTGAGAACGAACGTTCTGTTTAATCCTATCCCGCTCTTCCACTTTTCACCCACTAAGACCAATGCCAAATTTGATTGGAACTGAACACCCTCAAATATATTATACAAGATTCATATCCTATCGTCATCATCGCATATAGTTCGAACTCAAACTAGCAAATGCATCTGGACTATGCCGTCCATCCATCAAAGAAGGGTTGTTGATGCTGACACTTTCATTACTCACATGTCTATAGCCCTGATTTTGTTGTTGCGGTTGCACACCAAACGGTGATTGGTTCATGGAGGACCCGCTCGTCTGTCGTGATGCAGGATTACTCATAAACGGGTTTCTGGAACCCGCTCCGCCTGAAGAGTGTAGTGATGAATATGTCGTTGGCATGGTCACGCTGCGTTTTGTGGCTGATGCACTAGAATGTCCATATGGGTTGTTCGTAGGTGCTGGTGAAAAATGCTGTTGAGGTGTGTTATGGGATTGTTGATATGTTTGTTCTGAGGGTTCCGGAATGGAGGCCAGCGGCTGTTGTTGTTGTGCTGATACAGGTTGGTTGAACAGGGCCATGATATCATTTTTCGTGTACCTGCCTGTCTGCTGGGGTTGTAATGCTTGAGCTTGTTGATACTGGAATTGCTGCTGAATTTGTTGTTGCACAGACTGTGGTTGCTGATGTGGATATGCAGATTGTGAGAATTGTTGCGATTGCTGAGGTTGCTGTGCCTGACCATACTGAAAATTGGGGAGCTGCGGAGATGGTTGTCCAAAACTCGAGGACTCTTGTGAAAAGGGAAATGGTTGAGATGATTGCATTGGAGAAGGTGGTTCCTGCTGAGTAAAGCCAAACGGATTGCTTGACTGCGGGGTGGAGTTCGTAAAGTAATGCTGTGTAGTGGGTGGCGAAGAGGAAGGAGGAAGCCCAAATGGGTTGCCGGGTTGCGAAACGCTACGCTGTTCCTGAGGTTGTTGCATACCAAAGAAAGGATTCGGTTGAGGGGCAAACACAGGCTGGCTCTGCATTTGCTGGAGGAAAGGATTGTTACCAGTCGATTGAGATGACAAGGCAGGTTGATAGAAGGGGTTGGTGTTGCTGGAGTTTGGAGAAGCAGCGTAGGCATACTGCTGCGGGATTGACGGTACAGGAGGTGTCAGAGCTTGTAACCGGGGATCTTGCTGTAGCTGTGATTGAGAGCCATATCCTCCGGTTGTGTTTGGGAACAGTGGATTCGAAAGCTGCATGTCAGAAAGTTGTTGTTCAAGGCCTGCAGCCTGCTGTGGAGGTACTGTTGACTGCCACGGGTTTGTGCTAGAAGAGGCGGCTCTTGACGGCGGTTGAACTTGGCGTTGCGGTTCAGGAAAAGAAAGACCAAACCCATCTGACTGCTGCACCTGGTCGAATGGATTGTTTGAATTAGACCCAGCCATTGCTGCCGAGCTTCCGGCTGTGGCACTGCTCGACCTAGCTACTGGAGCAGGACTTGTGCTCTCTTGTCTCGACGGGGCACTTGGACCCAGCTTGACCAGCGTGGCAATAGTTCTTTCTAAATCTCCTCCATTGCGCTTCAGGGTGGACATGTTTCTGTCGTTGTCTGAGAAGCCCATGTCTCGAAGTTGTGCAAGCTTTTCTTGTAGTTCGCGATCGGATATTTCTCGCATGCTGTCGGAGGTCGGGCTGTACTCGACAGGAGTAACTTGAAAAGCCTCATTAACACCCGGTCTACCCTTCTTCGATGAGGCTCGTAAACTGAAGCCGAAGAACTTGTGCTTCTTGCTAGTAGGCGGCAGTTCCGGCTCTTGAGAAGATTGAGAAAACTGAGGTGTCTGTGCCATGCTTGAAGACATATTCACTCGGCTTGGTGGTTCTGGCCTACCGTCAGCCAGACTTTTTTCTTGATATTTCTTCCGTATGAATCTCTCCATGGCCGAATCAACCTCATCGGCATCGAGTGGAATATCGGGCTTTTTGTTCTTGGGGTTATAATGTTTATTTGAGACAAGATTGCCGTTCTGTTTCATACTCTAGGCCTTGTTAACATATTTTCAGCCGTGTCGCGTAACAAGGTACTGACCTCGACTTGATCCGCCGTCCACTTGTCCATACTGATAGACTTGACCTTAGAGATGTGCGTTCCCAGCTTGCGGTGTATTGACGCGCATCGCATACACAAAAAGATGCCCAAGTTCCAGCTTGCCCACGATGGATTTCTTGCGGCGCAATCTGCACACACAGAATTGCCCGGTTGTCGCAATAAATCATGTAGCTCTCGTTCGTTGCGAGCTTGCTCTCGCTTGCTCAGCGACGCCATATTTCGAGGTGGAAGTTTCTGAGGACAGCCCTAGGTCAAGCACGATGTGGTCTAGGAAAGGTAAATAAAATGACAATGAATGTTCGTTCATGTCGGCTCGTCCTTCGAAGCAAGATGACGCCGAAGCACAGGAAGGCTAGTCAGGCAAGAGCTGAACCGAGCGAAATTGCTCCATCTACCGAGCTAAACGATCACCAGCACTTCCACAAGAAGACCCTTGGTGGGCCTGGGTCGCCTTTGAGAAATGCCACCAACCACAACCTTGTCACGTCAGATTGATGTTGTGCACCACATTTGATATATTCTGGCTGACAGATCTACAAAAGTGCACAACGAGAAAAGTATAAGGAGAGAGAGCTTTGTGCATACGCATTTCAATTTTGGCATGCGTCTCAAGAATTTCCTGGACGTTTCCAGCAAGGGTATCCTTGAGGTCTATCAGACTTTCCTCCTTCAAGCGTACTGTTTTACTCAGACAGGCATACCAACCTTATTCAATACCATCAATTGCGGTCAAATCATCATGTGGTCCTCAGACACGCCGCAGAAGCCACTCATCATCCGCATCTGCTCTAACATCCCATATTGATGCTCCATAGGTTGCTGCTCTGCTTCCATGTGCCACCACTCCTTTTCTCTCGAATACACGGGATCAGTAGCGGGTCGATACTCCTGTTGAGCAGTGATACCATTAGTGTTTGATGTATAGACCTCGTCCATGTATGGCTCTGCGTCCATAGGCAAGGCTTCACCACTCGGTAAGACACTAAGATTTCTTAGTCTTTCCAATTCCTGCTTTTCCCACCGTTGACGTGCTGCTTCTTCTTCCATTTCCATACTCGTTTGAGGCCAATTGCTCATATGTCCGGGAACCAACTGGCCACCGTAGGTTACTGGAGCAATCTTCCATAGTTCTATCAAGCGGTTTTGCTGATCTGGTTGAGCATTTTTGAAGAGCTGCAACTGCGATGGTAGGAGCGCGTCGGTGCTGACTCCGGCGTTCCGCAAGATTGTGGATGCTGACATTCCCTCCGATTCTTGACCTGCTGGAACTTGATGGGATGAGTGATGATAGTGCTGGCTAATGTAGGCGATTGGAGTTGGTTGAGGCACAACCTGAGGAGTAGGTGGCATCGATACGTCGTGAGAGGGAATTTGCATGCTGCCGAGATGCATATGACGCGCCATTAAATCAGCAAGATCGTCTTGCATCTTTGTGTCGAGTTCGGAGATCGAAAGTCCGCACTAAAGGCACAAATCAGAAAGTCAAGATCGGGATCTTGATAGGACAAACCGTAGGACAGTGGGGGTTCTGTTCGAACGCCTGAAGCACGCCCGAGATATCGGTGACACTGCCACAATTCTGGCAGTGAAAAGAAGTCATCGTCAGAATGTCTTCCAAGCTGAGTAAATCCGCAAACGTTAGAATCGAGATTGATCAATAGAGGCTGTTTCGAGGTGGTCAAGGCTCGACAAAGGAGGAAAGCAGAGAGCAATTGATTGTGTATTTCAGACTAACTATCGAAATAGCTAACAAAGGAGGTCCAACCCAATCCGGTCCAGAGTCCAGTGGAAGCAGCCAAGGAAGTCCAATCCAGATATAGCCAGACGGAAGAGCCAGGAAGGAGCTGGTTGTCAGTGAAACTGAGTAATGAAGGAGGAAACTGATGAAGAGGGGCTTGGTTTGACTAGGCTGATCGTATCGAACAGAACGTCTCAGCTCAACATAAAAGCTTGAGTAGTGCTGTTAATGCGATCGCTGTTCGTTTGAGAAGTGGGAATGTGTTTGCAGGGAGAGTATTGTGTTTGTGTGAGAAGGGAAGAAGTCAATCTGTAATGGTGGGATTGAAGTGTCAGAAGTCCAACAAGCGCCAAATCGAGCAGCCCAATACACGGTGTCCTCCTGATGACGATATTAAATTGTGGATTCATTGTCTGCTGCTGCAGGCTAGCTTGGCAGCCTGGTCGCGGTACCTATAGCCTTGTGTCAAGTTGTCGCGGCATCAAGTTGCCTGTGAAAGTTATAGAGACACTCTGAATAGCTACAGCATTGGTATCACCTTGAACCTGTTCTTTACCACCTGCACATCTTCGAAAGCCGCTGGACAAGAAATCGAAACCGAGAACTCGCCACATCTTGCATAATGGTAGGCCAAATGAATACCAGACAATGCAGCACTAACATTGTAGTAGACTTCTATAGGCACAGGTTACGACTTGTCCAACTCAGTATTTTCCCCCGATGGTCGAAATTTCCAAGTCGAATATGCCGTTAAAGCAGTCGAAAATGGAGGCACATGTATCGGAATCCGAACTAAACATGGAGTGGTGCTGGCTTGCGAGAAGATCATTAGTTCCAAACTATTGAAACCGGGCTGCAACAAGAGAATCGCTACAATTGACAAAAACGCCGGGGTTGTAACATCAGGGTTGTTACCAGACGGTCGACATTTGACAAGCAGAGGAAGAGATGAGGCGAGCAGTTGGCGACAAACATATAAAGCTCCCATACCCATGAGTGCACTGGCTGGAAGATTAGGTGGTTACGTGCAAGCATACACACTTTACTCCAGTGTACGGCCTTTTGGTGTGACCGCTATACTTGGAGGTTGGGACTCTGAGGCAGAACTAGGTGTTGATGGTCAGGTGGGCAATGGACCTGCTGCAGGTGCGGGTGGTAAAGTCGATGATGCTTCAACAAAGCGAGGAGGTCCAGGATTGTATATGATCGAACCAAGCGGTCTATATTGGGTAAGTCCAAGGCTGTCTTGGCTGCAGCATCTACTTATATGATTAATAGGGCTACTACGGTGCTGCCACTGGTAAAGGTCGACAAACTGCTAAAGCTGAACTCGAAAAGCTCGATCTCGCCTCACCAACCTGCTCACTATCCCTAAAAGACTCTGTTCTAGAAGCTGCGCGGATCATCCACGTCGCACATGAAGACACCAAGGATAAGGAATTCGAGCTTGAGATGACCTGGATCTCTGGCCTCGATGGACCTACGAAAGGACGACACGAGCATGTACCAAAGGAGCTATTAGAAGAGGCAGAAAAACATGCTAAGAAGAGTCTGGAGCCGGAAGACGAGGATGAGGATGAGATGGAAGAGTAAGCGCATAACTATACCATTAATTGATTTCTGGCGTGTGGCGCAGGAAGGTACCAGTGCGGCCTCGCGGGGCGATCAAAAGAGTCTAGCAGAATATTGATTTTGCCAAAACATCTGGCGAGAAGATCATTGAGCGAGTTTGCCCTCAGCCCATGCTCTTCTCTTGACACCAAGCTCAACGGCAGCATTTCCCCAATCCTCACCATGATTGTGTCCCTTGGCTTCTTTACCAGTTCCACCTTCAAGCCCAGATCTTGCAAGTCCTTGTCCTTCGCTGAGTACAGTCAAAAGACCAAATATCACAGGTATACCAAGATCCAGCTGCACCCTCATCAGACCATGGCTAACAGAGTCTGCGATGTATTCAAAGTGCATGCTCTCGCCCTTGATGAGCACGCCAACAGCCACGATGGCATCGAACGCGTGACTCAAAGGGAGGTTCTTCTGCTCTGGCTCTTTCGGCTGTAGGTTTCCGTGAAGGTCTGTTTGTGATGAGCTTCCCCCTAGTAAGTCGCCAATGCCAGATGCGATTGTGCTCACTCCTCCAGCAATAGCGCTTGAAGCACCTTGAACTTGAGAAGCAGCATATACCCGCTGCACTGCCAACGGCAGTTCATAAGATCCAGGAACCGACTCAACGACGATGTTCTCGTCTTTGACACCTGATGCTTTCAGTGCTTTTATTGTGCCTCCAACAAGTGCTTCAATCATGGTTGTGTTCCATCGAGCATGGACAATCGCGACTCGTAGGCCAGAGCCGTCGTGCTTCTGTGGGGCACCGGGGCCCTTTAACATTGCCATTGCTCGCGTTAATGAGTATGTGGGATTGATGATGAAGGAGATGTGCTCTGAAGGAATTTAGTCGATAAGTGGTCTTTTCCTGAATAGACTACTGTAACCGACAGCAAACGCGTTCCTGAATAGCACGGGGTCTAATTGCTCGGACTACGCAGCTATGCACTGTTTGTCCAGGACTGAGGGGTTTGCCTCCGTTGCCCCACGACGAATTTCCTGAGACATCTTCCGGGCCTTCAGTAACCATTCATAACCATTTCATTAGCATACCACCTCTCCGCTCGTTCCCTTGGATCCATGCAACGTTATTCTTAACGTGTTTGAGCGTGGGATGAACCGCTTGGCCCTGCGCATAGCGATTCAACTCCTTCCATTAGCGATATCAGAGTCCGATACCTAGCACTTGGTGTGTAATGGTCTTTGGAAAATTTCGCGCATGACCGTCCGCCTTATCTAATACAAACTTCAAGAGGCGCCCTACGTCAAAGAGAAAGCGAAGACTTGTACATTATTTAAAGAACTGGAAGAATTGCCGTATTTCAAGGTGATCAACTCGAGACAACCAACAAATCAAAATGTCTCCGATAGCAACCAACGGCGTTAGCAATGGCGCACACACTAACGACCAAAAGCACACCCCTACGAAGACATCAACGAAGTCAAGGTACCACGCCTCCTCATCAGATGAAGCCATTCATGCAGAACACGAGTTCGCAGCTCATAACTACCATCCATTACCAATAGTGTTCGCGCGAGGACAAGGCACGAAGGTGTGGGATCCCGAGGGCAACGAGTACCTAGACTTCCTATCTGCATACTCGGCTGTCAACCAAGGTCATTGTCATCCGGAGCTCGTGAAAGCGTTGGTCGAACAGGCACAGACGTTGACTCTCAGCTCCAGAGCATTCTACAATGATGTCTTTCCACGGTTTGCGGAGTTCGTTACAAAGTTTTTCAACTTCGATATGGTATTGCCGATGAATACGGGTGCTGAAGCAGTCGAAACAGCTGTCAAGATCGCAAGAAAATGGGGCTATAAGGTCAAGGGCATCCCGAAGGATCAAGCTATTGTTTTCAGTGTTGCCGAGAACTTCCACGGTCGAACAGTAAGCAACCATACTCTCACCCCGTTTGCCAAGAAATCGTCCAAACTTACATCCACAGTTCTCCGCTATCTCAATGTCGACAGACCCCGAATCTCGAGACAACTACGGTCCGTATCTCCCAAGTATTGGATCCGTCTGTCCGTCAACAGGCAAAGTTATCCCTTTCGACGATCTTGACGCTGTCCGCGCCGGCTTCGAAGCGCACGGCGATCGATTGGCTGGATTTCTTGTGGAGCCGATTCAAGGTGAAGCTGGCATTGTTGTTCCTTCCGACGATTACCTGCGTGAGATCCGCGCTCTCTGTGATAAATACAATGTCCTCATGATTTGTGACGAAATTCAAACTGGCATTGCTCGAACCGGCAAACTCCTTTGCCACGAATGGTCTGGCATAAAGCCGGACCTTGTCACCCTTGGCAAGGCCATCTCAGGCGGCATGTATCCAGTCTCTTGTGTCCTCGGACGGAAAGATATCATGCTTGTCATCGAGCCAGGCACTCACGGTTCAACTTATGGCGGTAACCCACTCGGCTGCGCCGTCGCCATCCGTGCCCTCGAGATCGTCCAAGAAGAGAATCTTGTAGAACGTGCCGAGAAGCTTGGTAACATGTTACGAGACGGTCTGCGCGACCTCAACAGCGATATTATCATCACCATCCGCGGCAAGGGTCTGCTCAATGCGATCATTATCGATGAATCAAAGACAAATGGTCATAGTGCTTGGGATTTGTGCATGTTATTGAAGGAGAAAGGATTACTGGTCGGTCGAGCCCTGAAAATTGCCCATGTGAAGAACAATACTTCGCCAACTACCCCTATCCCTAACGAGACTGTAACGACTGATACTAACGGTGGAATTGATAAGGCTAAACCAACACATCAGAATATCATCCGACTGGCACCACCACTAGTGATTACCGAAGAAGAAATTAAGAAGGCTTTGAGCATCATTGGTGAAGCGCTGAAGGAGTTGCCGACGCTCAAGGGCGAGAAGGAGGACGAGGTCATTCCCAAGGAAGAGAAGAATGTGAAGATCACACTTGAAAACTGAGTGGTTAGGTGTTGTGTTTCTAACTTCACGAGTACTATTCGTTCGGAGGCTTTTCGGAATTCATCCAAGGTAGGAACGTTTTGCGCACGTCCAGTCTAGGTATAGCATGGCACGGCAGGTAGGTATGTTTGATTCCAGCTATGGGTGTCAAGGTTGAGGTTTGGGCCACTGATGTCTTATCGATTTCACATTGGGCATCATCTGGTTTATGCAAAAGCACAACGAAGAACACTTCTCCAAAACAGTCCATACTAAAAATCTTCATTATTCTTGAGCACTTGCTTGCCGCAGTGACTTGAAACCAGATCCGTTCACAACCCATGGCTCAACCTCTTCGCCATTGCACCCCCTTTTACTTATGTTCCTCCATCTCCTTGCAGTCAGCAAGCATCTTCTGACATGTCACTGCATTCACAAAGGTATCTAACTCCTTCATGGCAGCCACATCTTTGGCAACCACCGGTCCCTCTTTTGGTGCGCCGGGGAACAAGTCACCCTGCACGGCCGTGAAGGCAAGGTCGTCAACCCTGGCGAAGTGGTAGAGGAAGCGCTCGAGCATGGTCGGTCCGCTTCTGATGTGGGCAGGGACGGACCTCAGGGCCACACCTGACTTGTGTGTCGTCGAGAGTGCGTCTGAGGTATCGAGTGCTTGGCTGGGATGGGAAGCATGGTAAGTAAGAAGTCTTGAAGGAGAAGAGAGCAAGGGTAAGGTAAGAAGGGTAAGGAGACCTCTTGTGATGTTGGTTGTTGGACATGATGAACACACAATGATTAGCTGGATTCCGGCTGGAGGAAGAGGTGTATGTATATGTATATGTCTATGGGTTGTGGGTCAAGTGTATTTCCCAATGCTAATGTATATAAGGAAGAGAACCATGCTTCGGTATGATTTGAGGACTTTCAAGCTATATATTACAATGACCGCATTCTGGGACTGTACTTTGCCTTGCTTGCATTGTTAGGCAAGACTACGTTGTCATGAAAAGGACGAATTTCGTGGTCAACATCGCATGCCTACACAGCACTAGCATGAGCTCAAGTAAAGACAGACAAGGATTATCTCAGTGTGGCTCAAAATATGCAATCGTATCCTTGTGAACCAATGACAACAACTCCCCAGGCTGTGAAGAGATCCACCTTATCTGGCGAAATCGTGGCGTAAAAATAATCCTTCGAGCTGGGAGTGGCGAATCGAGATTCGGGGCTAACCTATTGAAGATACTTATATACTGCACAGTACAGTGATCAGCCCCTATTCGGCAGGCGCTGTATCACATGTGCACAGTTTTATGTCATTTCTAACCAAGTTTAGTATAGTTGATAGATGGCCTAACGCGCACGGACGGGACTAAACTTGCCAGGAAGCTTTAGCTCCGAACTAACATCGAAAGACGTCGGCCCACTGTCTATTCGAATGTTACTGGTACACGTCGAGATTGCCTATTGCGGCGTACTACCCGTCCGCGGTCAAAATTTCGTTTGAGTAGTGCCAACACTTCAGAGCCTTTCAATGCAGTCACGTGAGGATAAAAGCCCTTATCAAGGTATTGCTGCCGCCATTGCACAGCAATCGTACAGTACCTACTGTGATATCAAACAGCCATTCAAAGTGTACCTAATTTAATTATCCACTGGTGCGTAATGAAGTAGTGGTCTGCAAACTTAGCTTGGCTAACGTAGTCACCGAAAACATGATCTCTTGAATGGACAGTACGCTAAGCTTTCCAAGTTGGAGTCAGAGGCACTAATTTTAACTTCGTGATGCCAGTGTGGATCCACTCCTTCCTCATCACCCCCTCTACAATATTCCCATTGCCTGCACATTCTCTTCATCATTTTCCTCGTCACTTTCTCGATATCCTGGTCTCTAACCCACGTCCGACTTTCAGGCCTTGGCAGTCTGAAATCTTGTCATCGTCCACGTAAGCCGCTCCTAACAGTTGACATTCTTCAGGCATCACTACGTAGTTAGACGACTCTCTTGGTTGTGGTTACATTCTCAGAGCGCTCGCGCTTTACCTTACATAGCCGGGAACGTGTGCTCCTCAGCCTTACAAGCGGTTAGTGTCGTGGTTGCTACAACAACCGTCACAAACACATGTCTGTCTTTTTCATCAATCCTGCCACGACGTATTAGCTGCTCAGAGTTTTGAATATGCTGGTCATCGTTCTTTCCTGGATTCAACTTTGGACATCACAACCCGCCGTGGAGTACGATTAGTAAAAATGCCATCTTCAGCACCGTATCTGCAGTGTGTCCAATATCTTCATGTAGCGGACTGCGGAGCTAGACTAGTGAGTGGGGACAGACTATCAGTCTTGAACTCGGTATCTAAAGTACCACATGGTTGTCAAACGAAGTCAACCGAGAAAGAGCTGGGCTGCGTGGCTGATCGGCTTTTGATGTCCGATTGGCTGATTAGGTTGTCATGCCTGACGTTCCTGGTGTCCGATTGGTTATTTTCTTTGTTGTCAGACAAGGTCTCTGGAGAGAAGATTGACGGTCACTGTGCTAGGGTTATACTGTAAACCAATAGATACATAGCGTTCATTATGGTATTTTGCAAACAGTTGCAGAACGTCACAAAACATCGCAAAGGTTTGAATAGATGCGAAAGCACTTGGGAAAACCTTGCTAAAACCTTGAGCAAAGAAACCATCGAGTGCTTAGTGCAAAGACTATGATTGGCAGTCTCTTTATCTAAGCTCTTACTGTGAGCGAATGCAATAGCTTTCCTCATCGTGCACAAATAGAAGAAGACATCTAAACACTGCTCGGCAGCAATCTTTACCTCATACTCCGGCATTACTCACGCCTGCATTGACATTTCCCAAAATGCTGTCATCCCTCCTCCCATCGTATTCCCCAACACTTGCCCCACAGCTCCGATCCTTCTCCCCCGCACTCAAAGAAGAGCATGCCTAACCAATGCCCCCCTCCCATACCCCTCCGGCCAAGCCTGCACCCACTCCCCATCCTCCAACCCCTCCCCCACCGCCAGAATCTGACAACTCGGACAAATCTTCCCACCGCTCATCCACTGCGCAACAGCCCACATCCAATCCACACGCTTCAGCGCCCTAATATCCTTGCCCTCCCCATCTGTCCAGATCCGCTCTTTAGGCAGGAATTTCTCGCAGATTTTACAGAACTGTGTATGTGCGGGGATGAAGGCCCATTTTTGTTACATGGCGAGGACTAAGTGTCTGTGGGCGTAGAGGACTGTTGCCGCTTTTCCGAAGGTCGAGACGGTGAAGTAGAACGTGCTGAGGGGGATATTGGACGTCATGAGGGCGGTTTGCTTGCAGGTTAGTGTGAACGCGATCTGGTCGCGGGGGTGGAGGATTTGGTGGAGAATTTTCGTGAGGAGGTCTGCGGACAAGGTTAGGAGGGGTGATGCCTGGGGTTTGGCGTTGTGGGTGTGATAAATTAGGTTGATGGAGATGGGGAGGGGGTTTCTTCATTGTTGGTTGTTAGCTGTTGAGAGTGGAAAGGTGTTTGTGATTGTATTTTTGGATGGTTTGGAGGTTAAGAAGCAGAGAGACATTGAGACTCGGAGATTGACTTGAAATGTAGAAATGGCTGGACGAGATTAATGCGGGCTTCAGGACTTTCACCGTGAAACCTTCACTTTCATATCGAAATTTCTGAACCTTCACTTCTAAACCTTCACTAGTCCGATGACCTTACATTTCTTCGAGCCGGTTTGATTGCATGCGACCTCGTCTCTCTTCCACCAAATTCAAATAAAATTTACGGATGCCATGACTGGATTCGCCAGCCAGTAATTATTCTGCAGCAATTGACATGATGTCAATTGCTCTTCAAGGCGGAAAGTAGGAATTGTCGAGCATCATGCGGGTACACGCAATATTAACACTGCTGTACTCGTAGCTCCGCCTTCGACACGGTGACCATGTCATACTGATCTCAACAATGTCGTCTTCTCCCTGCCTGATGGTGACGATGGTCACTTTCCGCCTTTCATCGAGGCTCTTGGAAGGAAGGAATCAAAAGTACTGTACCTATGTGAGTTAACCTACAGTACGTCAGTGAAAGCAAGCTTACCAAAAGCGGTATGGTGTCGGCAGCCGATAAGCTTATCACTTATCGGCGAACTTCATCATGACTGCCCCTTCACTCATCCTCATACACAGCACCTTGGAGAAGAACAAGTCTAGTCTGCTAACTGCCGCGCAAGTTTCTGCATCAAAGTGGTGGCTATCTCGTGCCGCGTACTGAGGATGCTTCTTGGAACAACCGCTTAGACTTCACAAAACTTGGGTATCTAAAACCTTCTATTCATCCACTCTTGCTGCTAGCAGCATACCTCACCTGCAGAATTTGAACACGAATAATGGTCAAGATGGAAGCTCGAAGATTGTCATGCCATGCAACAAGCCAGCATTTTGAGCGCAAGCTTTCGCGCCGCTTCTCACTAACTGACGAGGTATAGTATACTGATCACGTGCCCTGGGCCATTGCGCTTACCTTTTGAAGCTACTTCAAGGAGAGGACATTGACCCCCAGCATGACTCGGTATTGCTGAATATGCCGAACGAGGTTCAGATGTTGGTCTTCGAGTCTCTCGAGCATGCGCCATCACAAGTCGCACTAGCCCTGACGTGCAAGCAAATGGCTATGGTTGCATCAGAAGTCAACCTTTGCCGGTCATACACATCGCCCAAATATGCGGGTCTTCTACCGAAGGAAGTATTCGATGTTCCCTGCCTCATGAAGCAGCTATCATCGTGGATGCCCGAAAGTCTCCGGCTCTGTGATCATTGTCTCACAGCACGACCATCGGACAGAACTTATTGGAGCTCCATTGAAGGATGTGAGACTGGTAACTATTGGGTGCAGAAGACTGGCTGGACCTTTTCGAATGCCAGCTGGCACAAGCAGATGCATAATATCTGCCCTGGTTGCCATGTTACGTGCAGCTTGAGTGATTACAGCGACTGTGATGGATGTCGTGCTTTGGGAAGGTTAGGCGATATTGATTGGGCACGAGTGACGGATTCTCGTCGTCGGAGAACGGAAGAAGAGCTCCGTGCTGGTCGTTATGCAACTTGATGGCAGGCAACGACCAGTATACCCGGTGTTGAGCTCATGAATACTTCCTACATCGAAAGCACCTATTCAGTGGTTGGGAGTCAGTAGCTAGAACAGAGTTTACAATATGTAGAAAGTAGAGTAGAGACAAGAATTGGACCGACAAATCTGAGCCTCAAACGGTTGTTCGACCGTATTCGGTATATTTGCCGAAACCTGCGGGCCGCGGCTCAAAACTGCAGTTTGGCCTTGGCTTGACATCTGATCTGGTTGCCTTCATCTTGCAGGCTTGACGGGCCAGCGGCCGATAACGACTTCAACAATCTCGAGCTTGTTTCTGTCCTGCATGGCGTCCTTCTGCAATCACTCGGGCGTTGACTCATAAATTTTCAACTTACCAGTGCTTCCTTTTGTGCTCTATTAGACTGATCAACCTAAAATGGCCGATGCTCTATGCGGGCCATCGAATGCTCTCCAGTCATTCCAAAAGCATACACAAGCAGATCGAACTCTCCAGCAAGACCGCTTTGCCGGACCTAGACATTCGCCTGCTCAAGGCTTCCGAACCTTTGATCCACGAGCTGGCAGCCTCGATGCTGAATTTCATGCCTTCGAGAATGCGCCGACCAATCCGTTTCAGCTGGAGCAGCCCGCTTGGCGGCACGAGATACCACCTCAGCAGTTGGCACCATCCACGTCGAGTTGGGCAAGCGACTTCCAGAGCTTGAGAATTTCGAACGGCCCGATACCCACGAACCAGTTTCGAACAGAGGCACCACTTGTGAGAACTGCACCTGGAGGATGGCAGCAGGACTTTATGAGACAAATGGAGAATCCTAGCCTACTGGGGAAGCAAAAACAACCTGAGATCAGTTCTTTTGTGTCGAATCAGCAGAGCTTTGCACCGTTCGCAGCAGCTCCAGCATACATGTCACAGCAAAATGGAGCTTTCCTGCAAGATGCGACGAGCCAACAGTTCAATGCTTCTGAATCGCAATACCATGAAGCAGATTTCGACAAGGCGTTCCAGACTGCCTTTGAACAAATGAATTCTCTGGAGACACAGCACGAATTGGTGGACCAGATGATCGAGGAAGGTCACGATGCTCCAATGGAAGAAGCTTGGGTACAGGAGCCATCACATATCAAGATTGGTTCCGATGCAATAGAATACACAGAAGCGCAGGACAGGGCAGCAGATCAAGACTCACAGGACGCCCATGCTCTCGCGCGTGTAGCTGGAGAGCTGGTACGGAATGTTGACCACGAAACGAACGAGAAATTCAGGAACTCTCAGTTCCTAGATTTGATGAGACGGATACGTGATCGGGAGGTCGAAGTACGCAACAACGACTTGGAAAGCACACAATCCCAGATTGCTCCGGTCGAGAACCAGCCACAACAATCTGATCTACGCCCTCATGATCCTAACACATTTCAATTTCCAAATATGGATGAGGTGTACCGACCAGACCCCACGATTGATACGACCTTTGATGACAACTTCACGTATCAACCAGGAGGGCCAAGGACACAGATATCCGACCTTCATCCAGGCGGCCCATATTACCCTGGGCACGCCTCTGGTCAATCACGGTACGCGCAAATGAGCGGCGCAGTTGACACTTCTAACGTCGCGGATGATACAACCACACGGTATGCGACTGCCTGACTTGAGGCTGTCCTCGAAGCCAATGAACCACAAGGTTTCGAGACCTGGACTATTCCCAGCAAAGTCAGAAGTGATGATCTTGCAAGAGAGACATTTCAAGAAGCCGATACTGCCAAATGGGTGCCTTGGCCAGAGGCACACGCCAAGGTGGGTGCCGCCGTTAACATACGGGACCACCACGCGGAGCCTGACGTCAAGGATAATATAGCAGCTCGCTCTGAATCGTTTTCAAGTGTCGAGGCTGGCGATTGCTGGCGAACAGCGGTTCGTTCTCCTGCCATCGGGTATGCAAGTAATTGCTTGTTTCGAAAAGAGCTAGAAAAGGTCGACCTCGCGTGATCACAGCGAACGATTTGGGTCGAACCTCCTCACCCCTGTTCAGTACTTCAATCGTGCGGTCTCGAGTTTTCAGATTCGTGTGATTTGTCTCATGCAGATTTGCGAAACTTAGGGGCTTAGATTGGTACCGTCAGCTCAATGAAGCTATATTCATACACTACCACAGGCGACCGGGACAATATTGCTCATAGATCAAAACCAAACGGGATTGCCATGGTGACGTTACGCTGATTACAAGCTGCTTTGCGTAGCAGAGTGGCTACCGTTGTCTGCCTCCGCCTACCATGCTTGGATCGATCTGACGCCAGCAATGCCAGCTTTGATTCTTATCAAAACTCCCAAACGGCTGGGTTCGTAGTTGTTCGACCTCCCTTTCGATGGGTAACTACTGTTGGTATCTCCGTTGGTGACCTTTGTCCGATGTGTCGTCTTTGTACTCCTAGCATACTTTCGTCAATGAACACCTCGGAGGCTGAAACTACGCCACTTGGTTTGTTTTAATGGCAGTCATTCATGCCGATGGTCGAGGCCTACGCCGCTTACAATTCTATTCTTAATGATATGATCTTTGTTCTTCTCACAATTAAGTTTCAAGCTTAACTCTCAAACCAAGGCCGGCATCTCTTACACCTACTCGCCCTGGATAATGGCTTTCAACAAAGAAAGTGGCTTCGCTACTATGGAACTTCGCAAAGGGTCGACACTAAAAGAGCTCGGTCTCGCAGAAGGTCAACATTCACAATCCAATACCCTCACAGCAATTATTCAAGGAAGCAACGTCAAACTACATACAGTGATGGTGAATCGCCGCAAAGCAAACGCTCTAAGCTGGATTCTCATGAAAATGAGGCTGTTAAGGACAACGAATCCATACCGGAAGTTGTAGACATGGTACCCAGGAAGGAGGATTTCGACGATGAAGTTTCTCCAAATATAGCTAGCGAGAGGACGTTACCAGAGCCGTACATCTATGTCAGAAACGAAGACATTCTAGCGGCAGCTGAGAACATAGCTCAGGAAAAAGGCTACGAGTCCAACTCCTCAGATACAGATTCTGATTACAACTACGTACTCGGTCCTGCATCCAAGCGGCGCAAGAAGGACAATCCTGCATGGCGACGCAAGCAATACAAGCTAAGGACTCCGGAACAGAGAAAAAAGCCTAAGCGATATTGGCTATCAAACGACTCGGGCACAAGCGAGTCGACTAAGAAAGCTGTCCTTAGTGTTAACGAACGACGTGCTTCGATGGCATCAAGCGCAACAAGGACGTCGGCGGCAACAAATGCAAGCAGAAGAATGATTAGTCCGACAATACCATCGTCGAAGTTACAGAAACTGTTTACAGGATATCCGGATCCAGACCAGCCATTTCCAGAGGATTTCACCTTGGTGGAACTGTGCTCTCAATACCCGAATCATCTATTTGGGACAAACCTACATCCATTCCTCCAACACGAATGGAGCCCAGCAAGGGTATGGCGTCTTCTGCCATCTCAGGAAGGGGTGGCTAAGGAGGATCTCATAACACCTAGTGCAATAGGCTCAAGGTTCCGGAAGGCGAAAGCAGCGTTAGTCAGGGCAGGAGAATGGGATGCATTAATTCACGGCAAGAAAACGCATAAGGAATGGTCGCTGGGAGACATCGAGGATGATGAGCAAGCGGTAGATGAAGATGAATTGTAGCATAGCAGCTCACGATGATGATTTTCACGCTGTTTGAGCTGAAAATGAATAAAGTAGACCATTCTATAAGATCTGACCAGTACGATTTATGGCAAGATGTGTAAGTTAGCCTGTCAATTGTTGAACTCAAAGGATAACGGAAACTTTAAGCTTGTCCTCAAACCCAGCCCATAGATTGTTTGAGGAAACCATCTCTCTCTATTGAGATCCATCTTTGCGTGTCGAGGGGGTGGTTGCCTGATGCGGAGAATTGCTCTTGGCATACTGTAGATAGGATGCTCCGCCGTAGCTTGATCAATTGATACAAGAGCACTACTTATCATCTCGAAGACAACGACAAATATGTCTTCACACTGTTCATGAGATGCTGGTTCTCTTCCATCGACGTAAAGTACACACTTCTGAGCGGCATTCACGATGAGTTGGTTCTGGGGAAAGAAGCAATCTCAAGATCCTACGAAGTCTCTCGACAGCGATCTCAAAGAATTCCTTGATTCTCAGCAGCCAAGGCCATATGTTCCCACGGAACAGAAAGCGTCGCATGGACCAAAACAATCGGAAACGACTAGTCATGAAGCAGCAGCAGTCCCAGTAGCACCAGAAGACCGACCTGTACCAGCCGAATCGTTATATCAAGATGGACGCTACAAGCATCTGTGGAAGACGTATGTGCCTCAAAGAGATATTGTTGAGGCCAGTAGCACCCCTGCACAGCGCTTGCTGGATGCGAAGAAAGACAGAAAGGCTTCTTTGTCGCAAGCCGCTCTTGAGAACTGCGCATTCGAAGAGGAGTTGAAGAGAACATGCTTTCAGGAAGGAGATACAGTCAACAAGATCAGAGCAAGATTGACTATGTGCAGTCGGGAGACCAAGGCATTCAATCGATGTTTCCAGCTACAGGCGAAGTTCCTGCAAGCTCTAGGGTATCGAGGTAGTGCTTTCAGTTCAGATGAAGAGGATGAAACAATACAGATGCACGCCGACAAGCTATACCACCGAATGATGGACTACGAAGCATCGGTCGACGATGCAAAAGCCAAGGGCGAACCTATACCTCCGCTCACGTCTGTTTTCAACCCGAATCGTCCTGCTCCAACAATCAACGAGATCAATCTTCCGCAAGGTCTGGCTCGAGGACTGAAGAGACCTCTACAAGAGTTGCCCGCGCACGAAAGAGAAGTGGCTGCCCGAGCTATTTTGCAGGAAACCAAGGTTGCGCAGACATATGCTGATGATTTCTTTAAGTATACAACTACACTGAATGAGGGAAGGCAAGAACGGCAAAAGAAGCTTGTGGATCTGTTTGGTGACACACTTGGGAAATTCTTCGTTCCTGATGCTCCGGATCAAAGCGAAATCCCGGCATTTGACGCTACAAAACTCGACCGAGACTTTTGGAAGGACGATCTGCCAATTTCAAATGCCAGACCAACTCCTGCGACCAAGGATTGAGTTGAGAATGATCAAAAGGGCACGAAAACCCGCCACGGCTATTCCGCGACTACTTTCTCGAACATGATATCCGTGCGAACAGTGTACTTCGTACCTTGTGTCACCTCCTCTCCACTGTGGATGATTCCACGATGCTGGAAAACTAAACATGCTCCTGTTGCTGGGTTTACATCGTACTTCCTTTCATCACGCCAACCTGGTGCAAAGAAGCGTGTTGCACCGCCTACCAAAGGCTTTTCGTGGTCAAACAGATCTGTCCTTTCCTCATCGCCAGCTGCTGCGGTTCCGTTGAGGTAGATATGAACTGTTAGAAACGATATCTCAGAACCACCGGGGGTAACGTAGGAACCATCACAATGTGGCCTGAAGTACATTCCTTGGCCGTACTTTAGAAACCTCAATCTCTCGTTCAGCCTCGTCATTCGATATGACTCTTTTCTTTTCACTGGCCCACCACCTGTGATACCTGCGTTGTCCTCCAAGGTGACCACATTGTCCGGCAGGAAAGGCTTGATCCTTGCCCCAAGTGCCTCAACCAGCTGGGGGGTGTCCCAGAGAATTCGGTCACATAGACGAACATCAGTCATCATCTCTTGACGACCGTTTCCGACATTGATCATAGCGCCTTCCCATTTAAAGCCTGAAGCTTCCTCAGCCGCCTCGAGAAGTTCATCGCATTCCTGTGGTGACAAAAGGTTGTGAATCAGGACAGCGAATTTGCCCTTATAATTAGGAAGACCGACTTGTTCGAAGTCGATAGTTTCAGCGCGGCATGTAGACGGCGGTTGTTGCGAAAGGTTGTGAAGGAGCCTCTTCGAGGCCGGCGCCGACGTTGCCATTTTGAACGGTTGCTGTCGGATTGTGTTGTTAGAACTGTGCGAGATCCAGATACCAAAGTTCTGGCCGTGTCTTATAAATCTCAGCGCGAGATGATGCATATCTGTATGTTTCGCTCAAGAGTCATACTGGTCCAAGGCTGCCTGGCCGCAGCGCGATGTTTTAAGTCACTTAGCGCATAAGCACGCCTCGCATGAGCCACCACTGCATGGGTGACAGGGCTTCCTCATGCGTGCTTTATCCTTCACGTGTTCCTTATTTCCTTCCCTGCATTGTCGTTAAGTACATGCTGACCTGCCCCGACGGTATGATAGGTATGCTAACGAGCTCAACATAAAATGTAAGCGCTTACATGGGAGTTATAGGAAGTACCTACTGTAGAACCAGAGCCGGCGACTAAACCAATTCAATACAGGACTCGGTTAAACTTCCCATGGATCGATCTCGGCCTTCCACATGCCGACACCGTATCGGGAAGCCACATGTGTTGCTCGTCATCGATATGCTTTTTTGCTTCGTTTCATTAAAGCTTGTGTGAGCCACCGTTTCCCACAAACATGTCTTGAGGTTCACTCCTCTCGTTCTTGTTGGTATGGTAAGGTTGCGAAGGTCTTGGAATGCCGGTACTCAGTTTGGGTGAGGTCGCATGCCTCGCGACTGCGCTTGGCCCTGTCTCTCATTTGGCGCTATGGACTCGACTTGACCTGGACTCGGACTCCCACAAACTACTCGTCCTTGCGAATCTGATCGTGCTACTTTCGCCGTTCGTGCTATATTTCCGAGGGCTGTCGGTGTTCGAGGCGCTGTCTTATTCCTTCGTTAGCCAGGTTTGCTATGCATTATCACTGATTGCATCAATCGGCGCGTATCGAGCCTTTTTCCACTCTCTAAAAGGTTATCCTGGCCCGTTTTGGGCACGTGTGTCTGTCTTCTGGAAGGTCAAGCATTTTAGGGAGTCTGGTTTTCAGGCTTTCGAGGTCATAGATAGGCTACATCAGGAATATGGCAACGTTGTGCGCATAGGTATGAATGCTCGTATATGTGCATTACACGGACACTAATGAGCCTAGGACCTCGACAGCTTTCGATCAAAGAGCCATCGGCACCTGCTATCATCTACGGTTTGGGTACGCAATGCCACCGCCTGAAGCATCTGGAGAACTTGAGGAAGAATCTCCAATCACTGTCAGATCCTCATGAGCACAAGGCCCGGCGAGCCATGTGGGAACATGGATTGCGAGCCCAGGCATGTCACTCTTATTTGCCTCAAATCAATGACATTACCAATCAGCTTTGTGCGCGCATCGCCAGCCACAATGGTGAGAAGGTGCTTGTGAACGACTTTTGTCATTGGTACACATTCGACGTCATGGGCAAACTAGGCTTCGGGCGAAGCTACGGGCAGTTAGAGGGAGGCAAAGGCCATCCTGCGGTTGCAAAAGTTCAGAATTTTATGAAGACGGGTGTCATCGCGATCCAATTCATTTGGATCATCAATTTTCTCAAGCTCTTTCCTAGTATGGAAGATCCGATGGAAGATTTGAGGTTGTGGAGCGAACAATTGCTTGAGGAGAGAGCCCAAGCTCGACATTCGAAAGAGAAGGAAGACGAAGAGAAAGACTTGATGAGCTATGTCTACCAGAGCCGCAAGCAGGTCGACTCAAAATGGCCTATGACGGAAAGAGACATTCAAGCGGATGCTGTTACCTTGCAGATTGCTGGCTCAGACACTTCTTATTCGGTACTTGTCAATGCCTGCCATTTCCTAGCGAACTATCCCAAGCTCCAGGAGATCATCCGAGCCGAGATCTTGCAGACATTCTCCGAGTCCGATGATGATAAAGTGATACCACTCTGGTCAAAACTCGCCTCAACACAGAATTGTCCTTACCTCGATGCTTTTGTCAACGAGATCCTTCGCATGTTTCCTCCTGTACCTCAAGGAACATGGCGTCAGACACCGCCAGATCACCCTATCGAGATTGAAGGTCATGTCATCCCTGCGGACACTATCATCTCATGCCCAATATGGTCCATGCAGCGGGATGGGCGTTGTTTCAGGGAGCCCGATACCTTCATTCCAGAAAGGTGGCTCGACAAGGCACATCCCGATAGTCGCGCGGAGCTACTGGTCGACAAAAGAGCGTTCATGCCATTCCTAGTTGGAAGCATGAATTGTGCGGGTAAATATCTTGCGTTCATGGAGATCAAGGTGTGCCTGGCAAAAATCTTGAAGCAGTTCGAGGTTGTGTTTGCAACATCATCGCAAAATACAGAAGGATTATCTGAAGAGCAAGCTCGTAGAAAACGGGATGAGGAGTTGCGGAGGAGAACGAAGGACTATCTGACGATGTGGGCAGGCGAGGTTGAGGTTTGTTTCCGATCACGGACTATGACAAAAAGTTGATCTCCTGGTTTGCGTTACATATAGAACACTCAGCCTCAAGTTGAGGCATCTAGACTCCAAGTATCATATCAACAACACAACATTCTTGCACGATTCTTGTACATCCAACAGTAACATGTTAACAGAACGGTAGGGCTGGCTTCTCCAATCAGATCATGTCATTCTCGGCATGATTAACGTCGGGCAAATATGACGAGCTAGAGGGGAAGACCCGTCATTTTGGAAAGCGCAACACAGCTCGACTGCCCCGCTTACCAAAACATGTGTACAAAGAATCGTTGGATGTTGAGGGATTGGAGTCAATTTAGTAGATTTGTATTTTGATGACAGACCTTCGTTGTGATCTGGTTGCTTCAATTGTCTCAATTGCTCGTCACATTTCACTTTGATTACTTTGAACCGTTTACAAAACTAGGAAGAGGTAAGTTCTGGCCGAGCACTACAACCTCCACATATTCCTACTTCTTCCGATACTTGCACCATTTTATTCACTGAATAAAAGACCCCATTCCTCCTGCAGCACATCTCTTCG
>JAKLMK010000168.1:0-30416 GCA_022813445.1 Neophaeococcomyces aloes
TAAAAAACCCCCCCCCCCCCCCCCCCCCCCCCCAACCGGGTCTTTTCCCCCAATTCTGAACCTGATTCTGACTCTAAAAAGGTTTGCCAAGCTCTTCTATCTTAAGGACAAGATCATCTCCGTCGACGGACACAATTGCCCAACCTTCAGCAAGGAAGAACTCGACAAGTACACCGAAGGCTACAAGTACCTTGCTGCTGCTCAGAACAGTCTGGGCCACAAAATCCTGCAAGACCTGCCAAATGCCAACAATAAGGGATTCAAAGATATGTACAAGGCAATGGCCGACTGGCTCCAAGGTGAAGAAGTAGATCTCTTTACAGAACCTACATCATGAGTCCCAATGTAACAAGGAAGTGAAAGCTGCATCTATCCGTTGACCAAGCCGGAAATCTGATATCAATGGTTTATCTTAATTTTCCTTTTTTGAACCATGACCGTGCACAGGAGAGCCTCAGGCTTGACCTCAAATGACACCGTAACTTAGGTTACAAACACTGATTTTTGCTCACTCCTGTAATCCGGAGTTGACGTGTATTCCGCCTATGGTGTCCTCCTCAACGAGGTATCGCCTAGATTCAATTTGGGCTCTTGAATTTCTAGTAAACTGCCAGTGCGGTATTATCTGAGACCCGCCCCGAGCCACTTCCGTCACCAGTCCAACACCCAGAGACTTAAGGTGGTGTATTGCTTGGCATCAAGCCTTGATCGACAGTGCTCCATTATTCTTAGGTCAAGTACTGGATGTGACTGCAGTACCAAGTCGTTCGTCTCAGGGGAATCTCTCGAGCAACGTACTGTCGCAGCACAGTGCATATTCAAAGACCAGAGTTATCTATGGAGGTGGTTTCATGTTGATTATTTTAAACAGACATTCGCTTTCAGAAATCGACTGGGCTGCCACAACTCCGTCAAGATCAAATGTACCAATTCAAAGCCTTGACTTTACACCTTCCGCCTCAACCTCCGCAGTATCAGGTGTAACATCAACCGCTTGCTGAATCGGAACTTGACCCATCGTACTATTCTTTGGTCTCGCACCCTCTCCTCCGCCTGCAACATCAACAATCCACCTACCAACGTCACTCGCAAATTCTTCCCCAGTGCCGTCTGGCTCAGCATGCAATTTATGATAAGCCCCGTCATATGCCTTGAACATATTCCCGTCGTGCCAGACGTCACTTCCTCCCTCCTTGGTCAGACGGTCAAACAGTCTTTTGCTCGCCACAAAATCGCAGACCTTGTCGCCCGTCCCATGCGCCCAAAACACAGGACACGGCAACTTACCTGCCAAGCCATCGCACTCCTTAGTGCTCTTCATAGACCCAACAGCATCGAGGTATGCTGCCCTGTCCAGAAGTCCCGCGAGACCTTGCAATGTTCCCGTATCGTGACATAGTGAATCATTCTTCCAACTTTCACAGACCTTTGGGTCGCGGGACATGCTGCTGGCGTCCAATGTCTGCACCATCTGCCTACGGGGCAACAGCTTTCCTGCCAATCGTCCGGCAAAGACTAGTAATGGTGATGGCTGTGAACCTGGAGGAAATGCGATGTGAGGCGCCTCGACGAGAAGTCCTGAGATCGGTAGTGGTGGACCCTCCAGAGCATGTGGTGCAGCGAACGACTCTGGCTGTGAGAGAAGGTAGACCAAGGATTCGGCGCCGCCCATGCTATGGCCCATGAGGAATAACTTTGGCTCATTGCCAGCTCTGTTTGTTCGTGTTTTGATGTTCGAGGATACATAGTAGATGAAATCGGCTATGTCAGACTCGACTTGGTGTGTGTGACCAGTCAGTCCTCGCTCAGAGTCTTTGTAGACTGAGCGACCCCAGCCGCGTTGATCGAAGGCATGGACTGTGATGTTATAAGATGGGCCCGAGAGGATTGGGAAAAGGGAATAGTAGGCGTTTATGTGGTCACTAAAGCCATGAATGAAGACTAAGTGGATGTGTGAAGGTTGGTTGGGCTGAATACGATAGTGTCAGATATACGTAGATTCTGACAATCTTGCTTTATTTGAACAGGGGATGCGCCATCTTTTGTATGGCTAGTGCTATGATGGTACGATTATTCGAAAAAGGAAGCAAGCACATACCTCCCAGGTCTTTGTGTATAACTTCGTGCCGTCCCGTGTCGTAAATGTGCCTTCGTTCGTATTTACCATGTTTGACCTAGGTATTCGACAGATCAGGTATTATGTATATAGGAGGCTGCAAATTTAGAGAATGTTCCCGCTCAGTCAGGAGCTAGAAGGTTTGGGGCTTTGAGTCTTCGATATCTTTTTTTGGTGGTTAGAGGCTGCCTTGTTCGGTAACATGCAGGAAGGGCTAACGGCGGAAAGTTGCTCTTGACCGGTCAAGGACTGCTGCGGTCTTCTCCGGGAGCGATTTCCTGTTTGCCGTCACCACCTGGGTGGGCACTGGTGATCACCATCGCTATTTTGTTTCTCGACGTGTTGATAGTGGAGGTTATATGGTATTTCTCACAAGTGTTTTCAAGACAAAATATTGCATTTCTCCTGACCAATGCGGTTAGACTGGTTGATGAATACAGTAATTCAACACCTGGCGCATCAAATATTATCTGCTTTAGGCTGAGTTGATGAATGCAGTGTTGCGTTAAATTGGTTAATCAAAGTACACTCACAGCGCTTCTCTAAGACTATACTTCTAAACATGGCACACCCATGGACTGCCAAGAGATCTGCAGTACAGTACCTGGGCAGATGCATAACAGGATCTGGCTAGGCGGGCCCAGGTCTGACGGTCGAGCCGGCCAATGTGCTTCTTTGAGTGCTTGTATGCGCTGCAACCACACTGAAGTCATGGAGCCGAACTCTAACCCACCTACTATAGCTACATATCATTGATATTCCGGTCCCGTCGCCGACCAAGACATCATCTAGATGCGTATATAGTATCTCATTGCCTACCGATTACACAACATTCGAGTTTAACTAAAGTACCCAGAACCTGCCAAAACGTCGTCGTTGCTGTCCCCATTTTGTCCCGCTATTGTCTTGAATGCGAATCCGAACCCGGTATAGGACACAGTGAGGCTGTGGGAGATGATGTGGACAAACAGATGTGGTGGTGAAACTATAATATCAAGGCTGAGAAACTGTAGCGGACGATCAAGAGGTGAATATACCTGAAGCAACACCAGGGCGGGAAACCACCATGGGTAGTCCAAATCACGAAGAAAAGCAGCAACAGCACCAAGAGCAAGAACACCAGGCAAATAGCAATGCGAACACATCGCGCAACCCGCCACCACCACCGGAACCGTCGAAGGATGCAGGCATAGTACCACCCATCAAATCACCCACACTTCAGGGTCTGGACCATTTGACTCCCGACAATATCGACATATTTACACTTGACCCGGTGGCAGCTCTGAAATTGCTATGTCAAGGTACACAATTGTTGGTCGACATGACAGGAGACATTCCTCCAACGCCGCCAGTTCGCAGTCGAGGTACATCTCCAAAAGGTGAAGCTCGATTGTCTGTTCCCGACGCAGCAGCAGCTCCAATAAGGCAGAGGGCGTCTGTTGCAGGTTTTGGTTCCCGTAATGAGAACGATAGCATCGATGGTGTCCCATTTGTGCGGACACCGATAGGTTCGCCTGAAGCACTTTGCCATGAGCCCCTGGTTCACGGTGACACCTCTCAACCTGCTGCTGTTCAGCACGCTGTTCTTGCTCGCAAGTTCTACTCCAAGCGACCACCCCCGATATCCTTAGACGACTACCTTGCACGTATGCACAAATACTGCCCCTTGTCCACTGCTGTCTACCTGGCAACATCTCATTACATCTCGCACCTTGCGGTTCGCGAAAAGCTCCTGCCAGTCACGACTCGTAATGTTCACCGCTTAGTTCTGGTGGGGTTGCGAGTCGCTATGAAAGCACTCGAAGACCTTTCGTGGCCTCATGGCCGTTTTGCCAAAGTCGGTGGAATATCAGAGTCCGAGCTAGGAAAGCTTGAAGTAGGCTTCTGTTTTCTGATGGACTTTAACCTCAAGGTCGATGCACAAATGCTGAGTGATGAGGCACAGAACCTCATGAGGATACACAACAGGAGCGCAATTGAGGATGGTCCAGACGGTGACGGAATGCGATTAGACTTGCCGGAGTCGAGACAACGGCAGGCCAAGGACGAGAATGCGGATACAACTACTTCCAACGGTGGTAGTGGACAACTCACGCCCAGAACGGCGGAGAAGAGGAAGGCAAGCTCGAGTTTACCTGTGAGGCCGGTGCAGATTGGACAGGGACTTGGCATAGTCAGTCAGTCCTGATCACAACGACAAAGCGCCTACGACATTGACGATAAGGTTTTGAACACGATCCGGCCAAACCTCACGCAACATCAATCAAACCCCATGCGCGAGGGTCTTGCCGTGGAATCGAGCAGCTATATATCATCCACTAGCTTGGTCCGGGATTTTGTGAGGGCGGAACATCTTGAACTGAAGCATCTTGCATTGGAGCACAGGCGTTCATTATACTGAGGCTGATACGTCGTTTCGTTGGTGGAAAGAAACTTGCATACAACACAGATGAACACGTTGGAACGGGATAGTGCTGTACGCACGGAGATACAGTAGGTTGGTAAGCATATAGATACGTAATCTCAATAGTCTACGCTCTTTCACTCTGCAACTTTCTTTCCATCCACTCATTACCACTACGTATATGGTACGTAGGTGCATCAAATCTATCGGAACCATCAAAAGCAATTACAGTAGACGATAACGAAAAACACGAGGTTTATTCCCTGGCGATTGGTATACAAGGCACGTAGCTGTCATCGATGAAGGAGACGCAGGTAGCTAGCTGCCTACGTAAGTGCTAGATGATACGGTGCATGGACATGTACGGAAGTCATGAAGGAACAAAGATAGAGTTGGAGCAGGACTTCCTTGTTTTCAATCTTCCTAAACTGAGCACCTGAATTGCTTACGTACGTAGATACGCATAGCTTCACGAAGATAGGATAGTGGGTTTTGTGAGTCATACCAAAAGGCTATCTGTAGAGTACATGTACTTGGAGGATAGTGTGGTGTTTACCTAATAGTGAGTGGGCACATGTTTTCCAATATGCGTGATGTGATGGTGGAGGGTAGACTTGCTCTGCGTGTGTATGGATATATTCCTGAAAAGGAGGACTTTGGCGCTTGTTTTTGGACGGTGTAGTATCGGAATGAACGTCAGGGGGAGAGATGGGGTGGATGATGGCAGTGTGAGGGATGTGGTGGTGCAAGGAAACTTGAATTCTTGGCTTTGGATGCGTGTTGAGAAGGGGTGCAATTCGGATATATGATTGATATTATGTACTTTGTAACCACGGAGAAGGTTATTTTTGAGTGTGTTTAGCGGTGGTTTCCAAAAGCTAAATGATGTGCTATGCAAATTTATTACCGTGGTTAGAGAGGCAACTTTTCACAGCTCTGCATCTGCCTGACCACACTGATGTATTTCAATAAACCGTTGTTGAGTCCGAGAATTATAGTGTCTTGCAGCACACTTCACTCTCTCCACGACCCTCATGGCTCAATGTTGATAATGGATTTCATTGAATCCCAAATTGGTGCAATTGGATTTCCTCGACAGAACTTGGAATAAAGTCATCGCACATAAAGGTTGATACAGTCTCGTCTTCGTCGACAGGTTCGGGTCTCTGCCATCCGCTGTTGGAGGTTACTCTGTTTAACTGCTCTATATTATCAGGCGGATAGAAGTCTTCGAAGTGAGGAAATAGCTTGACAAGTTGTTGACTGCTGAATTGTTAGAACATGGTCCCCACAAAGATTTGGTCGGAGAATGGATAACAAAGGAACAAAGAAGTGGGTTGTGTGGAAAAGAGAAGAGAGACAAGATGAGAGAAATGAGACCATACACGTGATACGCAATACGAGTAGAGTACTCACTATGCCGAGTATCCAATCTGTTTCATGATGCCAGGCTTGTCAATCTTGGCAAGTGCAGATTGACCTTGAGATTGAGAAACGACATCATTGCCGAAGAATTGATTATGACCTGTCGTGATGCTTGTTAGCTGCTTGCTGCAGTCTTTCAGTAGATTGGTGCAACGAGAAAACAATTCGACGACATATCCAATTGCGCATAGACCAGCTATAGCGCAATAAGTCCGTGTTTACCACAACCACATCTTTTTAGATTACCTTTCTCACCCTTGAACGTTGCTCAAGCACTGGAGCGCCACCTGTGCGGCTTCGCTGTAGTTCCTCAACTTGCGCCATAGCTGCCCAGAAGTTGGGCATACTCGGACGAGGTGGAGGACAAGGAGGCTCCTCGATGATGATCGAGCTGGCTGCACTCGTCCTATGTGGTGCAGGAGTGGACGGATCAACTGTCCGTCCTTTCCAAACACCACGTGCCTTCTGGCTTGCCTCACTCTCTGGATTTCGTTCTTTGATCACGGACTTTCCTTTCTCACGATCATAATAGTAAGAGAACCACATACCGTTTTGGCCTGCCACTCGCTTGTTCTGGTCGATTCGGCAGCGCGGGCATAACCTTTCTGTATCTTTCATGCTACCGTAGGAAGTTTTGTTGGCGCAAGGCCGGTCACGCCCGCCGGAAGGTGTCGGAGCAGCTGGATCCCATTGATAGGCGAGGGATTGCAGGCCAGCCTTTGTTTCGAAATTATTGGGAGCCGGAGCCGTGTTAGCACTGTAATACGGTGCCTGAGGACAGCGGTGGTAGACATTGGGCCGGTCAGACCAGTGGTGGCACCGGGTGTGGTAGACATCTTCCACGTAGCACATATCTGGTTTGAGATTGGGACGGAATATCTGAGGCAAATTTACGTCAGTCCTGCTGATGGAGCACTTTTTTGTGTTTGACAATGCCGCTCTTCGTGAGTATTGGTAGCCTGCTACCGTGTATGGGGAATATGAACAACTTGTCTTTCCCGAAGTCCAAATCGAGTCATACGATATTCAACGAAGAGGGAAAGTGTCAACAGCAGAAAGGGTATGACTTCCTCGGTGAGTGGATTGGTGGCTTTATAAGGAAAGAGGAGGACAATGCCATGTTGCTAACAGTGATCCTTTGTCCCGTACATACCTTGACAGGACCCTGCAATGGGCCATTGTATCTTTTCGTGAGCTTTGCTGCCATGTCGTTCACATCTTGAATACATCTCCTGTGCCGTGCTTTTTGCTCTTCAGGGATGATGTTCGAGTCTTCAAATAATGGTACCTAGTCATTACGAGAAGAGGAAGAAGTTACCGCTGTAGGAGCACCTGAAAAGTTCGAGTAACTTGAGAAGTGTGAGGCATTAGAATAGCCGGAAGGTCGACGCGATTCTGGGTTTGGTGTATCGTGACCGTTCATCGGTGCTTGGCAGGGTCGATCGTGGTCCTGAGCGAAGAGATGATCCTGGTGGTAGTGTGTGTCTCTTTTCCACATTGTGAACAGGTAGTATAGAACGCCTTGTGCTGCTTCAGTGGTAACTCTGCCTTCTTTCACCGCTTGCAAGGTCTTATACACCTCTGCCTCGACCTGTAACTCCATGGCGACGTCATTTGTAGGCTGCATGCTCCTTTGCAAACAGCGAAATTGTCGGTAAGGGTCGTGTTTCAGGTACCGAGCAGCAAGAAGGCTTGATAAGAAGGCTAGATAAATAGTAAGTATGGGCCCACCATGCAAACGACATCGGAGACGAGGGTCATGTCGAAGTAAGCAGTCAACGTGATGTAGAATCAGTAGGCAAAAACCTGAACAAGAGATCAACAGATCCTCTCTGATTCAACTGATTGTTCTCATGTTTTCTCCTAGGCTTCCGGACAGTGTTGCAGTCTCGCTACACGATTCATACTGTGGTTAGGAAACCGGAGCTGTTCATTCTACAGCCACGAAGGTCATTATAGGATGCGTGGAGATCGACCATCCACTCCGAATATTCCACATCACCTTGCAACATGACAGGTCTTCAGGAGTGTGTATACGTGAAAGGACTGCGTACAGTACAGTTTCGACCTTGACTTGCTAACTAAAAGAATATGCGCCAAGGACAGACTATTGAAAGTGAAGCAAGGTGAGAAGCCACCGATGAGTTTCATACGGACCAAAATTATCCGAGATTCCATCCACCGGAACGAAGAAACAATACTCCGAATGTACATGTCTCGAGTCCTCGTCGCCAGTCCGAGCTTTGCTTGTTGCCATGACCCTTTCATGCGTTGAGATGAACCGACTAGAAGCAAGGTCAACAATGCGGAATACCATGTCGTTACCCTTTGCTACTGTGCAATTCTCAAAATGGCAATCGGCTTGTATACAAGATATTCCGGATCCTGGTTCTCGTGCTGCAGCATACAACCCCCCTTGCGCCTATACCCTGCAACCGCTCCACATGCAATACTGCATCTCAGCTTGAGATCTTGCAGTCAGAATGTCCCTTGCAAGCTCAACGGATTGTGTTCCGAGGCCGGAAGACAATGCTCTGAAAATGTTGTTTCCAACGGTGGAGCAGTCAGCACCAAATTCCTTTGATGAGTTCTTTCATAGGGAACTGTATGATGACGGCGACAACGAAGTGTTCAAGCAAGAGGACAACGAGGTTGATGATTACTTCGCTCTCAATGCATATAGTGCAGCCAATGAGCATGTCTCGATCCATGCGGGAGCAAGCCAATCCGAAAGATCGCCCACTCAGCCCTGGCGCAAGGGATTGTGGTGCCTAAACCAGAAGCCAGATGCAGGTTTACAGATCGAGAAAACTCGAAAGGCACGCGACGCTCCTACATCCAACATCTCCCCTGCTCACCTTGTTGCCAACGACAATTTTGCTTTGAGAAGTTCCAAACCGTCGACTGCGTTCGCCGACACAAAGAACGCCTTCCTGAGCCGGCCACACGAAAACCATTGTTTGAGCCCTGTAGGGCAACAAAGGACCCTCCGAGAAATGACTTCCTCTCCTAGTCCGATGTATTCCAGATCTTACATCGATAGCAGGAACGGCTATGTGGATGCGTGGCAGCAGGACTTCCAGAACTTTAATTTACATATAAGCGACGACAACTTGGATCCATTCCCTATACAAAACGCATACTTCGAGCATCCGGACTACAATACTGGACATTCTCGAAGGTTGATGGCAAACGGTGCAACACATATGGAGTCTGTACGAGCAGCAACCATGCATAATATGAGCCGGGAGGCTGCCAGCAAGAGAAACGCCGTTGACCACGCTGTTACACACGAGCTTTCATCGATATTACACAGTAATCTCAATGCTACCAGTCGTAACATGTTCACAGGTCCTCCAGACCACGACGATATCGCTTATCAGTGGATTGCAGAAGACTTACCTAGCATGTCAGATTGGACCACCACGGAAAGTCTTCATTCCTCAAACAGCTCTCACAACTCTCAACTTTCAACTACCTCCTTGGAGAGCCAGAAACAAGGAGTGCACAATCCATTGCCGCCGCAAACATGGTGGTCACCACCTACAACACATGCTCAAATGCAACCAATTCAAGCACCACGAGAATACTATCCTGCGCTGGTGCAGCCAAAACCTCGTCGGGCCACGCACCAAGTGTTGCGACACAACTCTGACGGTGATGACGGACCAGACATTCAGTATCCCAGTTCGGAGGAGATCGGGGTTGCTGTACCATACCATCCGCCTGAACTTCAAGAGTCATCAATGCTCCCAAAGCACATCGGATATGAAGCACACCCATCGAGCTACATTAATGCATTATCCTCATACCCATCACTGCCACCTCCGATGCCCTCTTTTCCTGACGGTTCACCTTACAACACACCTAGAACACAGAGGTTTGTTCCTCCAAGAACACCATCACCGCCGCTTTCCCCAACTCCCAGGTTATCTAGATCTATGCGACAGAGATCTCCCAGCCGCCGTGATCCGAGTCAAAGTCAGCACCGGCGAAAATCGATACACAAATCTGGACCAATGAGAGACTGTGCCGAGACGCCACGACATAGGTCCACATCTCGGCCGCCACGTACACCGAAGACGCCCAAGACACCTAACGATGGATTTGGTTTGATTGATTTTGTGAATTTTACGCCTAGGGACGCTTCAAAACTGTTGAACGACGTGGCACCAAGTGGCAGCTCGAAAACCAGAGCAAGGAGAGAACAAGAGGCACGTGAAAAAAGGAAAAAGCTCAGTGAGGCGGCCATTCATGCTGTGCGGAGTGCTGGGGGAGATGTGGCAGCATTGGAGAGGGCGATCTTGACTTGAGACGACTTCAGACACCGTGGTTTGATCAGACGTCATGGAGTACATTCACGACACGAAACGACATGCTGCAGGAATTGACAGCAGAAATAGTGTCGGCTCTGACTGGTCATGCTGCACTCCAGCAGGTTTCGAAAGTTGAATGCTGAGCCACGAGCCGGACTTTTACATTGTAGCGCGAATGACAGCACGACGCCTTGTGAACTCGCTTCCAGGTATGCTTCGATATGCCACATATGTCGTCTCCACCACCATGGCCTCATGTCGACTGCTTGCCTTCTGGGTTCAATATTGTTGTCCTCTCACGAGCAGCATTGTACATCGCCTTCCCTACCCATCATAACTGCGTATGGAATTAGGTGCGAGGCGCTCCAAAGTGGGTCAGGTACAAGCAAAATTAGAAGTTTCATGTGGGTTGTTGAAGAGAAGTCTGTTTAAGTATTTATTGTGGTTGGCTGCACAAAACGAGGCTTGGTAGACATGTAGTCCTGTAACACCATCAGTTCTAGAGCTTGACCAGCGATAAGTCGGTGGATTGCGAATTAATCTATTCACTATTAGCATTTTATTGGGCACCACTGCTAGCATCATTAATTGTAGCGAGGTCAGATTCGTAAGTACAGTACTGTATGTACCTTGTGGTTGACCGAGTATAATCAACCAGGACATTCTCCACTTTCTAGGTAGAAGCTGTCCAATCCCAGGCAGCTTGCCAATGGTCACGAGCAGCAAGGAGCCCGTAAGAAGCTTTTCAGCCTGCGTACAGCCAATGGTCAGGCGCTCATTGTTAAGCTTGTAGTTGCGCGATCATCATCTAGGAACATTTCAACCCACTCATTACGGAAGCATCAAGTTTCCGTGCCTGGCATAAGGTTCGACTTCATGCCAGCCATTGGTCATCTGCGTGTTTGTTGCGAGGTAACTTCAGGGCGCGGGGTTCACTACAGCCTCAAACCTACCTGGTTGTCAAATGATTGATGAGTGCCAAAAGTATCATTTGACCGTGTACTTACCAACCTCTTGAGACTTCTTTGTGTTATACGAATAAAGCCAACTAACTCAGTGACTCATTTCGTGATTTACGTACCCAACTACACACCGTCCATCCATCACATACGTTATCAATCCAACAATATGGCATCTGCCCAAGTCTGCCCAGTCGTGGGAACGACAAATTCAGTGCTCCCTCCCAGCCATCCTTCCGTTGACCTCGACAAGCCAGGCCAGACATGCCCCATCACAAACGCAACTACAGACCACCACCATACTCTGGCTCAACACCCGAGAGTACCAATCCCAGCAGGCACCTCTGCCAACGATGCATCTGCCTGTCCAGTGCTTGAGAGGGTCGTATCGCAGCCACAATCGCAGGCTATGGATGACAAGATCTGTCCTGTCGTAGGGTGAGCATGAGCTGAAGAAATTATGCATGCAGAACGTTGGATAACGTTGAATAGACCGGTTACAACCATACTTCCTCCAGATCACCCGTCGATCGATACAGCATCGAATTCTACCTGCCCTATCACGAAGGCTACAGTGCCTCACCACAAGGTAAGAAACATTACACATTACACCATGATATAGCTGACGTGCTGGATAGGGAAAGGTTGAGGTGCACCCCTCGCTCGGTTCCGTACGGAAAGGCTCTGTCTGCCCAGTCGTGGGAGCTAGAGCTTAGATGAAGCCACAATATGAATGACAGCAAGCGTGGTGCGAGCGACGACGCAGTAGGATACACATCCGAGACTGGGACTAAGGCTTCTGGTTGGCTTGGTTTTCACGAACGAATTGATGACGAGATATTGCCTCCACGCATTCGACGAGTGGAATTGGTGGCATGAACAACAACATTTGGACGATTTATCGACGAGTGATTGAAAGCGATAATCTTGCTCACAATTTTGAGGTTGCTTGATATAGATATAATCCTTTGCATAAGGACGGACCACAACATATACCCTGCCAGTGGTTATCTATCTTACTGCACTTCTCCCTTTTGTGTACTATTAGCTCCTCTGTAGGTAGCCACACTGTCTCATTTTCATCTCCAATACACTCTGAATTTAAAGTGATGGTGCATTTGGACTGTTCGAATGCGGCATGAAAGTAGCGAGATAAGCAGCAGCTATATTAGAAGGACATATTATGAACTAAGTTCGTAATGGTGCATTCAGGGTTCTGTGAATCTCGTCTTCACGTGTCTACGCGTTATATGTGCCAAACTGTGCAAACATTCATCCTCTTCTTTCATAACTTTTTACCTGGCTTGCCTGGTTGTCAGCGACATCATTCCCGTAGAATACGACTACACGCGTCCTCAACGAGACCACAATGTCATTTTGAGCTCGTCTCTGGCCTTGCTGGCTCTGATGTCGATTTATGGCTTTTCTTTCCTGGCAACACCTCATGAAATGCTCCACTTCATGCGATGATATTTGCTAAGCGTGTTGCTGTTGTCATCATTACAGCAGTACTATGCATAATTTACCTCCAGCTGAGGACTCGAGACTACAATGCTACTCTTCGAAGCCTCTACCAGTCCGTTGGAATGGGCGAGCTCATTGCTGATGAACAGGACGACTTCGCACAGTCTGTAGACAAATCACAACATTCTCAGCCAAGTCAGCCACAAACTCCCGACAATGGTGCCATTACCACATTCACAGGCCTACGTCTCCAACCCTCAACCCTCCGCCCTCCCAACTCGAACTACACTCGTGCCGTAATAATGGGCCACCTCGCCACCGAGAACACAACCTTCCTTTCCGTCGCACCAACCGATATTCAACGGTACATTTACATAGTAGACGATCTCTCCGCACCCCTTCATACCCCCATGAATAAGGGTCACGAAGCAATGGTCTACCTGACCTACATCCTCGACAACTACAACACTCTCCCAGACATCAACATTTTCATGCACGCACACCAACGAGCATGGCATACCCCCGAACTTCTCAACCACGAAGCCACAGAAGCACTCAAGAGGTTGAGCAGCGAACGAGTCTGGAGAGAAGGCTACATGAATCTTCGCTGCCATTGGGATCCGGGCTGTCCCGAGCGTATCTACCCAGGTCGCAGCTATCGAGAGAATACAAAAGCAGAAGAAGTAGCGGTAGCACGTGCATGGGCCGAGATGTTCCCCGGTGTACACATTCCCGACGCGCTGGGCGCCCCATGTTGCGCGCAATTCGCTGTATCCGGCGAGCGCATCAGGAGCATACCACGTGCCGACTTCGAGCGGTACAGAAACTGGCTCATTCGCACGACGGAAGGGGACTGGGTCAGTGGTCGCGTGTTCGAGTATATCTGGCAGGTCATTTTCACTGGGGAACCAAAGGTTTGTCCGGATAGCAGAACGTGCTATTGTGATGGGTATGGTATATGTTTTACGACAGCGGAAGCGTTTGAGGAGTGGTTCGAACTGCATCATCGGTGGGGCGAAGCATTGAAGGAGTTGGATGTGTGGGAGGCTAAAGCGAAGATAGTGGATGGGGTGGGCGATTGGAAGAAGATAGAGCAGATGAAGATTGAGATTCCAGTTCCCGGGAAGAACTGGGAGTTAAAAGAGGATATTGAAAGGACACTGAGGACTTTGATCGATGTGCGGATCGAGGCTATCCGGAATGGAACGGATGCGGAGGTGAGAGCAAGAGTTGCAGGACGGGATTGGAAGGATGGGGATGGATATTAGCGGTATGTATATACTTGTTCCATGAAAAGACTAAATAAATGAGCGACTAAAACATTGAATTGCGGAGTGTCGAATCAAGTGTGAGGCTGATGTGTCGGAGTTTTGTGTAGGTAAAGTAAGCCTCGTGGGAACAGAGTAGCCGCTCAACACTCATGCAGCACTACCGTGGCTTTCCGGCGAATTGAACAGGTTTCGAACTTACAGAATCCCTCTACATCTAGGTATATGAGACCATACATGTAGGTATTGGACTTTTGTACCAGACTTAGGAGACTACCTGGGTATGCGATAGCGAAGCTATAGCTCAAGAATGCTAATGACAGGGGTATTGCAGACTTAAGGTACCTACTATGTGACCCACCCGGAGCCCCATGATTGAGCTTTAGACTTTGGTAATTAGTAAGCAGAACCTATTCCTGAAGCAGTAGCCTGGTGGAGGTTGTGGTCTTGTGTGCCCTAGTAGCTTGCTTCAAATGTGAAGATTCATGATTGTGAGATGAACGAGCGCTCAGAGTCGGAGTTGCGAGAATAGACATCGTAAAGGTTACAGTAAGCTTGGTCTGCAGCACGGTGTTGGTCGTGGAAGGCCTTAAGGCACACCAAGGTGTCGTCGCCGAAGAAGACACCTATGACGGGCTTCCGTACAAGGTTCCCGATTGTGATTCGCAAACTGCGCTCACTACAACTGCATTACTGAATTTGGTCTTCAGTCTCCTCCAATATCCAGTATTCACAACTCGTTATCTTGGCCTTAGGTAAGAGGTCCTTGCATCAGAAGAGCACTTGATTTGTGCATTGCGGCCCACTACCTGTGTGTTTGTCTCGTCCGTCTTCCGTCTTCCGTTCTCCGTCCGTCACAATTGCTGACAAATTTTGCATCATGTTCATACACGCGCTCGCTCGGTAATATAGTTATCCGTGTTCATCTTCAGCATCGCAGCTGGCCTGCCTGTCCCTGACAACAGCAAACACCATGCCTCCTCCACCAGAGACAATGCGCTCGCGATGGGCAGCCTACGCAGGCTTGTCCACAGCGCTCGCAGGAGGTGTTATTCTGAAGTCGTTGGCTCAGAGACCAAACTTCTACAGTGCTGCAGTATACCTCTCTCAATCCTCAGCCAATCTGATGATCCTCTGCAACCTCGTCTTCGTCACCGCATGTTCAGCTCTCCTCTTCTTGCAGAAGTTTCTCTACGGCCCGTTACGACCGATCGAGGTGGAACAACTTTACGAGAAAGCCTGGTTCGCTGTCACAGAAACATGTCTGGCTATGACCATATTCCGAGGCGAGATTGGTGCATGGTTTCTGGTCATGTTCTTCAGCTTGCTGGCCGGTAAGGTTTGGGGCTGGATAGGAGAAGGCAGAATCGAAGTGCTAGAGCAGCAGCAGCATAACACACAACAAGGGCGCAATGCAGGACTGTTTCATACAAGGCTGGCCATCAGTCTGGGATTGGGTGTGCTGTTTGACCTGAGCATGTTGGAGTATGTCGTTGGTCAAGTCTTGCACATGCCCAGGCCAGACATGCTGGTTATGTTTGGCTTCGAATTTGCTGTCCTTGCCATCACGAGTTTGAGCACTGCCACACGCTATTCTCTGAGTCTGATCGAAATGGGCATTGTCAGGGGTCAGAAACAGAAGCGAGTGGACGCGATCAGAAACGAGCGAATCAATAATGCGGTTCGGGAGATACAAGCACGACAAACTCAGCAGGCCCAATACACTGGAGGAGACAATGTCCAACCGACAGAATCCACTCCCACCGCAAGCGAAACCGAGGAAAGAGATAGAGCTGTTGCCGCTGCCGCTGCCGAACCTATCGACGAAACAGACATTGAAGTTGAAGGTTGGGAGGCTAAGGGACGATGGGTGTTCTACCTGGACCTTGCGACCGACTTCTTCAAGCTCGTTACCTACCTCTCCTTCTTTTTCATCTTGCTTATTTTCTACGGCTTGCCACTCCATATTATGCGCGATGTCTTTCTCACATGTCGGTCCTTCTTCAAGCGAATTGGTGATTTCATGCGATATCGAACCGCCACGAGAGATATGAATGAGCGGTATCCGGACGCTACCGAAGCGGATTTCGGTCGGGAAGATGTCTGCATAATCTGCCGAGAAGAAATGAGATTGTATGTACCGCCTGCACAAGGCCAACCTACAGATCCGGTGGCAGAAAGAATGAGGCCAAAGAAATTACCTTGTGGTCATGTTCTGCACTTCTCCTGTCTCAGAAGTTGGCTGGAGAGGCAGCAGATATGTCCTACTTGTAGAGCTACGGTAGTGCCTACACCACAACCAACACCAGGTGGAGGAGCTCAAGATGGAGCAGGTCGTGGCCAGAATGGACGTAATGGAGGAAATGGAAGACCGAGAGTGTATCAATTAGGTCCTTTGAGAATAGGTGTTGGCGCAGCCAGAGGTAATAATATGCTTGAGGAGCTTGAACAGCAGTTAGCTAACCTTAATCCCGCTCCAGTGCAAGGCCAGAATGGTAATGAACCTCGACAATATGGCTTCGGGATTAGATGGGATGGAATGAGACGACGAAATCAAGGACAGCAGCGTCATACGCGACGGACTGGTCAAGACATGCTCGAAGCTGCGGAGAGGCAAATACAGACAGAATTGGACTCTCTTCAAGCTTCCATGGGTGAACTACAAGCTCTCAGGAATGTTCAAGCCCAATTAGCTAGAATACGCATGGCGAGACAGAGTGCTCAGCAACAGCAGCAGCCAGCTGCTCCACAAAACACTCAAACTAACCCTCAATTACGATCGACGATACCTACAGTAACCGCTTTAACGACAAATCAGCAACAGAATATTCTTCAGGCTGGGAGTGACCAACTACCACAAGGCCTTACGCTGCCTGACGGTTGGACGATGATGCCTTTACAACCCATCCAGCAGCATCAACACGTACCCATGACGTTTCCAGCGCCACCCATATTACCTATGCCCAATGTAGGACACGCGCAAATGGGTGGCATGGTTATCCAAGGAATGCCACCTCAGACACAGCCAGGCCTGACTAACTCCTCAACGTCAGATGTGCAGACGTTAGCAGATGAGCGAGCAAGATTAACGGAGCAGCGTGCAAGATTGCAGGTGGAACAAAGAGAGCTTCTAGCAGCACGATCTAGATTAGAGGCAACACATGTGCAACTTCGAAATCAGCTTGGTGAATTGTCGGGAGAACTTGGACGTGAGGCGAATAGTACGACCAACACAAGTCCCAGTGCTGATCCAGCAACAAATCCCAGAAACCAACCGACCAATATTTCGCAAAATCAAACTCAAACACGACCTGTACCTGTACAAACGTCGCAAGTACAACTGAGTGGCTTTGGTCCGACTCAACAACCACGGTCACCTCCTTCACAGCCAGCTTCGCGTTCAATTTCCAATCAACGTCCGACATCCGCATCAAATACTGCAACTGCTTCGAACGCAACTTCATCTGTCAATTCTCCACCCCGACTCACTCCCTCATTGACTGCTCGGGAAGCGAATGGTGTTACTGGCACGAGGACAGCCTCACCCCATCGACCTACTAGAAGTATTGGATCGTCATGGGGATTCCTGCCTACTGAGGACACAGACGACGAAGAGGCGAAGAAGCGAACACAGAAGAAACCTGAGGAAGAAGAAGAAGATGATGATACCAGTGATGAAGACTCATCTGGAAGTGAAGCTGAAAAGCGGAAGAACTCTGTAACAGCAAAGGCAAGCGCTCAGACTCCTTCACGTCCAGCCAGAGGAAAAACTCCAACTGTAGAAGATGATGAGGATGACGATAGCGATGAGCCAGACTAGACAAGGAAGTCGAAGGGCGACGTGGATTACTGGGTTACGAAGTAGCAGACAACCTGAGTGTTACAGTACGTACACGTATGAACGAAGGACGATGAGGTAGATTAGGACTTTTGCTCTTGGTCATTATCGCTACTCATTCATACCTATGTACTTTGCTCAAATTCTCTTCTCGACAATCGTGTTTCTACCCAACGCCCCCATGTACTTGTATGTAGACGAGTCAAATTGACAATATTCTCTGAGTATGAACCACCAGTCCCGATGTAACTATGTAGATGATTATGACACACTGCGTCCCTCTCACTGATCCGACGAGTGTATTCCCATACACACTCGCTTCCACACGCCACCTCAAGTAGGCAACAATTCACAGACTCCCATTACAGGTATAGCAGTACATCGATGGATAACGTACGTAGATCTATGGATGGATAGTTACACAAGAGCAGGTAAATACACATGTCACGTAGAAAGATGGGTTAGAGATGACTTATAAACAAACTACATCCGTACTGTAACTTGTTTTGCAATACGACGAACGACAGCAGCAACATCACGTATTTCGAAACGGAACGAAATAAATCATCCGCTCAGAACAAACTCACTACACCACACCACACTCAAAAGTCATTGCTACGCTTCAACCCCCACAACCATCACAACCCCGTAATCCTATCTCATCCCCACTAATACATACAAGCACCCTCCCCAACAACGACATGCTCCGGCACAACCCCATTCTCAAAGGGAATCTGCAACGCCACACTCATTTTCTCCCCCGGATACGCCGTATAATGTCCTTCCCCAAGCGTATCAGTCGCAATAATAATCGACTTAACACCACCACCACCTTCAATCCACAGTCCCTCTGATAATTCCGAATCTGGATCAGTCGTCGGTAGCGTAACATGTGCCAGACCAGAAAGCAGCACGAAGAACATGTTGTGCGGTGGATGGTGTAAACCTTCTTGAGATCTGGGCGGGAGAGTGACGTATGTTATGTTTGATACAGTGCCTAGAGAGAGGGCGTGGCCGATGGTTGGGTATTTTGAGAATGGGGCTTTTAATTGCCAGCATTGGATTTTGGCGTCGTGGGTGGGGTGAGGGGAATTTACGACGGCGGAGAGGTGGACGTGTGTGTGTGTGTTTTGAGGGGCGGGGAAGAGGGGGTCTAGGGGTGTTTGGTGTGCGAATGTGTGGAGTAGGAGGAGGGTCATGGAAGCGAGAATGGTGGGATATGGCGACATCTCGTTGGAACTGTATCATTATGATGTCTTTCTCACATCGTGCGTACCAGAGTGAGATAAGGGAGTGATTTGTTGGAAGTGTATATAGGCGGCCACTCTTTGGATTTGTAATACCGTTCATAGCAACGGCGTTCTCGTATGACCAGAGACGCTACCTATACGGCAACGTATTCGTTCGTCAAGTGTAGTCCCTTAATGATCAAGCCAATTGCTGCCTTAGTACTGATACATTGTATTTCAAAGCTCGAGCCTGGCGGTGTTCAGACAAAGACGTACGATAGAGCGCTTGCTTAGACAGTCTGCGCCATGTATAGACATTTCGTCGGTATATTGCGCTCAGAGTGAATCACAGTACATTGTTCCTGATCGATGGCACAGTGAAACCATTGTCTCGGACAAGACAGATCTCACAGGTATGGCATGTATCTAGGTGTATTGTTCAGTAACAAGGGCTTCTCTGCTAAAGAGTGTGCTACTATATTAGAACCATGCTGTTGGCTTCTACAGTCATTGTCGTTTGATCACACAATCATGACTTTGTCTTGTTGGCCTTGTTGAGAAGTAAAACAAATGGTTACACAAAGACGCTGACTTCGACAATTCCCTTTCATCCTTTCGTTCTTTGTTGACCAGAGCGACCAGAGCAATCCGATGAAGTACAAATCAGTTCGATGTATCACCTCAGATGCCACTCAAAGTCCTCGTCACAAACCACTACACCTAAAACCGGAATCGAAGATGACACTGGCTGTCTCGTTCGGCAAATTTCTCTTCACCATCATCTCCATTAATTCAATAATGGCGTTCATGCTGGTCATGAGCACTTCACTCATCCTATTGGCTGTATCAAGCTTTCTGTGTTCTATCCCTCAACTTCTGCGTCAAGCCGGCATCGAACTCCAGAAAGGCGACCCAATCGACAAGACATTACTCATCATGCTATACACCCATATCCCTGATAGCAAAAGCAACATGCTTGCCACAATCGTTTACCCATTTCTGCGCCTGGTTCAGCTGACTCATGAACTTGGCGAGGTCATTGATGACTTCTCATGCTCCTTATTCCACCACATGGTAGCTACGACAATTGCTTTTTCGGGACGGGAGAGGAGATTCATACTTACCAACCGCAAACTGATAAGGCCGCATCTTGCTCCGTTAAATATCGACCTTGCTAATAAACACATATGTCAGGCGTCGATACCCACCTATCGTAGGCTGGCAAGGATGCATCTTGCTCGTCTAAACATCAAAATTGCGAACAAACATGTCTGTCAGGAGCTGCTGCCCAAGGCCAGAAGTCGAACAAGTGTTGACACACCATCACCAGCAATAATGTCAAGAGCACTCAGAATCAACTTTCAGCATTCAAGACTGTTGAATCCTCTTAATATTGCGGTTGCAAACAATGCTTTGCTCACACCAGCGCCTAAAGGCCCCAAGACAGCTACCTTTCCCTTCGACCAATTCCCCTGGTCGACATCATACACTTTCGATCTAGCCATCCAGTCCCGTCCAGACCTATACCCACATGCTCGATCTCAGCGTATTGAATATATGTTGATGACACTTGTTGATCCCATTGACTGTAGTCTATCAAGTGCACCGTATCATCGTGTCTGGTACTACAGTGCTACCAGATACAGAGATGAATGGTCGCCATTCTCAAATCCAACACAACTAGGATTGGGACATGCTCTTATGGGACATTGGAAGGGCGTCGATGGGGACGTGGAAGAGAGTGGTGAGGTCACTGAAATGTCGAACGAGCGGTTCAACGATGGTAGCAACTCTTGTGACAGTAGTAGATCGGGCATCTCAGAGATGGATGAGAATGCCAACATGGAGGATACTGTTTGGGAGAGTCTACCAAGTCCGGTCAGTAGCTTGATGTAGATGAATCCATAAAATCTATGTTCAACTTTGATTATCTTTGTTTCTCTTTATTTCTCTTGTTTCTCCTTTTTACATAACATAGGACAGGCAATGTAGCATCTTAGGCCTCCTCTTTGTAATGATGGTCGTTCGAACAATTTATTGTATGCATCTCTTCTACTCGGCTCCTTAACTCCTGCCCTAAACTTGATTGTGAGACCCCGAAATCGCCTCTCGCGGGACATTTTGTGTGGTCCATAGCAAGTGGTGGAGATAGCGTAGAGGTAGACAAAGGACATTCGTCATGGGGTCGGCAGACTTTTGTCTCTCAGTGTCCGACATTCCAACAATGGAGAGTGGTAGACATACTCACTCGCATTTGGCTGCTCAGAGTATGATCGGATTGCAAGAACAAACATTCAGCTCGCCGCGAAATCAAAGATCTGGAGAGGTTTGCGAATATGGTATCAAACTTGGCTCAAGGACAGGTCGCAAGAAAGATGGTGCTGTTTGACATGACAGGTGTCCCTCAGAGGGCAACAATCGACAACAGAGTTTGATAAACCAGTTTGCTAACAACACGATTGCGACTGCAGTGAAGCAAGCAAGAACCAAAGGACAGTGCGATGGCTAAAAGTCTTGCTGATTTTCCTGCTTAGGTTGCGACTTCCCACCCGCTTTTCCTCCTTTCTGTTTCTTTAGTCTCAGAGCCTTATCACGGTTCATGCTTGACCGTCCTTTCAAAAGCTCTTCAATGCAATGAATTGTGATAGTCGAGGCACCGGTAATTCAACGCCGAGAAATCGGTGCCTGGCCCCCACAATGGATTGTTGGTTAGACCTGACTTTGTTGCAGACAAAACATATCCTGCCTCCTTTCGAACTTCTTCCTTCTTTGTCCCTCGTCAACAAGAAAAATCACCTGTCATTCCATCCACTTCATGTCTTATGATAACAGCATGTTGTTCGCTACCATAGGACACAATCCTGTCGTTATACGACATAAGATGATTGGCATCACGGAGCGTCATGTTGCGTTTTTGAGGCTGCACCTTTTCGACGGACCATTGGATTTCAACCATGCAGATGACACGGCCCAGATTCGAATGCACACCTCAAGGCAATGATACCAAACTGCTCTATGTCTAGGACAGATCGATACCTCTCTTCAACAGCCGATTGAACAAGATAAGACGCCAGATCAGGTTGAGAACAGTCATGCCGAATAACAAGAGAGTTGACAGACAAGCTCATGCAAGCTTCGACATCCTGCCTCAAATGGCATGCAACAACCGGTGGCATGTATGATCAGCGTCATTGATGTACAGGACGACAGCCAAAGGCAGCAATCGAGATGATACTGCTACCCCTGACAACGGTCAGTCAGACCGACCACTTGCGCACATGGCTTACTGCTTGGCGCCGAGGCCAAAAAGTGACGATGGTGGCTTGGCCAGTATACCTTGTCAAACTCAACCGAGACATACTCTGTCTCCTAGGGATGGTATGCTTTGTTTCCTGGTCGTCAACAGCTTCTCCTTCGGAGTACGATGTCGCCTGGAAACAGACCATGTAGGATTATCCCAGAAGGTCGTTCATCGTGGATGTTGTTCAAGGCCACGGGTTAGCAGAGATGTTGAAGAACCTTGTGCTCAGCGCCACTCGTTCTCAGTTGGCCTCCATCACTCGTATGCTACGAGGATTCGACCACGGCACCGGAATGTGATGACTTCTGTTTGTCTCGAAAGGGTCAACCTCCTCTTTGAACTCCTTACTGTTCACCAGAGTGTATGTCGGTGAGCGTGTTTCAAGTATCCTTGTCATGCTATTGATATGAGCATATCTGCTGAAGAGCATGTTTGTACAGCTAGCCTTTCGGGTCTATATCTGTATCAACTTCCCGGAAGCAGTATCGAAGCCAGTGATTAAGGGGCAAAGTTTGGACCTATTGTCGTACAATCGTCCACGATGGGCAAGGTTATCGATCCCGTGATCAATGGTCTTCGCCGTTCGGTACGTCTCGCTTGTGGGTGTTGCAGACCAAGAGGAACATAGTGTGCTAAAGCACAGCCAGTCATCTTTGAAAGTGTGGTCAAGGCACATTGAGGACCATGTCGACGGGTGGAAGTTGGTGTATCATGTTCCTCAGAATCTCATCTCTTTCTCAGGTATATATACTCTATACACGCCTCTTCCTCTTCTTCCTTCCTCAATATTCCTCGGTATACCAGAGGTACCACTGTTTTGTCGACATACCGCTATTTGTGGCAGGTTGTCTTTGACTGGACCAGTTCCAGGACGAGAACCATTGAGGTCAAAGATCGAGCGGTCTTCCAGAGGTGTTTTACGAGTACCGAATGGGTTGATCGTGGCTTTGTGAAAATGTTGCGTTGGCAAATGAGCAGTACAGTGTTGTAAGTCACAGCGAAGGAGTAGTGGCGGTATATGACCAAGGCTCAATTCCCCGAATTTGTTGCGACAACTCGACTAATGGTATATCGATGGTGTCAGGGGCACGCCAGTTCAGCCTCGCCATTGCATGCGCTCTTGCCTGCGATACTCCTCGTCGCGACACTGTGAAAACCTTGGCGCGTCTCCTTAGGACCGCACTACTCGCACTTTTCACTCTATCGCAGTACACGAACCTTGTCGACCGACCGATCCACCACACTTCACTCAAAGTCTTTAAAACTCTTACAGCAACGTCCTACACGGTACTTCAGTCGTACAGACACACCTTGTGTAAGTAACACAAGCTCCACAAAGTACAATCTATGAAGAAGTTTGCTGACCATAAACCGATCTAGCCACAATACCCTTTTCCACATCCACAAAGACAATACACAATGTCTACTCGCAGCACATCATTCGCCAATGAAGGCACAATGACCACCATCAGTGTAAGTATTGATTGCCATCTGTCAAAAATGTGTATCATGAAAGAAATCGTTGTGACACTAACTATTTTACAGCCTCTGACCACAAGTGTGTCCAGTGACAGCCCTTTTGATGTCATGACACCGTCTTCGACATCTGGCGACTCTCTCATGATCGGCGAAGATGACTTGGCAGCACAGATTCCAGCTTATCATGAGATGCGCGTCGTTGCCTGGCAAACTGCGGCTGGGCTAAAGCCACCTTCGGGAGGGTTCCGTGGCAATTATGCGACTCTTCACTCCTTGTCTAAACACGGTCACAAGACTATGCAACTTGTCTGGGCCTATGAAAGTGAGATCAGTGAAGCTCTCACAGAACTCAAGCAACATGGCAAATACGACGAGCGTGCTTGGGAAGAAGGTCAAGTCGACATGCTGAATACAGCTCTCGAGACTGTTTCGGTGAAATACTGGAAGTTCACCGATATCCATGGTGTGAAAGCTGTTGCACTGGACGCTGTCGCAATGCTTGCAACGTTGCCAAACGAGCATCAGCAGCATGACGGTGCTATTTACATCGAGGTAAGATTACTGTCGCTGTATGTTGAGGGCTATTCTAACCGTTTCAGACCGGTGAAATACCTGCTCGCAGTGTTCCATATATCACGTGGGTCAGTGATTCGATGACCGAGTTCGAACCAACACACATCCTCTTCAACGATGCTCTTGCTAGTAAGGTCACTGCTGAGATGGACATTTGTAAGGAAGGCAAAACTTACAGAGTCGAAATTGTGCATTCAGCAGAGCAGTTTCCGCTTGGCTCTTTCGCGGGCGGTGTACCTGGATCTTCTAAAACCACAGCAGAAGTTCCTCTTTGGCATAATCTGGACGGCATCGTCTCTGTTTCACTAGCTCTACAGGACTACATCAAGGAAACCGGCTTTGAAACTTCATACATTGCCAACCACGTCTGGTGTTATAAGGATGCAAATACTGGCAACTGGCCTCAGAAGCGATCCAACTTCCACAAACAGACCGTTGTGATGGTCAATCCTGCTCCTGTGAAAGGATTTCCCATCTTTTTGGCAATGGCCAAGGAGAATAGTCGACGAACCGAGTTCAACAGAGTGACAAGCGACATCAACGAGCGACTTCCAGAGTATCGATTCATCGTCTACTTAGGATGGGGTGCTAACTCGCAAATTGAGGAAGAATTACGTGCAGTCGGGGTTGATGTTAGACCTTCAGCTGTGGACATGGAACCCGCGTTTAACGATACAAGCATTCTAATAGTCCCGTCCTTGTGGTTTGAAGCTTGGGGAATTGTGGCTACGGAAGCTCAGCTTCGAGGAATCCCTGTCATTGCATCCAAAGTTGGAGGCCTCCCGGAGGCAAAGAGAGGTGTCAATCCTTTGATTGAGGTCAACGCAATTGACGGCAAAGCGAGGAATAGTGAAGGAGTATATGTGATTCCAGAGCAGGATGTCACCCCATGGATTAAGACGCTTGATGAGATCATGGGTAATGAGGAGAAGTACAAGGAGGTAGCTGATGATAGTTTCATCACGACTCAGCAATGGTGCAGAGAGTTTGACGAGCGTGCTATGGAGAAGTTTTTGCTTGCCATGAAGAAATGAAGGATTGTGAAGGTTTCATGGATAAGCTTCGATGTTTATAGTTGCGATTTTCAGAGCTTGAAATACGGATCATACGGCGTTTCAGAACGAGTGATTTCTTCACACATTATTGTATTTTCTATCTCCTTCCTAGTAATATGAACGGAGAAACTGATTTCTTCACAAGTCCTTCAGAACAACATCACCCGAAAAGCTGTTCGAGTTTTTATGCCGTTGTTCATAAGCTAAATTTGATTAGAGCCTGATCTGAGTTCGATCTGCAGCGATAGTAAAATCTGAGTTGTTATGCCTTTGTTCATGTGATAAGTTTGATCTAATACAAAAAGCCGTATAAGTTACTAAGAAAAGCTGTATAGATTATTGTACCGTTATTCACCTAATGAGTTTAATCTAAATTTAATTAAAACCGATAGTAAAATTCGAGTTGTTATGCCGTTGTTTATACGCTAAGTCCGATCTGAGTTTGATATAATACGAAAAGCTATCTAAGCTATTAGACAGTCGTTCATACGCTGAGTCTAGTGTGAGTCTGATCTAGTGCGAAAAGTTGTATAAGTTGTTGTACCGTTATTCTCACGGTGAGCCGATCTAACACAAAATACTGTATAAGTTCTTATACTATCATTCATACGGTGAGTCTAATCTAATATGAAAAGCTGTATAGGTTGTTGTGCTGTTGTTTATACGATGAGTTTAATCTAAACTGCCAGCCCCAATGCTCACACACCAACAGCTGCTCCCCGAAGCAGGCTGTAACAAAAGCTGGAAAAGTTTTCAGAACTTGAAGGAACCGACTCTGGATACGAAAGATACATAGCGATACATCGATGCTCTAGATCGAAATCATGGACAACTAACCACATGAAGTCATGGAGGTACTACCCATGTCGCACCCTGGCAGCGGAAGAGAGCCAAGATATGCGGACTCGGGTTTCAAGCAGTAGGAACCTGCGTTGGGCTTAATGTATAGTACGTTGCTCACTCTAGCTCGAAGTCAGGCACACACCAGCGAGGGACCAGCATCAATCCACTGTAGTGGTTTGGGGTAAGTTGGCGTAGCGTCTTCACGTGAACGCTACGCGGTGACCTTTTTCAGCAATCACAAATCATTCACCAATCAGAACCGTGCATTAACGCCGCCAAACATGGTCCCATTGTATTTTTAGCTACACTTGCTGCGCTCTCAATCTCAAACATGGTCAGAAGCAGGTCGTGCTGCTTACAATCAGCCTTGCGAGGGGCAATGGCGCGCCACAGCGCATGCATTACATTGCTCAACATCTGGCATCCCCCGTATGGTGCTCTGTCGAATACGGTTTCTCTGCTTTGTAGTCTCGGTGCGAATCAAACACTCATAGAGCACAACATGGGACTGAGATTTGGTTCATGACCCTCCCGATGTCAGACTCACGCTGGCTTGTATGGGCTAACCCCTGGCTCAGCCCGGCCAGACATGAGGAGTCCCATGAATACTCATCGTTGACCAACAACATCGCAGAAGTGCCTGGCAACGACTTTGTGATTGATGTCGAAAGTGATGGACGTGAATCAACACAAAATTCTCAAGAATATCCAGTCCCTAATATACAAGATCACTGCAGCCAAGAGGCTGCTCACAATCAGCTAAACGGCCACGTCTTAACCAACGGTTCAGTTCTGGACGATGCGTCGATCACGCGTCAATACTGGGAAGCTGCTGCGTCGAGTCGTGGCTCGTCTACCTTGGGCTCATCGAGTCAGACAAACTTACCACTCCGTACCAGTAATTCCACTCATCAATCTGATGCATCTCAGCTATCAAAAGCGCGAACACGGCTAGCGTCTCTGTTCCGCAACCATCTCAGGATTCGTCGACCACGGTATCCCTCAGGACATCAGACCATGCCTTTGATTCTCAGCAGCCATCAAAATACTGCTCATAGAAGCGTGACAGAGCATGCAACGACGACCATGTCCGTACGTCAGCGTTCAGACAGGGAGGAGGTGACAGCTGCAGGGTCCAGCCATGAATATGGTTCAACTACCGTCGGAGGGTCCGCAAACGTACAACTTGGAAACTCAACTGTCACCAACATTATTGAAAACTTCGTCAAACCCTGTGCTCACTCGATCCGCTCAAGAGTCTATGATAATGTTGTGGGATTCGTGGTTGGAACTCTCAGCACTGTCGTTTATCTCAAGCCCTCAAAGGCCAACGTGACGGCACAATGTGGCGGTGGTTCAATACAGCATAGGTGCAGATCATCTAGGACATAGTATCGATAGGTCGAAGCAATTGGATGAAGCGTGATTTCAGATGAGGATTGCTTGGCGGAAGGTGGTCGTGGGGTTAGAATGATAAGACGGCCAAAGAAGCGACTGGACTGCACAAGGCTGAGCTAGGGAGTGCAGATGCAAGTACAAGACAATCGGTCAATGCCGATGATGCGAAAGATAATCATGTTACGTTGTTGCCAACTAGTGGGACATCAGAGAGCTCTGTTGACATTTGATGAGAGATTGACTTTTGTGTTGATGGTTATGTGTTATCGATAGGGTTCTTGATGCTACGTATTGAGGTTTTGTGAGTTGTGTCGGTTGGTGGAGAAGAAGCTGCTCGCTTGCCCGTGGCGACGCGAGCGGATAGTATATACGTACCTAACGTATAGCACGTGCTGTTCAACGGTGTCTATCGCAAGACAAAGCTATGGCCTAGTATTATTTTTTGCAAGCGTCATTTATTCCACATATTTGGCGAAACGTCAACCTACCTTAATTAGTGTTACTCCAAATAACATTATAGCTCGTCTCAAGAGCTTGTCGCCTGTCCGCGCGTACTTTAAGATTGAAATCAAAGGGTTTAGGCTGTGTCTATGATAATGAGTCAGCAATCCAATGCGCACGCTGGGAAAGGGTGTAGTGACTTACATTAAACCCAGGCACGTAATCATAGGACGGCGGAATAATTTCCTTACCATCAGCAGACACTTTCCTAGAAATATCACAACCCCATGCGATTCTCGAGATAAGAATATAGAGCGAGCGCTCCGCAATATTGAGTCCAGGACAGATCCTCCTTCCAAAACCAAACGCGCTGAAATTCTGCAGATTAGGGAATTCAGTAAGAGGTTCTCTGAAAGTGGGCCAGCCTTCTTCGAGCCATCGTTCAGGACGAAAACTATCTGCGTCAGGGTAGCGTTTTGGTTCTCTGTGGATCGTCCATTGGACGGGATGCACGTTCGTGCCTGCTGGGAGGAATACTGCACTACCGTCTGGCATCTTATATGTGTCGTCTTTGGTGAGTTGATGGGGCAATCCGCCTGCTGTTACGGGACGCCATCTCAGTGTCTCTTTGGCGACTGCACGCACGCGAGGAAGGTTCGGTATGTCAGAGAATGAAGGGAGACGATCTGGTCCTACGACGCCGTCGACTTCGTGTTGGAGTTTGGTGAATTCTGCTGGATGCAATGTCATGGCGAGCATGAAGCTTATCATTGCGGCGGCTGTGGTTCCGGCGCCGGCTTCGAAGAGTGTTCCTATTGCGTATGCAGCGTGGTCGGAACTGATGTTGTAGAGCTGTTTGTTGTTAAACCACTTGCCGCAGAAATTATCCTCGTTTGGTGGTATGTTTTGACTGTTTTGGATTCCTTCCTCTAGTAGTCCTCGGAATAGACTGGCTTCTTCGGCGTGCAGCCTTGCACCTTCACGTTTGAAGGGAGCCAAGAAGGATGGCAGACACATTAGAGCAGGAATAGTGTCGACGAGGTAAGCTCCCGGACTGGCCACTCTTTCAACAGTGTGCACTACGCCGAGAATCCTCTTCACAAACGACTCTTCACCAGTGTAGACTGTCTTCGAATACGCCAGTCGTAGGATCAGAGCGGACGAGTAGCGCTCAAACCAAGTCTCGTACTTCTCCGGTGCTCGCGTAAGATCTCTCAGCAATCGCAGGCTCTCTTCCTCTTGCAGCGGTTCATATCCAGCTGCTACAGTGGAGTTGGCCACGTTATGCATTAGCTTTCGTACACTGCGCCATGTTGGGCCGTAGGGTAAGAACAACGGCCTCAGGTTTTGGCTTAGTAGCTGTGCTGCCATGGGTAGTTGCTCGCGGTCACTGTATATGGTTCCTCGTTCTCGAAGGAGATCATTGGCGATTTCTTCTGTGGACACAATGACGTGGTTGCGGCCTGCGATGTTGAGTCGGTAGAGAGGGCCATATTGCTTGCTCCAGTCTCGAAACTTGAACCAGCTGTGGACTGGAGGGATGTCGAGTAAGTTACCGAGAATAGGTATGCCAGGTGGACCGTCGGGTAACAGTGTTCCCTGAGGCACTTTTCTCGTTGTTGGCGCAAAGAGGATATAAGCGAGAACTGTTAGGACGCATCCTGTGATTACAAATGTCATAAACATTTTGCCTGGGATGCTGGAGCTGATGGATGTATACGGCTGCCAGGATATTCTCTAACGGTATTAGCTTATCTATTAATATCTTTAATAGCGACTCGTACTAACCGTAAACCGCTTCCTTCGTTACCTTACGAGACCGCTTATATCCTATCTTCTTCCCTAGCTTCGATTTAACCTTAGGATACCTCTTTAAAAAGCGTTATACGTATACCTTTCCGACGATACTTAGACTATTTAAAACAGTAGAGATAAGACCAGCTATCGCGCGTAGCTACGTAAAGTTTAGAGCTTATCTATATATATTAAGGTCTAAAATCTATTATATAAGTATTTCCTCCTATTCTACCGATAACAATTACTAGCTCGTACGCGCTTTCGCGCGAGTTTTCGATCCGTAGATACGAGCGTATACGGTACTCTCTAGTACACTAAAAGTACGGGCAGCAGCTCTTAAAGAAGTGTAATCACCAGCTAAAAAGGCAGCTAAGGCATCGTTGACAGCAGGCTTCGACGCTATCGCGATCTCAAGACGTATACCAAACACCAAGAATTGCTATACAAGATACAAGATCATGGAGTTTACAATTTACAGTGGATCCAGACTGCGCAGCTACACCATTGCGC
>JAKLMK010000169.1:0-30342 GCA_022813445.1 Neophaeococcomyces aloes
TGGTAGTGTCAGTGGTGGTGGTGGTAGTGTCAGTGGTGGTGGTGATATCAGACGTGCTAGTGGTAGTAGCAGCGGGAGTAGTGGTAGTAGTATCCGTCGTAGTAGTGCTATCAGATGTGGTGGTGGTGGTAGTAGTAGTAGTAGTAGTAGTAGTAGTAGTAGTAGTAGTAGTAGTAGTAGTAGTAGTAGTAGCGGGAGTAGTGGTAGTAGTATCCGTCGTAGTAGTGCTATCAGATGTGGTGGTAGTATCGGTCGTGGTGGTAGTGGTGGACGTGGTGGACGTGGTGGTGCCAGTTGTGGTAGTGTTAATTATGGGATTGTAGTTTGAGCCACAGCCATTTTGTGATGCACAGACACCATCAGTGTAACCCTGATTTCCGACATCACAGAATTCACCAGCTAGACAGTCTGCATCCGATGTGCAACTTGTCCCGTCGTCGTCGTTTACACCATCATCACAGTAGGCGTTTACTTGGTCTGCATCGTAGTTACAATAACAACCGCCCGTACATCCTCCCAGGTTTTGAGCGCCAAACTGGGCAACAGTGGGGTCGCATGTAACTAGACCTGCACAGTACTCGTTAGTGCTGGTTTTAGGATAACATAGAAAAAAGTAATAATGCAATCGTTAAACACGAATTATACAACAAGGATAGATAAACAGATGAAGATTAAGCACGGAAATAGACCACTTACTTAGAGGAGCAGTAGATGTAGTGGCAATTGTTGTGGTAGTAGTGTCAGACGTGGTAGTGGTAGTGGTGGTGTCAGACGTAGTAGTAGTGGTAGTGGTAGTGGTAGTGTCCGTTGTAGTGGTGGTAGTATCAGACGTGGTAGTAACATCGGTTGTAGTTGTAGTAGTGTCCGTTGTAGTAGTAGTAATAATACTGTCTGTAGTTGTGCTACTTGTATCAGAAGTACTGGTAGTAGTGTTAGGCGTGGTGGTAGAAGTGGTACTTTCGGACGTGGTAGTAGTGGTGTCCGATGTTGTAGAAGTATCAGACGTAGTGCTGATGGAAGTGGTACTATCAGATGTCGTTGTTTTGACTTCGGACGTTGTGATGGTGGAAGTAGTGCCGGGCGCCGTGGTTGTGGAAGTAGTAGAGGAAGTAGTGGAACTTCGAATAGCAGCATCGACTTCGTCAAAGTACTGGCCGCCTTGGAGGATGTCTGACAATAGGTAGCAAGTCCCGGCAGATCTGGAGAAGTCCACGGCTATACAAGCGGCATTGCTTTCACAGTATTGATTGAGGCAGACAGCCAAGGAGTCAACTGGATATTGAGCGAGAAGATTGCTGCTTATACTGTACTGGAAGTTGCACTGAATTGTATATGCAGTACCGTCCGAAGCTGTGTAAAGACCTGGAGTGCAGGTAGGTGTACTTGTAGTGGTAGTGGTAACAGTCGAGGAAGTAGTAGTATCGAATGTGGTAGTGGTCGTGTCAGACCCTGAAGTCGAAGAAGAGGTCGTGCCAGATGACGTGGTCAAGGAAGAGGTCGTGCTAACGGGTGATGATGTGGTAACAATTGATGTGGTAATGGGCGACATGGTGATGATAGATGATGTCGTGGATACTGTTGTACTTGCACTGCTCGAAGGAGTGGCTGAAGTAGTGCATATCGCTGAAGAGTTCGACCAACCTAACCAAGTTGCTCCACTGTAAACGGAAAAGCCATTTGTGCTGGTAGAAGGATTCGAAAACGTTTGCCATGCATTATTGGAGACCGATTCGTCGGAAGGGTCACTTGCGCTGGTAGATGGATTCGAAAATGTTGGCAATGCGTTGTAGAAAACAGATTCACTGCCATCGCAAGGACATGTAAAATGAGTCCTAGTAAGTGTTTGAGTCACATACACATCATCACGTACAACGACGTTCGCCGCGGCCGCGACTCCAAGTAGAAGAATCAATGAGCGTACCATTCTCGCTCTTGTGGAGGAGGTCATCAACCGTTCAGAACCAGTAAAGACGATGAGATGCAATAACCAAGCGTCAAAATGCGAAAAGGGGTGCTGAATATCACAGAGAGAGAAGGGAAATTGTCCTTCATAATATAGACGTTCAGTGAAATATTTGAGTTCAGTTATAGTTTGTCGAATTCCATTTCCAAAGCCAAATACCTCCCTATAACTCCATTCCGTAGGCATTGCACCGAGTTCAGACAAGCAACAAGGTGCAGGAGAAAATGAGAATACACTCAATGTTGGAGTGTGCTTCATCTTTGTGATATGCTCGGTATCAAGCATTTTACAGCAAGGCTGTCCACGAACTCACCGGATCAAATACCGTCCTACCTTGTAAGTCTTCGCTGCAGAGCACCTTATTTCTTGGCAGCACGCATCCCCTCTTACCTCCATCTGAATCAATCGGGAACCTGTTTAGCATCGTGGTTTCATAGGAAACGAACGTATGTTTGAGATGCAATTTGGGGGTAAGTTTGGTAGACGTGTATCAGAGCGCTGTCAGATGGAAGTAAAATACACGTTCGGTAAGAACATGTTGTTTGTTGAAAGGAGAAAGCTCACTTCATGCATCGACTTTGATGCACTAGTAATTTCCCTCTATCAAGATTTACAGCTTGATGAACCTACATTTAGATGAAAGAAAGGACGGCTACTCGAAATTGATGTTCAAGAGTGAACAGGCCAAGGTGGATCTTTCCCGCCCTTGGCATTGTGCAGTAACCGGAACTTCTCCGCATCTCAGTTGTAGATAGACCGTTTTCTCTAAAAAGTGTTATTCTCGCAGTATTGAAGACACAGCAGCATTACTCTCCATCCACGGACAAGTCTTCCTGTCCAGCGTAGAGTTCTCCGAGCCGCATGAACATGTCCTAAGCGTCCTCAAACCTCGAATTCTGCAGACACCGGTGTGGTCGCATGTCTCGAGCAGTGCTGCCCTCAACGCTTCGAGCCGCAGCCCGTCCATCAAAGCCAACATGTCTACCCCTGCCCTATACCACGAATTCGATAGCAGCAGCTAGCCCAAGCTTCCCCCGCTACCACTCAACATCCTCACAATCAACACAAGGCAGCTCCGTCAGCGCCTCCGAAGTGTCACACTTCACCCAACTCGCCTCGTCATGGTGGGATCCCCACGGTCCCTCACGACTCCTCCACCTCATGAATCCCCTCCGCCACGACTTCATAAGATCATGTCTCGCCACCAGCGCTCCTAGTCCCACAACAAGCCAACCAGAACCTCAAGAAAAACACACATTCCTCGACATAGGCTGCGGCGGCGGCATCTTCGCCTCCTCCGCCGCCCGCCTCCCAACCACAAAATCCGTAACCGCAATCGATCCAACCCCCGAAGTCATCGCCGTCGCAAACCAACACAAGCGCTCGGACCCTCTCCTCTCCCAACCAAACCGTCTAACCTACATAAACTGCGCCATCGAAGACCTCTCCTCGCACCTCACCAACCCTGAGTCACACTCACACCCACACCCACAACCCTACCCACCACCGCCGAAATACGATTTCATAACCCTCTTCGAAGTCCTAGAACACATCGACCACCCCTCCACCTTCCTGCGAACCTGCCTAACCCACCTCAAACCCCACGGCTGGCTAATAGGCAGCACCATATCGCGCCACCCAATCTCATACCTGACCACCAAAATCGTCGCCGAAGCACCTTGGCCCATCGGTGTCGTTCCCGCCGGCACGCACGACTGGAACAAATACATCAATCCGGCTGAATTGAAGCAGTTCTTTGCGAAGGAGAATACGGCGCATTTCGAACGATCTCGCGGAAATGAAGACGGGGATGACGCGAGTGGGATCAAAGTTGTAGAGGGAGCGCAGAGACTGGCGGTCGGGGATGTGTATGGGGATATAAGGGTTGAAGGGTGTGTGTATGTGCCGCTTTTGGGGTGGCGGTTTGTGAAGGGGAGTGAGGAGTATGGGAATTATTTCTTTGGGGTGCAGAGGTTGCAGTAGCTGTAACAGTATCAGCAGAAGAGGTGTTGGCGGGTTGGGGTGTAGAGCGGTTTATGCCCTTTTCGACCTGCTAGTAAATTGTTTCTATTGCATGAACTTTGAAACAGGGTTGTACAAGAAGATAGATAGATGTATACTAAACGATTAATAATGTTGGAGATATGCAAATCGATGCGTACTCAGTCGATCCGCTGTGCTTGAGAGTGTTGCAATTGTTATGAGGCGGAAGCTAGTGTATATGCCTGGTGCTGCGTAGCCATCTACATACCTGCCATGAGTTACTCGAAGCCCAGGTCCCAGCCCAATCCCAAAGCCTGCCAGAGCAGATACCGCTTACAATGCAGAAGGAAAGCCCCCTTCATTTCTTTTTCTTATTCCGCTTCTTCCTTTTCGCCTTCCTCTTCGCATCCGCTTCAGCTCGACCTTCACTATCTTCAGAACCTTCAACATCAGACCCTTCATACAAGCCCACTTCCTCCTTATGCTCAATGACATTTTTCTCCAGTAACGCTTGTGTTATCTGTTCCAGTGTCATTTCGTGGTTGACCTTATAACCCCTACCTAGGAGCTTTACCAATCTACTTTGGATCTCTTTCTTCTCTTCTGCCTTTTCTGTCTCCAGGGCAGCGACTTTGATTTGTTCTTCGACTTGTTCGTCTGTGGGCTCAGGTCGGTGTTGCTGCGGATACGATTGCTTGGCTTTCGGCGCTGAAGATAGCGACGTGACTGGCTTGCTGCCTCTAGAAGCTGGTTTACCACTCTTGGCTGATGAAGTAGAAGCGCTCGGACCTACTTCGATGGTTGCACCTTCAAGGTCCTCCGAGGTGAGTTGACCGGTCTTAACGAGATTGAGAATTTGCTGTTCGGCATCGAGTCGAACTCGTAGGTCTCGACGTTCTTCCTGTAGAGCTTCGATGAAGAAGTTTTTCGTAGCACATTCCTCTTCGAGTGTTTTTAGTCGATCATCTCGCTCCTTCGAGCATCGTCCATTTGCGGTCTTTAGTTCTGCTTCTAGAGCTCCAATCTTTCTAGACTGTAGCTCTGACAGAGTTTCTAATTCCCCATTCTTGTCCTTGAGGCCTTTGGTAGAGTCCTGGAGTTGTTTAGTGCGTAGTTGAACACGTGATGCTTCTTTCTCAAGATCTCTGAACCTCTCCTGAAGCTCAGTGCTTGACCTCAACGTCGCTTCGAGGCGTTCTTGAGCTCTAGCGACTTGTTCAGCAGCTTGCTCGGCTCGTTTCGAAGCATCTGCTGCTTTGTCTGCGGCTCGAGCTAGAACCTCCTCGAAATAGACCCGCTGACTTTCGAGCTGCGATGTTAGCAGTTGTGTATACTCGAACGCCAGGTTCTCACGTTTTGCAATGTCAAGATCTCGATCTACGTCTTCGAGAGCTGTAGGTTGTCCGTCTCTTCTTCGGCCAGGAATCTCAACTAATTTCTCGCTGTGGTTGAAGGATCCATTTGCAATTATGCGATGGACGTAACAGTCGTGGTCGTAGTCCCAGACACGTTGACTTTCTAAATCGAGCGCAAAAGTATGGCCAGTCTGCTCATAATGCTTATAGGCATGCTTTCCAGCATATCTGCCGCAGCCAACATAGCCACAGATTAGACATTGCCACAAGCTCTGTGTAATTCGGCAATCAGAACATTCCACCTCATCGTCGTCGACGTCATATTCTCCTTGAGAATTCAGAGTTTTCTTTGGTTTACCAGTCCGCGAAAGTGCTGCGCTAGTGGAAAAGTCATCGTGAGAATAACGGCAAACAGGGCAGCCACCACCAGACCATTTCTCCAAGCAGCTGCAATGGAAGACATGCTGGCAGAGTATAGTCAGTAGGCCAGTAGATTCATCCATTCGCTCCAGACAGACAGGGCACGTAGGCAGCTCGACCAAAGAGGGTGTAGGTGGTGCGAGAGGTTTGTTGGATGTCCCTATTGAAGAAAGCAAAGGTAACGGGTTGTCAATTCCATTGCTACTTGGACTTTTCGCTCCTAAACTTGTAGTCATCTCTCTCGTCGATCGAAGATCTTGGTTGCGCATGACCTCGACGGATTTGACAAAGACGACGTGGCATGTTTCTGGCTCCATGCTATTGAAAACCTTTCCGTTCCAATCTTGCTGCCATTGTCGAGCGAACCTCCCGTCTTTGAATTTCATCAGGACCATGTATCGGTTTAGTCTGCTTGTTCTGATCATGCGGAAGTGGCTTACTGCGTTCCTCGTGTCTTGGCCAACGAATGCCAGGAAGTCTTTCGGTGTTAGGTACGAAGGAACAGCAAGTATAGAGAGCATGGTGCATTCATCGTCTTTTGGAGGTTGCATCGACCTATTCGACGAGGGCTGCAATTTGGCAGAAGCACTTCCATTCCATACTAACTCTGAAGGTGATATTTTCTGGTTCTGGTAGTACAATCCTGGTGTTTCCTCTGCGTTTCGATATAAATGAACAATGCCATGTTCTGTCTTACCTCCTCCATCCACTTCAGTAAAGGACGCCCTCGTCTGAGCGCTCGCTATGCTTGTGCCTATACCAATCGTGATGTCCTCCATATCCGTAGATTCCACATAAATGTCATCCAATCTTTTGTCATTGATACCGGAAGGGACGACTTGACTCGCGATGCTCTCAGAAGGACGGGGTTTGCCTGTATGGCACTTATGATCTTTGGTGGAACGAAAATATGTTGAGGTAAAAGGTTTCAGTGCTTGAGATGCCTGCGACAAGTCAACCGGCAACGACGAATCTTTGTCGAAAAGTTCAATGGCAATATGATAGAAATAGTGCAGCATGCTTCCAGGGTATCTTGAGAGCTGTCAGATACTCATGCTGGTGAGAAAATGGAACCACAAAATAGGGAGATGGGAAAATATTCGAGCATCATTAGTACCGAAGAGAGAGTCGCGCGAACTGTTGTCTATGACCATCGTTGTGATACATGAAATGCATGTAGCAACAAACACAGCGTTGTCATTCCAGAAGCGTCTGGTGGCAAGAACGGATACTACTAACAAGTGAGAATGTTCTTTGTTAAGGCAACAGTGAGAGAATTCGAAACTGCAAAGCCAAATTTATTAAGTGGCAAAAACTCTGAGTAATAGGACGTGAAAGCAACGATCAAGATATTCAGGGAAGTAATTGAGTGAAGGACACAAAATCATTCATTGACGATATTTTGTGTGCTTCTAAGCATCACAATTCAGATAATAGCTATCTATGTCCAGTCAAAGGTTGAATGAACACACGTTCATGGCTCATAAAGCAGTCCCATACGCCATCCTAGTCATTTCATCATGCATAAAGAAGTTGTCTACTGACCGCCTCGGAGTCGAAGAACCAAGTGAAGTGTGCTCTCCTTCTGGATGTTGTAGTCTGAGAGAGTTCGTCCATCTTCCAATTGCTTACCAGCAAAAATCAGTCGCTGCTGATCAGGTGGGATACCCTCCTTGTCTTGAATTTTCGACTTGACATTGTCGATTGTGTCTGAGGACTCAACCTCTAATGTGATTGTCTTGCCAGTCAATGTCTTGACGAAGATTTGCATTCCACCACGTAGCCTGAGCACAAGGTGCAATGTAGATTCCTTCTGAATGTTGTAATCTGAAAGAGTTCGACCATCTTCGAGTTGCTTTCCTGCAAAGATCAATCGCTGCTGATCCGGGGGAATGCCTTCCTTGTCTTGGATCTTGCTCTTCACATTGTCAATAGTGTCCGAGGATTCAACTTCCAAGGTGATGGTCTTTCCGGTAAGAGTTTTGACGAAGATCTGCATACCACCACGGAGACGAAGGACAAGGTGTAGGGTTGACTCTTTTTGAATATTATAGTCGGACAGTGTTCGGCCATCCTCAAGTTGCTTGCCAGCGAAGATTAGACGCTGCTGGTCTGGCGGGATACCTTCTTTGTCCTGAATCTTGCTCTTGACGTTGTCAATGGTGTCAGAGGACTCAACCTCGAGAGTAATGGTTTTACCGGTGAGGGTCTTGACGAAGATCTGCATACCACCACGCAGTCTGAGGACCAAATGAAGGGTGGATTCTTTCTGGATGTTGTAGTCACTCAAGGTGCGGCCATCTTCGAGCTGTTTACCGGCAAAGATGAGACGTTGCTGGTCGGGAGGGATGCCCTCCTTGTCTTGAATCTTGGACTTGACGTTGTCGATAGTGTCACTGGACTCGACCTCAAGAGTGATGGTCTTGCCGGTAAGGGTCTTAACGAAGATCTGCATGATTGTAGGATTGATCTAGTAATCTGAGAATGGATGGGAGTAGTAGAGAATTGCTAGATTGACTGATTGTGGTTGGGAATAGTGTGGTGTGGGAAGAAAGATGGGTAAGAAGAGAAGATAGGTAAGAGGCGGTATAAGTAGTCAGAGTCACGCAAGTGCAACCACAGGCAAACGCGGCGGTGGCTGAGAACCTTACAGTATGCACTGGCGCTATGTTCCGGAGTGGAACCTTCGAGCACCTGCGATCACTTCCGGAATGGCTGTGCCTATGCTGCACCTATGAAACCTTGCCGTGGTTTCTGTCAATTTGCCCTGCATATCATCACTCTACAACATGCTCACCAAGCCGTCTCGACTGCCTCGGTTGTGAAATCCTTCAATAATTTCTTCACCGCAACACTATCTGTGATGTATGTGAGATTGTCATTCAAGTTGTTGTAAGTAAGTGACGTATATGACTAATCAGCCGTTTGCCCGCGTCTTTCTATGGAGCATTCATGCCACGATGATGATGACGCCATGGCTGTAGATTACTAGCTATCGATAACGCCTTGATAAGTGACTTTGTGACTTTGTGACTTCGTGACTTCGTGGTACTGTACATCATCTCCAGGTATTGGCAGTGTGTGGATATCTCTTCAATGTCGGACTGCTTCCACATCAATTCACAGCAGCATCAAGTACCGGCAGAGATAAGGTATGTTTCATGGCTACAGCGCTCGGCACATTGGACGTGGTTGTGAACACAGTGAGCCATGCTGAGGGAATGAGTCGTACTCGTGAGTATAATGCTGATATTCTCTGTGTCTCTACGAATATGGTCAGAGCACTGCATAATGCCGCTCCGCACTCTTTCACGAGTAGGTCAAAAGAAGACCCAAAACCAAGTCACTGAATTGCCAAAACTTCACCATTTATGTTGGAGCAGTTCAAGCACGAGAAGCAGAATGGATGCGAATGCGGCTTCTCGTTATACTGTACCTTAGGGCCCGGAGAATGCGGGTGTCGAAGTTTATGTGGATGAGGACAACCCGTCTTCTCATTGGTTGGCAATGGGAAGACTAGATCAACTCTATCGCCAGGCATCAATCATGAACGACCTCAAGTGGACGGTTCTTGACTCAGCCTCACACGCTCAGAATCAACAACCACTTCAGCTTTGTCACATTCTCTTCTGCTTCTTGGGTCATACACTGGAGGATTTAGTCCCTGTTTCGAATGACAATCTCATACCTGTTTCACGAGGCTAAACTCGTTGAGTACTAGTCTTTAGACCATTAACTTGTCATCTGTTACTTCACTTCGTACTGCCAACTCACCTTCTACATCTCCATTCAATCGGCCAGTCAGTCATTCGACTCTGCTTCGCGAACCACTGTGGTTGGAATCTCCAAAATGGCTGGTCAGACTGGTCACGCTTTTTCGTATTCTGCTTCGCCCACAGATGACCCACAGGATGATGCTTGGAGCACCCAAGGCATCCGAAACGGCGACACTTGGGAGTCGCTAAGGAACTCTGCTCTAGGAGTTACAGCTCGAAGTCATCCTTCCGCACGCCAACCCGTTCTAAGAGCTCATGCCCAGCCTGCTTCTGACGTTGGCACGTACACTGGCGAGACAGTCAGTGAGACCTTCATGCGACTGAGCAACGAATTCTCACCGATCGTCGAGGAAAATGCCGACACGCTTGTGTACCTTGGCATTCCACCACAGCAGCCTGGTCAGGACTCACACTCTTACGAGTATATCCAGCTCCTCTTCGAGCGGCCCTATCTGATGAAGAGTGACACCCTCAGACGCATCAATTCCTTAATGTTCGAAAAGTTTCTGGGTCCCATGTCAGCCAGGACCGAGCGCAAGCTGAAAAAACTTGGGCTACATAAGCTCGTCGAGCGACCTGAACGACTTAAATATTATGTTGACCTCAGTCCAGTTCTAAACGACGACGAGGCTCTGATTCAAGTCACCGAATTGACCGTACCTAGGGGTGCCCTCAAATGGCATCAGATAGCCAAGGACTATTGCGTTGACCCTGATCAAGTCTGCGGGCGAGACACGCTTGATTTACCTATTAAGGCTGCGTTAGAAAGCTTTATTGCTGAGCAGCAGCTAGATTATGCCAAACTGATCAAGGAAGCAACCCAAGGCGAGGAAAATGTTGCTGACGAAGAAGACAACGATCAAACGAATGCCGTGGCTGAACCGACACAAAAGCAAACTTCACCTTATGACTTGCCAGAGGAGGAAGAGTATTCGTCTTTACGACATCACACAACTGTTGCTCGCCTTCTATACGCAATTGCTGGCAAGAACCCGAAGCTCAACTCGGCCGCTAAAATGTGGAGCTTCTGCATGTTGGCAAAATACTTCGATTGCGCCCAAAGTAATACGATCAACCACTGGGTGGAAGGATGGTTGCTACAGGGACGTAACAACTCTTTCATTCAGATCAATCCGAGCATCACTTATCGCATCGCCACGGCTATTCAGTCGATCTGGCTTATGAGATGCAGTTTCGCGGTGCTTGTTGGCAAAAAGGCAATATTAAATGCTAATTCCGCAGCTCGAACGATGTTTTTATCACGGAACAACAATATCGTTGATGCTTCCTTGTTTCAATGCTTGGATGACGACGAAATCAATCGAATCGATCATGCAGCTATTTCACTGCACCAACGAGTCAAGAGTTCATTCACACAGATCATTGAAGGTGCCTGGATGGGAATGTCTCCAGATATCAAGCAGCTGATTGAAATGCGCCTTGACGATCATGATGCACAGCGACTACGTGAAAAATTAAAAAGGGACTTGCTCAGCTACGTCCAAGGCCGAATTTGCGCATCAATTACTGATTGGATATCCGCTACGGCCCGTGACAAGGACGATGAACGAGTATTCACGTCAATTGCATCCGCCAAGGTGTATAACGAACTGCGAACAGAGCTTCGTATACTTACGCAGGACTATTGGGCACATTTGAAAAACATCGACTTTACTACTGAGCACAGTGTTGAGGCTGACCGGTTAGCACAAGTGGTACAGCACCTCAAAGGGCTAGGCTTGCTCGATTTGGACTTCAAGTTGGACTATGTATCGAGCAAAGCCATTGTTGATTTAGTCTATCAGCTCAACTGCGCTCGCTTCCCGGGCTTGTACCCGGAATCACACTCTTCGAGAAAATACACAGACACTCTCTTAGCGAAAAAGCCAGCCGTCAGGCTCAGAGACACCGGATCCGATGCTGAAATCGATCTGCCACTCCGCACACGCAAACATTCAAGCATTTTCACTGAAGGCTTCGCTCAGGAAGTACAAGAAATACCATTGCCACCAAATGGCCTAGATCTGCCCGAATTAGTTCTACCCGTGTCTACCCACAATGCAACAGCTCAAGCCTTTCGAACTCTCACCAGTGAGGTCGATGGAACCAACGCGACCACGGCCATTAACAGCCCTAACAAAAGCTATCGAGGTAAGAGAGTCCTGCAAGAAGTGTTTCAAGATGAACTCCGACGAGCGCAAGCCGTGTCCTCACCAAGTGCTGCTCAAACATCACAAGGCAATATACCACATGAGATCGGAACGTATAGCAATTTGTCTGATCCTGACAATGACCTCATATACGCAATTCACAGCCTGAACGGGCTGAACCAGTGTATTCGCCGAGTCATTCCACTTCTCCTCACTCCAGGTTATGAGGTAGATGGCACATTTGACTTCGAGATTCCGATGAATGAGGTGAATACGCTGTTATGCCTTGATGAAAACGAATGGAAATACCTTCCTTTGTGGGCGGGCGGTCTTGATGATGGCAGTGGTGGAGTCTTTAATGATGGTGTGGAAATTCCCGATGCTCCCGATGTATTGGATGGAGGCTTCAGAGGCGGGGCAATGGGTATCATTCCGGGAGTTGGAAGCTCTCTGGGTGGAAGTATAGCTGGTTCTGAATTCGAAGACATTGGAACTGAAGTCGGCATCAGTACAGTTGGCAAAGCTTCGAGGAATGCCACAGATGGTACTGCTACAGTCATCAGTCTCGACGAATGATGGGACTTCTGCCGAGAGACGGAATTACAGGTTTACGACCCATGCTTGTCTTGATGACCGTTGATATTCATGAACTACGAGTGAGTTATGTGCGTTTATTTACATGCAAAGTCATAAAAGCAACAACTTGACGAGATACGGGCTTAAGAGGTTGGTCATTTATCGAGATTACATAAGGATTTTTTGTTGAACAGGTCTTTAGGCTCCAAATCTTTTCGGTCAGAGTTTGAATCACTGCTGTCAATCTGCTTTAGTCAGATTTTCGCCATCTTTTAATGCGTTATCGAGGTCATGCTAAGAACAGAAGTGGGCACCTAGAACAGGCATCGCATAACTGTACATTTCAAGGATCCAAGTCCCAGTTTGTATCTTGCACGCGAAGGTACTAAAAGTGAAGCCGGGGGAGTGTTACAGCACGTGACAGTTCTCTTCCACCCCAGCTAGACAGCTTTGTCCAATCCGAAAAATAGGATGGACAGGCAGCAGTATCACAACCAATAGCCGCGATCGAGAGCATCACAATGCTAGGATTTGTACTGACTCACAGCTCGACGGCAAGTCAGTACTTGCCCGGTTTGTTCTTGCCCAATCAAGCATTCACCCACCAGAATTACCGATATTGCCCCATCGAGAATCACCCTTTCAATCGTCTGCCTGGCTGATGCCAGAGGTATATAGCTCAGCCCTCTTCTTCGCTCCAGTCACTATTTTCCTCGCTCCCGTCACTCTCTTCCTCGCTCCCGTCACTCTCTTCCTCGCTCCCGTCACTCTCTTCCTCGCTCCCGTCACTCTCTTCCTCTCAACCCTCCAACAAGCGTCTCTGAGCTCGGTATGGCTTCCTCTTCAGGTAGCGTCTTCTCGCAAACTCTCCAAGCGATCACCATAACCAAGCTCGAAGAACTTACGAAGAAACGGGCATCTTTTGAAAAGGAGAAAGCAGATGCCATTGCAGCAGCCAAAGGCGAACAAGATGGCTTGAGCATGCTGACCGCTCTGGCCGATGGTGTCAAAAAGTGTTTCTCCCTTACCATCAAAGATGGCAAAGTCATTAGAAGCCATAATCGCTTTCTGAACGGTAGCCTCGAGATAGAGCTTCAAAATCTCGACCGATTCGTCGATCAAGCCCGGTTTGATCCTTCACTTTCTACAACAATCATACAGCAGTGGCAGGACACGTTGCTGCATCACTTGGATGTACAATCACTCAAGTATCAGTATGCTGACCTTTACGGCAAGCTGACAGTCGAGTGGTTGAACTCGTCGCACCCAAAACCTGAGCCTCGAGACGCTGATCCAGACGCTATGGATACCCTCGAAGATTTTGAAAAGCTTTCAACTAAAGCGAAGCTAGAAGCGCGAAAGACATGGGAGGAAGGCGTGTTCGAGGAAGCTCATATTGATGAACAGGCAATCATCAATTACCTGAAGGAGCTGTTCAACACCAAGGAATCTCAAAAAGAGCTGAAGAGCTTGCGACAGAAGGTTGCCAATATTGAGACTTTGTCGGCGGGAAGAAACCAATTCAATGAGCGCAGTCTTCGATGGATCATTAAAGGCCTTCTTATGTCAGATCTGCTAACGGATGAGAAACGACAAGTCCTTCAAGATTTTGAATCAAATCCAACCATCCTTATAGAAGTGGCTGATGTTCTCAATATGAGGATGGCAGCACTGCAGAATTGGTCATGGGATTCAGAAGTTGCTGTGGAGCTACGTCGTCAGCTCAACGGCCAGTACAACATATACATGCATGAAGACCTCTTACAAGCCATCTTTCTCCAGTACATTGGTGTTCTATGGTCGGTTGAGATCAAGAAGGCTCTCAAGAGCTTCTTACGACAATCAGATGTTTGGAAGACTGGACATCAGAAGTTGACTCCTCTTGACCGACAACGAAGGCAGTGGTATTTGCCGGGACTTTCGCACGGCCCAACAGTTCAAAAAATTCGATCTGCTTGTTATGAGCAAGGCTTTTTCCTTTCGCAGCTTCTCGATGACGTCGACCAAGAATTTAGCATTGATGAAGGGGATGAAGAAGCTGACTTCGAAGATATGGCTGTTGCTTCCAAAAAGAGGAAAGTCGGCCAGAAAGCTCTGCAGACGGTACAAGCATATATGGGTGCAGTACAAGCCAAACAAACGGCGAGAAAATCTGTAAAGAAGGAAATTTTAGCGGACGAACAATGCGAGATGGTAGAGGAAGACATGGGTTTCGGCCATTTTGGAGATGATCTGGATCTGTCTCAGTACAAGCCAAGAAATCCTATGGATGCCAAGCAGCGTCTTCTTCACCTCTTGTCAGCTGAAGTTCTGCTCAAAACTCGCATCAATGGTGACATTACGTGCTTCAGGTCACAGTTTGAGGCATGGAACCCGTCACTGCCTCATGCCACCATTCGCACAGTTCTGTCGTTCTTCGGCGTGTCTGAGAAGTGGTTGACATTCTTTAACACCTTCCTACAAGCACCTCTGAAGTTTCTAGGAGAGGATGAGGAACCGCGTGTACGAAAACGAGGTACTCCTGGCGCTCACGCATTGAGCGACTTCTTCGGGGAGGTGGTGCTATTCTGCCTTGACTTCACCATTAATCAGAATTGCGAAGGTCAAAATCTGTGGCGAATGCACGATGACTTCTGGTACTTTTCAGCTGATCACACAGTCTGCGTCAAAGCGTGGAAATTGATTGAGAACTTCAACAAGGTCATGGGGACCTCGCTGAACGAAAACAGAAGCGCAGCTGTGCGGATTGTCAACAAGGACGATAAAACACAAGCAGGCAAGCTAGATAAATGTCTGCCAGATGCCGAGATACGGTGGGGAATGATATACCTTGATGCACATACTGGCAGATTTACCATTGACCGTGAAATGGTTGACAAGCATATCGAAGAACTTCGACGACAACTCAAGGATAAGGAACGAAGCATTTTCTCCTGGATTCAAGCTTACTCGACTTATGCGACAGTCTTCTTCACCGCAAACTTCGGCAAGCCAGCTAATTGCTTCGGGCGCGAACATATTGATATGATGCTAAGCTCGCATGAACACATTCAAAAAACACTTTTTTCTGGGTCTGACGATGGCGTGACAAGCGTCGTGGATTGGCTGAAGAAACAGATTGCAGAACGTTTTGGGGTCACAGATATACCTGATGGATACCTGTTCTTCCCAACGAGTCTCGGTGGTTTGGAGGTCAAAAGCCCTTTCATCAGTCTATTGCAGATCCGGGACTCTGTGACTAAAAGTCCATCAGGCCTCTTCGATGAATTTCGAGATGCCGAACTTGAAGCATACGCAAAAGCTAAAAGGCTCTACTTGTACAGGAAGACGTGGCAATATCCCACACGAGACAAGGAATATCGGCCTGATAACCCGGAGAAGTTCATGCCATTCGAGGAGTACGCTCGGTTCAGAGAAGAGGCTCATTACGAGTACAATAACCAGCTGGCTAACATATATGAAACCCTACTGAAGAGACCGGTGGAAGAACCCTTGGAGGCAGCACGCTCGGAGATCGATCAAGCTTTGGGCCGTCTACCATGGTCAGACACGATTGCGCCTTGGCACATGATGGAGCCGTATTGGAAATGGGTTACTACGCTGTATGGACCTGAAATACTTGAGCGTTTTGGTGGCTTCGGTATCGTGGATTCTGGACTTTTGCCCATGGGTATGGTAAGCTTATTTAGAAGTGGTAGAGTGAGTTGGCAAGAATAGGAAATTCCAAGCAATGACGTGTTTTATGGTAAAGGGAGGAAATTAGCGATAGTGGAGAAAGCGGGACATCAATATACTGTACCTAGTATTTTCAGCAATCACAAATATGATCAGTGTTGTACTCATTTCAATGACTAACCTGTGAAACGCTCATCTCTAATCCATCCCACCCACAATAAAGGCACAAACCATCTCCATTGCCGTCGACCACCATGCCGAACACTCTCGACCACATCATCCTCCTAGTGTCCCCGCACGACTTTGAAAACGTACCGTCCTGGCTATCCGATAACTTCACCATAATCGACGGAGGAACCCACACAAAAGGCACATCCCGCAACAAGCTCATCATCTTCAAAGACGGCACATACCTCGAACTCTTCAGCTGGGTCGACCCGCAACCATCCGGCGTCCCACCCCACGCCGACTTCCCAGCCTGGGCCAACAAACCAGAAGGCCAAATAATCGACTTCGCACTAACCGGCGACGACGCCCAAGCAAACTACACCGCCATGACACAACGTCTCGAAAACAGCAATATAAACGTAACATACTCCCAACCCGCCCCAGGCGGCCGCAACCGCACAGACGGCAAAGCGCTCAAATGGACCACCACCCGCCCTACCCAACAGCCTGACAACAACAACTCATCTTTCACGCCCTTCTTCTGCCACGACGTAACACCCCGCAATCTACGCGTGCAATACGACGATCCCAAAATCACAACACACCCCTGCGGCGCAACAGGTGTAGCACATCTAATAACCAGCGTTCCACCGCCGCACTACCAGTCAACAGTCGATCTATACGGCGCTATCCTAGGACCAGAGGGGGTGCAAACAAGCTCGTTATCAGCTGATCAATGTCCGTCTCCGTACGTGCGAGGCACGAGGTTCGGGTTCTTGCCCCCCGTGACGCATGAGACGCAGAAACACACCTCCATAGACGTGTACGTCGCTCGTGAGAGTGCGGGGCGGGAAGTCGGAAAGCAGGCGATATATAGCGGCAATCCAGGGTTTCAGGAATTAGTTCTTTGGACTGAGAGGGATGAGCGGCGGGATCGGCGGTTGGATGATAGGGAGGGGGGTTTGGGGCTGTGTTTCCGCCTTGAGTGAGCGGTGCTGGCTAGGTACTTGATGCACAGGTACCCATGTACTAGGTGTATACGCAGATCTTTCGAGCGTGGTATACCTGTTAGACTACATAGTACATGCAGCACATGTAGTATCCACATAAGTACGTGTATATACATACGTACCTACCTACCTACAGCAGTGACATATAACCACTACGTCCTCGTCCGACGCCTATACGAACCAGATCAATGCACACTGCATCCCAGGCAGAGAAATACACTGCAGTACACTTGTACCTACCAGCCATTTCGTAAACGATCTCGCATCAAAAAAGGAATGATAACTACTGTAGTTTCTGTAAGTCCTGACCGGCACTGGGAGTGAGTTCGAACACTGTACTGTATGTGGAGCAAATGAACATTTTATGGTGGTATCCATGCCGGGACGCTGGGAGGGTACTGCGGTACCTTAGGTACCTACACGGGTATATATTCCTGCATTACCAGTACCTGTGTGTGGTGAGTTTGATTGAATGTTGAAGGACGAAGGGGGTCAGCAAGGAGATGTGCATCAGAGTGAAAGAGCCATCCATGACACGTTGAATATATCCAATTCAATCATCTATCTACCAACCCTCTATCTAACCTATTCAAACTCCAATCAAAAAGTCCTCTGCGTAGCCTGCCGCAGCGCCATCTCCCTATACCTCCTCATAGTCCACAAGCGCGCCCTCTTCCCATAGCGCATCAAAAACACCGGTATCAATAAAATAACACATATCACGGTCGCCATGAGGATGTGCATGTTTTGCAGGCCCATGGCGTCAACCCAGGCGTCTAACACGAAGAGGATGAGGACGGAGAGGATGTTGCGGGTGAATGCTATGCCGACGAAGGCGTCGCCTATTATCTGTTGATGTTGTGTTAGTATGGCGGGTTATGGGATGGTGAATGGGTGGGGAGGGGAAGGGGACTTACGTCTTGGTAGCAGTCGGTGCAGTAGGCTAGGGCGACGTCGGAGCAAATTATGAAGCCGAAGCCCCAGACGCCATAGCCTATGGCGAGGAGGGACCAGTGGACGCCCTGTGTGGTTATGTGTTAGTTTATGTTTGTGTGGTTTGTGATGGTTATGGAGACTTACGTAGGCTAGGCCGAGGCCGAACATGAGGATACCGCCTGGGATTAGGAGGGCGAAAGGTAGGACCATCCATAGACGCATTTCAGGCTCGTAGATACCCTGGTTGCGGGATGCGGACCATCGGATGGATTTGTCGTTTAGATATCCACCAAAGGGAAAGCCGAGGATTGCACCGACAAATGGTGGCAGGTTCATCAGGCCGACGCCTGATGCAGAGAAGTTGTAGGGTGGTTCGAGGAGGTAGGTGGCTTGTATGGTGGTTTCGGCGGCGAAACTTGCCAAGATGATGCCGAAAGTGACGGCTGTGTATAAGATGGCGGGGAAAGTGAAGAGTACCACTACAGGCTGCCAGAAGTGGCGGACAACTGGAGCATTGGTGGTTGTGGTGAATGCCATGCGTTGTCGATACGTTTTTTTGGTAATGGTTGGGTCGGTTTGAGATTTCGTTCTTAGTAGTTGTGGCCGTAATCTGTTTAGAACCGAACCTCGCCTTTGCGTTCTTTGCTTAGGGATGTCTTCAGTACTGCCATAGTCTGCGACCACTGTTGGCGCCTGTGAGGATGAACGGCGGAAATTCGGAATATATTTTGATTCTTCGAAGGCGAAGATTGAAACGACGAATTGAATACTCAAGAAAATTGTACAATACCACCATACCCATCGCCAACCTTGACTATCCGTAATGTAACCGGATGCGACAGGCCCAAGGAAGGCGCCAACAGCAGTCATGATCAGATACCACGCATTCATTTCAGCGTGCTGATGCACGAAGAAGACATCGGCGATTGTGATCTGAACTACCGTCTCACTGATAGCGCCTCCTAGACCGGATAGGAGATTGGAGACGATAATGTCAGTATTGTTCTGGACCAGTCCTTGATAAATGCAACTTCCAAGCTGTAAGGCCACGCTGAATAGGTAAATAGGCCGGCGACCATATCTGTAGAGAAAGGGGATGAACACCAGACAGCCAAATGCTAGACCTGCGTAGTTGGCGGCGACAGATGCGTTCAAGGCGAATTGTGAAATGCCAAGCTCATCCATTAGAGGACCCCATGCTGTGAGACCGACATCGAGTTGAACAAAGGTCCATAACACGTAACTGCACACGATCGAATAGTTGACGAATTTGCGGCGCGAAGACCAGTTCAATGGGTCATCTGGATCTTCAGTTGGAATTGGGAACAAAACCGCTTTCGAGGATGGTTCATGATGATCGGCGAGGACGACTGTTCCTGGTGCCCAGACATAACCGTCAGGCAATAATTGTTGAATACTGCTACTGGTGGCCATGTCGTAGCTAAAATTTCCAGGCGGCGAGACAAGAAGCGGCGACTCCTCCCCATATACCATACCGCACCAGTGTTAGCTGTGGTTTATCATGGTGTTGTGGCGACTGTAACTTGAAGATGGGAATATTCAGTCGCGGATCGTGTCGGATCCGAGAGAGAAAGCAAGATTAGATCAGATGTACGCCATACGCCTTTGGGTGCAGCGTACATGTATTGTACAGTAATAGCCGCCGCGACCGCAAAAACTGACGTCGGTGTGCGTTTCGGGTGCGCGTCCAGCGACTCCAGCCTCGCTGAATCTACCCGATTCATCCGCCCATTTTCAACAAGTCATTGCACGGTCACTTCCATTCACTCACCGAACTTGAAACCTGGGAAGAGTACAGGTAGGCTCCACTAATTCATGAATGGGTTATATCTGATGGCACAACAACGTTTCGCCAAGACTGGGAGGACCCCCATGGGAGGAATGGATCAAGCTGGGAAAAGGACGGACAGGAACTCTCAAACAGGACTAACAGTGAAGGCATCCTCCCCATGACCAGCAAGACTCTCAATAGACCAAAAGGGATAGTGGTTGGCGCTGAGCCACAAGAAGCGTGTCCACGTAAGCAGTTCCTAACGTTCCTTGTTGCTGTTGGCTCGGGGCCAAATGGATTGTAGAGGAACACCTCAAAGAGATGCATCCCAAATGGGTTCGCACGACTACAACACTGGGCTTTGAGTTTTTCTTCGCTTGAATATCCTGATTTAAAAAAGGTAACAAACCGGGGTAAGACAGTGGATCAGAGGTGGTAGGACTTTGCGCAAAGTCCATAAGTTATGTGGCTGGTGACAAGCAACAGCGAGGAGGCCTTCTGCACTAAGAATCGTGTACGAGTAGGGATACGAGCTTTACAGGATTATATATTCTGGTGGACGAGACCATGAAGGGAGGAAATATCTACCTACTATACAGTAAAGGTGCCCGGATACCACACTTTGCTCTGTTTGTTTAGCGTGTTTGATGAGAAGCTTCCGCATGTCGATCCAAAAGTCCCTGAATTGATAGACCTTCACTCCACCACGGCCTTTTCAACTGCACCAGTATATTGTGCAAATATAATCTTCTACCGTCGTGACGCCACACTGACCTACAAGCCTACCACAAGTCTGCGGTATGGCGTCGCAGGATGAGAGGAATGCATTCGAGGCCATGATCCACGCGGGTAAGCCGATTGTCAGAAACCAGGGCCCTGGAATTGTTGCTGATGACAAAAACTTCAGATCGTCAGCGCAAAAAGAATGAAGATCTAGCGAACCAGATATTCGGCCGAGCCAAGGCGAAACAGTCCGCGGATAAGAAACAGAAAGAGAGAACTCCCAGTCTCGCAAGCAGAATGGGTGTGCAAAAGGTGTGTATAACAAATCGCACTTTACTATGCTACTGAACGATCAGCAACTGATTGATGTGATGTAGCGAGCGTCTTCGAGTACCACGCCGACTCAGAAGAATCCATTCAATCCCCCCTCTCGACCGTCGTCCACAACACCTTCGCATCGCAACAACCAATCCTCCACTCGCGCATCCAGGATAGCATCCGAAATTGACAGCGGCAACAGCCCAAACATAAGCTTATCATCACCTCGCAATAACTCTTTTCGCAATGGTGCCGCATCGACAGGTTTTACCATAAAAGGCTCGGCTGGCCCCTTCACCCTCCTCGCCTCGAATTTCGCACCTGGCACTACCGTAGCCGATATTGAAGCTGCTCTACACACCGAGCTGTTTGATGAGGCCGGCAATAACTGTCTACAATCGTGCCAGATACTGTCAAGTCGACCCAGCGTTGTCGCAGAAATGGTCTTTTCTGAGAAAAGTGTTGCCGATCGAATTGTTAGCAAGTTCAACAATCTAAAGGCCGACGGTCGCATCTTACAGGTCACCTTGTCCAAGTCAGGCCCTGAAGCCTTAACCTCATCACGGAGGACCGCAGGAGATAGAGGTAGAGACAGTAACCCTGTCGCGCAAACAGTCGAACCTGTAACTTCTGTATCAGACAACATAGCAGGACCCGTTGGCATGACAGGTGAGGGCGACATGGAAATGGATGATGTCGAAGCCCCAGCCGACTATTTAGCTACTTCAGCCTACGACCACGACCGAGAAGCCGCAGACCGAGATCGACGCGACCGGGACCGCAATAGAGATGGGTCTGGCAGTGGTCGACGCGATGATGAGCGAAGAGATTCGGAAAGACCAAGGGACGAGAGAGACAGACGACGTGATGACCGAGATCGTGAACGTGAACGAGATCGAGATCGAGATCGAGATCGGGACCATGATCGTGACCGAGAGCGCGAGGGTGAGCGGGATAAAGACAGGGAAAGAGAGCGTGAAAGAGACTACAACCGCGACTACGAGCTACGGGAGTCCTACGACAACAGACAACAGAGACCAGCTCAACCGCCTTACAGCAATGGATTTAATGGACAATATCCAAGAGGTGGATATGGAGGTTATGGTGGTAGAGGTGGTTATGGCTACGGTAGAGGTGGGTATGGTCCCAGAGGTAGCTACAGAGGAGGTTATGTGAGATGAAGAAAAGCGGATGGCAAGGAAAGTGTGCAATCAAACATCGACACAAAACGCTGCATACAACTCTTGAGGAATAGGTTATGTGGAAGGACTGTGGTTATCGTTACGGCTTACACGACCATTGACAATTCGTGGAGGCCAAGGACATGCGGAGTGCATTTTAGTTTTCGAGGGTGGAAGATGAGCAGCACGAAAAGCCTCAGACATGCCGATCGAGAACGGTGCTTCGTTTCACATTCGGCTGCGCAGTAGCATGAAGACAATGGTGAAAGATATCACTCGAAAGACTGAAGCTGTGTCACACGGGTGTTGGCCGTTCTCGTAATCTATGGATGTCAATTGCAGGATGGTTTCTGCTATCTTATAGCTTCGTGCTTTACGAATGGTCCTACCATGGAGGAGTAGTAGCTCGAGCACAATACACTTATCAGTATTACGCTATATGTCCATTGTTCTGAATCCATGTGCAGTGATCTCGACTTTAGCTGTTTGCCGAGTTGAATTAGAGATGACAAGGCCGCGTAGAATAAGGCTTCCGGGGAAGAGTATTATGGCGTGCGCCAAGGTCGTGTTAGCTGGTGGATTTGTTGACGCGACTTTGTCGGGACCTTTCGAGATGCTCCGTCAGTCCACAGATAAACAACATATTGAACACCTCCAACATCTCGAACTCATCCGACGCGTCGCTTTGCCATTTTTCTATCTGGCTCATCACTCATCACCTCGATAACCGATATGACACCCCAGACAGCGCGTAAGCGCAAATCAGACGAAATGGAGGGAGGTCCAAGTACACCTACTGGAAGTCCAGCTCCAAAGAAAATGAAGATCACCCAACCACAAAAGCAGGCTCTGATTGACAACTTGCAACTCGAAAGTAGGGGTTATTGAGATTGATAGAGGAATAAGCTGACAATGCTGCAGTCACCGAAAGAGCGCGTCAGCTTCGAGCTCACTATGCGTTACAATGCCAGGATCTTAAATCGCGGATTGAGCGACGAATAAATCGAGTGCCCGTCGCGATGCGGAAGATGAAGATGGGTGACCTGGCAGCTCAACATGAAAAATCAAACTCAAGCAAAGATACGGCGCCTACTCAGCCTCTTGTACGAAGTCCAACCAAGCCGCTTCAAGCACAAATTCTACCTGATGCTCTTGATCGACCACTGCCTGCACTCCCAGAAGAACCAAAGCTTCCCTCTCCGATTCGAAAACAACCGCAGCAGAATATTGCACCGCCCAAATCGCGCAAACGAAAGAGCTCAGCCATCAATATTCCCTCTGACAAAGAAAATCATGAACCGGACACAATTATCGAGGCAGATACTTCAAATACAGCGCTCGACAACAGCTCTCTCCCTGTGCAAAAGAACGCAAAGCGTGCCAAAACAGCGGCAACCACTTACCACAACGCTACTACCACAGCGCCAGCACCGAAACGTACAGCTTCAAAGACACAAAAGAAGCCAGCGACCAAAACCAAAAATGCTAGTAACCAGATTGGCGTCCTTTCTCCACGATCGCACAATTCGAGAACTCTTCCACGTTCACCAGTCAAGGACGCGCCACAACCACAGTCTCCATCCAAGGTAGCACAACCGGCGTCACCTCTCAAGCAGATGCAGCATTCAGTATCACCTTTCAAATCTGCTACTGCAGCCGCAACATCTGCACTCTCCAGCCTGGCAAAACTAGGTGCTACTGCAGCTGCCAGTCTTCGACCTTCCAGCCGTGACAAGGATGTAGCTGCACCGGTGGGTCTGACATCTCCATCTGGGAAGATGCTTCCACCACCACCACGTCCCGCCCTCGTGACTATCACAAGCTCTCATGCTGCGCAGAACATATCCCCTCAACGTACGGCTTCGCAAGCCTCAATTCGTAGTGCAGCCTCAGAACAGAGCACAATCAGCAACAAGACCAATAGCACAGTCGTCACGAAACCCATACGCACAACAACAAAAACAGCACTTACAAAACGTGCTCCCACTACGAAGACCACAACTGCAGCAGCCAAGAAAATCACAACAGCAGCTACAAAATCGAAGACGATGGTCAGTGAAACGACGATCACTCAGTTAAGTCCTAAGTCAGGTAATGCGAATCTCAAACGAGCAGCCACCACCGCCGCAATCAAAGCCAATGCAGCCGCAAAAAGGGTCGGAGCCACGAAGAAAACTACAACAACAGCAGACGTACCAGTTGCGACAGGAAGGGTATTAAGGAAACGGAATTAAATAAATGGGAAAAGATCCAGAAGAGCTACTCTCAAGATCGGACTACTCTTCTGAGTTAGCTCTCTGACTATTCCTCTACCCTGCCAAAATCGAACCGTTACTTAGATTTACAACACCCTCCCACACGATGGTCAATGCACTCACCACAACACACCACACCACACCACACTGCACTGCACTACACAGCAGTACAGCCAGCGTTACCAAAGCAACCATCTCACAAAAAAGCGAGCGAGCATGAACAGACTACAACAGCCAAGCCTACAACATTGAAGGCTGGTATGGTAAACCCTGATACGAGCACCACGAACGACGAAGGAGTATGAACTGAACCGGATTGAACTGGATTGGATTGGAACGAATCACTTGGCCTAGCTACTGTAGGTTACTGCATACGTACGTACGTACCATCAGGTAGATTGGAAACAAATCAAACCAAAGCAGAATCAACTCATATCAAATACGTATCGGAGCTTTCTTTCTCTACATACAGTACATGGTGTGTATGTACAAGTACTTTATTCGCATGCAGTGCCGTAGAGAGGTAGTCTCGGTACTTGGATGTATTTAGATGTACTTGATTACAGTAGATGTACGCGACGGTAAATGCAGATGGACGCCATTGTAGAAGCCATTGCCGTTGATGTAGATGTAAATGTACAGTACGTAGAATGACATAACAACAATTTGATCTCATTGCTAAATAAATGAATGAATGGTTTACCTTAGTAGAATGAAGCTCACTTCTTCCACGAGTAACAATAAAAACCCTAGTGGTCTTGCTGATCTTCAATAACTAACTATATGTATTCTTCGACCTCTAGCTATGGTAGGTGGCAAGCAAGTGTATCAATGAGTACAGCTCTCGAGAATAGTACCTAGGTATATAGCAAACTCAGATGCACTGAATATCAGACTTTATCTCCTTGATCCATTTTGCCATTCCATAAGCTTCCTTTCCACTTCCACTAACACCTGAAAAATCATACCATGCCACCCTAGTACACTAAGCAGTGCGTCCAGTATCCGTCTTGACCGAAAGCCTCCAGCACTGCTGTCTTAATAATCGAGAGAATCACTGCCAGCTCCTGCCGCTGCTGCGGCTCGATCACCAGTCATTCCATTTGAGCCTCCAGATGGCTGTGCGTCCAGGTCTTCGTAACTTCGAATTGCTCGTCCCTGCACTGCTTCTTTTGGTCCAATCGCGTTCAGACTTGGTCCCTGTCCATCACCCCATCTGCCGCCACTACCACCACCTCCCTGTGCAATGAATCCCATTCGACCTGTGCCTACCATGCCCGTCATGTTTCCGTATCCTCTGTTGTTTCGATTGTTCTTGTCATATGGACCTTGTCGGTTATTGAAACGTCCACCACCTCGTCGGATTGGACCGGTGCTATGGCCATTGGTCCCGTTGGCATCGGGATTGTTGGCCATATTAGGCATGCCAGCCATGAAGCCTATTGCTGGATTCATCATGTTCGTATGGAACGAAGAGATGTTTTGGAGGTTGAAGCCTCGAGGTGTTCCGTTGTTGAATTGATAATTTGGTGGAAGAGGGAAATGTCCGTTAGAGTTTGCATCGGAGCGGGAAGGGGCAATATGAGAAGGGTCGAGGACGTATGTGTTTACTAAATTGAGCTGCCTGGCTGTTAGTCTTGACCATTTGCATATCGTTAGCAACGTAAGTACTCACGTCCTTCTTGATACCAAGATACCATTCGTCATGTCTCTTCTCAACGTGCTTGCGCCAAAAGTGCTCCGCTTTGAAGAGTTTCGTGCATTCTGGCACTTTGCAGCGGAATTTCGATTCGTCCTCTTGCTTGACATATTTGGCGAGTTCTTCGTCCAGAGCTTCCTCCACAGGCTTGCCGCCAATCTTCTTGAGGTCACAGTATTCTGGTTCGAGGAGTTGAAGGACTTTCTCTTCGAACGTCTTCACCCAGTTGAAGGCTTTTAACAGTTGCTGTTCTGTCTTGTTGAATTTATTGCCTTTTCGATCATCGACTGGACTGCCAATTTCCTCATCCGTGTTGTCTTTGCTCTTGGGGAATGGATCACCATTAGCACTAGCAACGGCAGCACGTTTGGCGAGCTTGCTCAATCCTGCTCTTGGTCGTCGCAAGTGACCACCAGGACACTTTCGAACCAATTCGTGCACTGAGTCTGACTCAAACACGCAGAAGAGGCAGAAGTTGTATACTCGTCGAAGGTATTCAACAAGCAAGTCAAGCTTCTTCTTTACCACTAGCAATTCTTCACTATCATCTTCTTCTTCTTCACCAGCCTCTTCGCCATCCTCGAGGTCAAATTTAATTTCATCGTCGTTATCAGCGAAAGCATTCTTCTTCGGAGGTTTAGGAGGCGGCTGGAGGAGGCCTTGACTTCGCATATTCTCGACGCGAGCGTCAATAGTTGCCAGACCGCCGCTCATGTCGTCCTTGCCCATTTCTGACTCGAGCTTTGTGACCAGTCGTCGTGCGAGTTGATAGTCTCTTTCGATTCGTTCCGGTGCGGAGAAAAGATCCCACAACGCTTTCTTCCTAGGCGCTGACGGTGCGTTGTGTACACCAACATGGCAAGTGAAGTCACCTCTAATTGGATCCACGATAGTTTTACCGTTGATAGCTTCGAGCGCCTTCTGTGCCACGCTGGACTTGTCTTCTCTTGGCTTCTCCTCCTCTTCACCATCCTCACGGCCTTCACCTCGTTCATTCTTGACATCTTCCATTCCCTCACCGTTCTCCTCGGAAGATGGGTTGATCATGATCCAACCAATGCGGTGGCATTTCTTGACAGGATTGGGGTCACTCAGCGACAGCCATTTGAAGCCGCCCTCACCTTCACCCAAGTGCTCCTTGCAAAATTCTTCGATCCGGTCTCGACCAACATTAGGAGCTAGAGTCTTGATAAGCAGCGCCGGTTGATTCATGGCCTCGTCTTTCAAGTCACCACCCTTTGCTGGAACCAGATCTTGAACACCAAGAGTTTCGGCACCGCCAACAGCCTCACCCTCCTCCTTCTCGATCATGCCACCAGCGCCATCACTGTCTTGCTTGTAGATACCTTCAAGAGTGAATTCATCGAAGATTCCCGAATCCATGTCGGTCTTCCACTGCTCGAATGCACCTTCGCGGAACTCCATCAATCGCTTTCGTATGGCATCTCGCATCTCAGGTACATATCGTTCCTTGAACCACTCCTCATCCTTATGCTGCTGCACGAAAGTTCTTGCAGCTTTGACTTGGAAGTCTTGCTTGTATTGGTCGTATGACTCTTGAATCTTAGCGCGTTCTTTCTCCCTATCTTGCCGAGATTCGTTCTCCCCTCGTAGTCGATCAGAAGGTCTTCGTCCACCGTGTCTAGCTCGATCCTTGTCCTCTTTGATCTGCTGCTCATTACGCCACCACTCAGCGAAGTAACTAAATCCAGCTTGTGTGTCCATCAGGAGCGGATTGGGGATGGGATTGACTTTGATAATGGGCTTGTCGGAATCCTGACCCGGCACATAGCGATCGATATTCGCAGGTGTCGGAGAAGGAGCGCGTCGGCGATCATCACGATCTCTTGTAGGTTGTCGTGAATCGTAGTGGTCGTCCCTCGCAGGTCGATCTCGATTGGGCTGGTATCGGTCTATGACTGGTGATCGAGATCTGTTTCTGGGTGGTCGGCGCCGGTCGTCAACTGAAGCAAGTGTTAGTCATGGCAAGTCTGGACGAAATAACAGTGCGACTTACCGGGTGTTCGTCTTCTGTAGTTATCACGTCTTTCATCCCGCTCGTCGAATCTCCCAGCTGGTCTTTCATCACTTAGAGAGCCACCATACGTGTCGTACGGGTTCATCCTGTTTGTGTTTGTCCTTGCACAACCCTCTCTTCCCCGAGTGGTTTCTCTCGTGGTTTCTTTGATCAGAACTCGGTGTATTCAGCGACTCGTCGCATGAAGCGTTTGTTGAAACTCGATCAGGTGACTCTTGACTTGCAAGGGAGGCAGAATGCCGAAGAGCTAAGCATAAGCAAAAAGGAAGTTAGATCAAGGTCTAAAAGAAAATAAAGAACGCCATGATCTCGACATCATGAAGGGAAAGGCAGGGAGACGAGAAGAATGCTCCTCGTCACAAAAGGTAGTCAGGTAGAAAAGCACACCCGGAGGTGGTAGGGTGGTTGCAAGGGAAGTTTGGATAATGATGAACAAGCACAGTAATGCAGCTGCGCAATGGCAAGCACAAACATGTTGAGGTCGTGAAGATATAGAGAACGTGTGTAGACTCACAGACGAGTATGAATGGCGCTGTCAACTAGAATTGAACAGTTGATGGGGATGCAATGAGTATACGTTCAGTATCCGGTGGTACAAGTCGTGTCGAACGCAGCCGCGTCGGCTAGCAACGATCAGGTCTTGGCACTGCTACTAGTACGGGGTCGCTCTACGCGCCTGCTTCTGTCAGTGGCAGCTGTTGTGCTTCTTCTACATTATCACTTCTGAAGGTAAATGATATAAAGGCATAATGAAGCTTGTATTGGTCTTTCGTGAAGAGTCGCCTTCGTGCACCAGTCACCGTCTGCTTTTCCTGTGTCTGAACATGAAGGATTTCTCATGCTCTCATCATCACTTTCCCTGCATCAATAACACCGTTCATGTATAACGCAAAGGTACCGTCCTTCGCCTGCTTCGTGACGAACCTACTCTTCTTCTGCCTCAAGGTTGGCATCAGTCATCACAGTGCCAGCACCATCGTCGTCATCCTCAAACGTGCTCAACGGTATATCATACAACCTCACAACTGACTTGTTGGGATCCTTGACAAGCACATACTTCTTGTCACCTTCGCTATCATCAGACATACCTCGGACCAAATCGACGATTGTTCTCACAATGCCCCATCCATTACTCAAGCTCAAGTTCATTTGTGTAGCGAATTCCCTTGGCTTGTAACCCATTACGCCCAGAACGACGTGACTTTGTGAGCTCTTCGGATTCGTCCTACTCACGAACCCGACCTTCATCTGGTCAGCCTTGGCGAGAATAGCTTGAGTTGTCCATCGTGCTAGTTTACATGAGTTGTTCTTCATTTCCGTGGCAACAACAGCACCGCGCTGCGATGCAAGTTTCGTGCGCCAGTCGAGAGCACCGCCACTACCTTGGGCTTTGTGGTCGAATTCGTTGAGGGCTTTGACTATGAGGTATTGATCGTCACCAGAAATGTTGTTCTTCACCACCGCGTCGACTTCTGTTCGTACAATCAGGTGGAGGGCGTCCTCGTCAGTCTCCAGACTGAGATCAAACCTTCTGTATTTGTACGCCTTTGATGCTAGTGGTTCTGTTTCTTCGCTTGCAACATAGAATGGATTAGGGTGTGCCATATCAAGTTTGGCGGCTTGTGATTCTTGCACAACTTGAAGGGCGAAGTTGTGGTTGATCATGGTTGCCTCGATTGCAAGATTTCCAGGCGTGTTGATGGAGTCGGGCTTAACACCTGTCTGAGCATTGCTCTGTGTGTTCGGAGCGTCAGCCTCAAGAGGTGCGTCTGCAGCGTTCTCGTTAACCGTAACCAAGTCAATTGTGTTGTCCAACCGCTTGTCAAGGAAGATCTTATTGCCTTGTTTCAAAATAACAATATCCCAGCTGTACACTGATCTCGTCGAGCACATCAGCATAGAGAGAATATCCGAAGTTGCGAAAATAGTAGCTTCATCATCCTTAGCTAGCTGTTGGATGACAGGGTCCTGAGATGTGGTGACATTGTATGCAGCTCGTTCCAGCGACTGCAACTTCCTCTCAGCATTCTTGACGGGGGGCTTGTCGTAGCTACGGTCGTAGTAGTAGAGGAAACCATAATCATCGAGATCTTCTCCATCACTCGTGCCTAGGTTCAATTTTGTCAATCTGTTGAAGTCGATCTCTTCCTTCATAGTCCAACCAGGTCGAATGAGGACGGAAGAATCTCGATTTCGTTGTGGCTTGTCGTAATCTCTCCATCCGAATCGGCGGCCACGTCCACCTCGACCACCTCGCTGATCGTAGTATTGGCCTTGACCTTGTCGTTGCTGTCCTTGACCGGCTCTCTGGAACCCTCCACCTC